>JANAVB010016796.1:3848500-4078684 GCA_029216955.1 Iris pallida | reverse complement strand
TGTGGAGCATCAGATCACATGTAGGGTCTGCCCACAGAGGGTCGGTTCATCCTATCGGCCAGACTAGTCCCTCGGTGAAGGGACCAGCACCAGTGTAGCAGCAGCAGTACCAACCTCCGAGGCCATTGCCGCCTCAGGCTCAAGCATTTCATCAGCAGAGACTGCAGCAGTATGCCCAGGTCCAAGCTCAGAATCAGAACGTCAGAGAGGTTTCCAGCAGAGGGGACCAGCACCCAGAGGGCACGGTCAAGTGATGTCTTGACCATAGAGGAGGAGTTGGCCTCAGGTGAGATGGTGGCAGGTACATTCTCGTCAACTCTTTTCCTGCATCAGTATTATTGATTCGGGTGCATCGTATTCATTTATTTGTACGATTCGCGACACGGATAGGACTGGAGCCCGAGTCATTATCAGTAAGGCTCAATATACTTACTGGTAATAGTCTTGTGGGAGTAGATAGAGTGTTTTCCTCGTGTCGGATCGTAGTTAGCGGTAGAGAGTTTCTCGCTAGGTTGATAGAATTTCCGATGGCCGATTATGATGTGGTCCTAGGGATGGATTGGTTGAGAGACCAGTATGCTTTATAGATTGCCATATCGGCAAGATTATTTTTAGTATTCCTGGTGAGCCAGAGTTTTCATTTCTCTAAGGCGGAGTAGAACCTTCTTCCCCAGCATTACGGATGGCAGTAGCAGCAGTTCAGTTGCCCAGAGTTGTAGAAGAGTTCCCTGACGTATTTCCGAAGAACTTCCAGGCATGCCCCCAGAGAGAGATCGAGTTCACTATTGATTTGATTCCTGGATCAGCACCAATGTCAGAGAGGGTCTACAGAATGGCGCCTTCAGATTTGAGATCTTGTATAAGATGATTGAAGAACTTAGAACCAAGGGATTCATTCGTGCTAGCGGATCGCCTTGGGGAGCTCCGATGCTTCTTGTGAAAAAGAAGGATGGTACGTCAAGATTATGTGTTGATTATCGTACCTTGAACTCTGTAACAATCAAGAACAAATATCCTCTACCAGGAGATAGATGACTTATTTGATCAGCTCAGAGGAGCGGCAGTATTCTCGAAGATTGATTTGCGATCAGGGTACCATCAGATCAGAGTCAGAGAGCAAGGCATCCCGAAGACAGTTCAGATCGAGGTATGGACATTGGGAGTTCTTGTTATGCCATTTGGAGCAACCAATGCGCCAGCCGTATTCATGGACCTCATGAATTGTATCTTCATGCCCTATTGGACCAGTTCGTGATAGTGTTTATAGACGACATCCTGGTCTATAGCAAGACTGAAGCGGAGCATGAGCAGCATCTCCGTGTAGTTTTCAAATTCTCAGAGAGCACCAGTTGTACACGAAGTTCAGTAAGTGCGAGTTTTGGTTGGATCGTATCTCGTACTTGGATCATATCATCACCAGAGGTGGAGTAGAAGTGGACCCCCAGAAGATTGTTGCTATAGAGACATGGCCAGTTCCCAGCACCGTCGCGGAAGTTCGGAGTTTCCTTGGATTGGCCGGCTATTACCGGCGGTTTGTGTTGGACTTTGCTCGAATTTTGGCGCCATTGACGCAGTTGACTCGCAAGGATGTGCAGTTTGCTTGGACAGCAGAGTGTCAGAGATCATTCGAGAAGTTGAAGCAGAGATTGATGACGGTCCCCCATTCTCACTCTTCCCGACGGGACGGAAGGATTTTCAGTTTATTGCGACGCATCCGGCAAGGGATTATGATGTGTCTTGATGCAGCATAGTAAGGTAGTCGCTTATGCGTCACGTCAGCTTCGTGATCATGAGAGGAATTACCCAACCCATGACCTGGAGTTAGCAGCAGTAGTATTTGCTTTGAAGCTTTGGAGGCACTATCTATATGGAGATCGGGTGGAGATGTTCACCGACCACAAGAGCCTGAAGTATGTGTTTACCCAGAAGGATCTTAATATGCGTCAGAGGAGATGGCTAGAGCTACTTGTGGATTATGACATCAACTTGCAGTATCATCCTGGGAAGGCCAACGTAGTAGCAGATGCATTGAGCAGGAGAGCCGAAGTATATTTTCTAACAGCACAGCCGAGTTGTTAGCAGATCTTCAGAAGATGGGTATTGAAGTTGTTCTTTCTTCCAGTGTGGCATTGATGGCCAGTATGCAAGTTCAGTCCAGTATAGTTGAGAGGATCAAGTTAGCTCTGTCAGCGGACTCTAAGCTTCAGCGGCTTAGGGCGGAATGTGTAGCAGGACGAAGACCAGAGTTATGCATTCATGAAGATGGTACACTCCGACATGGAGGCGTCTTTGTACCCAGTGGAGATATCAGACAGGAGATCATGGCAGAAGCCCACAGTTCTCAGTTTCATTTACCCTGGCGGTACGAAGATGTATCGAGATGTTCGCAGCACTTTTGGTGGAATGGCATGAAAGGGAGATACCCGGTTTGTCTCTCGTTGTTTGGTTTGTCAGCAAGTTAAGGTTGAACATCAGAGACCAGCTGGACTTCTTCAACCCTACCGATCCATAATGGAAATGGAGCACATTACCATGGATTTTGTAACTGAATTTCCTAAATCCTCAGCTGGAAGGGATGCTATCTGGGTTATAGTTGACAGACTCACCAAGGTGGCTCATTTTCTTCCTTTCATAATCGGTCAGTCGACGGATCAGCTTGTAGAGATGTACCTCAGCAGATAGTCAGATTGCATGGAGTACCAGTCAGTATTGTGTCCGATAGAGATTCGAGATTCACATCTCACTTTTGGCGGAGTCTTCAGAAAAGTTTGGGGACTCGTCTCAAGTTCAGTCCACCTACCATCCGCAGACAGATGGTCAGTCAGCGCTACGATCCAGACTCTTGAAGATATGCTACGGTCATGTACACTCGACTTCGGTGGTTCGTGGGAAGATCACCTGCATCTCGTGGAGTTCTCGTACAACAACAGTTTTCAGGCTAGTATCCAGATGGCACCTTTCGAGGCCTTATACGACAGAAATACATATCTCGTTAGCTTGGGATGATATCGGTGAAAGGCAAATCTTGAACCAGAGATGGTGACGCGGACTGTTGAGGTGGCCAGACGAGTTAGAGATCATCTTCGAGTCGCACAAGATCGCCAGCGTCATTGGGCCAATTCGCATCAACGTCCTTGAGTTTTCTGTCGGCGACCACGTATTCCTTAGGATCTCGTCTACCCGTGGCGTCATTCGATTCGGCATGCGGGAAAGCTTGTCCTAGGTATATAGGGTCATTGATATTCTAGAGCGAGTAGGTGATTATCCTATTGTCTCGCTCTTCCGCCGTCGTTACGTGAGGTACATGATATCTTTATGTATCCCAATTGCGACGGTATATCCCGGATTGAGTCATGTCCTTGATCATTCAGAATTGGTTGTTGGTACCAATCTTTCGTATGAAAAGACCGTATCCATATTGGATCGAAGAGAGAAGATACTCAAGAACAAGACTATCAAGTTAGTCGTGTTGCTTGGGGTCAGCACTCTTTGGGTGAGTCAATGTGGGAGCGTGAGGATGATATCCGATCGCGATATCCCGACCTGTTTGACTTGTAAGGTATAATATCTTTCTTATGCCTTATGCTTTAATTCCTTGCTTGCATGAATGATTGCTTGATTGACTGCTAGTCATATATTGCCTGTGATTAATATAGCTTGCTTGACATCTCTAACCTCTTGATTAAATTCCGAGGACGGAAATTCTTTAAGGTAGGTAGAGTTGTCACCCCCGTTTTCCGTTCTACGTATTTCCAGTATACGTATACGGAATCCTGACATGCATTTTATTTTTCTGCCTAGCTAGCTAATTTGGTTTAATCTTGTTTAGGTTCATCATGGCATGTAATGGTTTAACTTGGTTCATTTTGGAGTTGGCTTGGTTTATTTTGGTTGGTTCATCAGTAGAAAACCCCTACCTACCACCATCCCTTATAAACCCACCCATTTTTCTCCTCCTCATTATTCTCCATAACTCCTCTTCCTTCTCCATTAAAACCTCTCCCCTCCATAGGCAAGTGCAATCTTGCTCTCACTTGAGAACCATGTTTTGATGGTTCAATGGCTTTTAGCATGATTTCATACCACTTTAGAACTTAAAAATTTTCATTTTGGAGCATGGGTTTTTGTAGATCTAGAAAATGGTTATTTTTGGTTTCTTGAAGTTTTGATCTATTTAACTTCTTCATTTACATGTTTTGATGGTTCCATATGGTAGAGAATTTCGTTCTACCCAATTTTACCTAAGAAAGTCCGAATTTGGACTCCGGACGGAGAAATGGCGGAGATTTCAAGTTTCCGGCCATGGTTCGTGCTACCTGGACTCTTCGGGAAGACGAACAGTGCACTGCTTGGGCGCATGGACTTGTCATGCACCCAAAGCAGTACCCCACTCTAGTGGGTGCATAGAGCCTCATGTGGGCGCATAGTGTGCCACATGTGGGCGCATGGACCCGTGTTGGCGCATAAAGCCTTCTCGACCGTCACCTTTCATCCATTCACTTAGCCCTTGGCCCAAGGGGGATTCAATCCATGCTTGGGCGGATAGGGCAGCACCCTTTGGGCGCATAGATCATCCCCCCCTCATGTGGGCGCATACATATAGACAGGGTGAGTGCATGACTAGTGTATGGCACATGGCCTTCACACGTAATGCACGAACACCACTTTCCTTTCCGTGGCACTTAGCCATGCAAGTGCCTTGGTCATGTTGGCACCCTTACTTGGGCGCATAAACCCCCTCCTAGTGGGGCATAGGGGCCCGTTAGTGGGCGCATATACCCCCTTCCCTTGGGTACATAGATGCCCATGACCTTTATGCATGGCTTTCGCATGTTTTCGGCTTATTACATCTTTCGCGACTTATGATTTTATGCGATTTTCTTGCGATTGATCTTCATGACACGACACGACTCGTGCGTGCCACGGCTAGGCATGGCACGACTCGACACGGCATGACTTGTGCAAGTCGCAGTACGACTTGGCACGATTAGTACGATTTTGTTGATCATGGCACGGCTTTCTATGATTTTACTAATATAGAAACACGACACGACTTGTGCAAGCCGTGGCACGGGTTAGCATGATTTGGCATGTATGTGGCCTTCATGTAGGCGCATAGAACCCCGTGGGCGCATAGCCTTGGGGCACGCAGTGATTTAGTATTTTTACATCGGTGGCCCGTTAGGGTGCACTCAGGATATGTCTTTCTGCTTACATGATGATATGATCAAACCATGATATGTGAACACAAATGATGAATGATATGTAATGAACCATATTGGCGGCCCGTCGTGGCGTGCTCCTATCAAGTAACAAGTACAAGTGACGTAACATGATAGTGGCCCGTTATGGCACACTCCAGACAAGAACATGACAAGTAACATGACATGATGGTGACCCGTTGTGGTGCACCCTAACAAGTAATCTTGACAGATAACTCATGAACGCTGTTGCGACAGCTAACTGGACATGACACCGTGGGTGTTGTATTGAATGAGCTTGTATAAGCTACCGGTCGAGTTTCGCATCATGTCTAGGACATGTCCGTGTTACCACGGTCAGGGATTCATACTGAATATGACTAGGTTAATGACTAGATTGATCAAGTAGTTCATATAGAGAGGTATTCCAGCTACAAGTAACCGTTATCTGGGTGTCTTACTGATGGACTTGTAGCCTGCCGACGAGTAGGACATATTTCCAGCTCACTGTTATGTGGGGCACTTCAAGCAAACAACGATTACTAAGCACACTGTCATGTGTTGCACTCAAGTCACCTAATGAGTAATGACAACTCTTAACATGCCTTGCGCCTGGATAGCTTGGATAGTCTGCAGGGCTTATGACTGTAGGAATCCTTATTGCATCTTGCTAGTAACTAGGCTTGTGATAACCCTAGTTGTTAAAGTATCAAGCCGTACTCTTGCTTGGCCATAACTGATTGAATGAAGTCCCATTTGTCTAGTCTTGTCTAGACCCAGTACATGGCTATCTCGGGACATGATTGTGAAATTACTTTACCGATAATTGGTTAGAGACTAAGTTTCGTTCAGGTGAAGGGTTACAACCCTGTCCTTGTTTGGTTTACGGGTTATAACTTAGTTACCGGAATAGTCCTTTAGCTCCTAATCGTTTATCATCCCGTTTTATTCAACTGTGTCTATTGTTATTTCACCTATAATCTTTATGTACTAATGTGCTGGTTTTAGTTCTTAAGTGAAGCCTCCTTTGTGGCACTTGCTCTTCCTGGGGTCTGATCCAGCTGGTTTTGTATGGCCAGATTTCGGAGCAGCTACCGAGGATCTCCCAGCCTTTCTGCCAGATGGTGACCACTAGGCTCAATCCTGGCAACGAGTGGGTTCTTATTTTGCTCTCCACTCCCTTGTAAAAATATTCTTTTGAGGCGTTTAGCCGCCGAGCAAGTGTTAGCTCGTTTGGAAACTTTACTTACTGTCTGCCTACGGGCTGTAACATGATTGACAAATCTAGGGTTGATCATGTATGACTTAAACTCTTGCTAGTCCTCACATTTTGTATGACTAGCTTCATGATCATCTGAATATGTAATATATAGGACGCCTTACTTTGTATGTCTGATGATCTAGCATCTTGTTATATTTACTTGCTTGCTTGAGATTGAGACACTAGGCTTGATATGATCATAAAGACTGATGGCTTGTAGTAAACCCTCATGCATCTAGACAGCCGTGACCGTATTGAAGGTAGGATTCACTTCAATGTACGTAGCGGCGTGTCTGTCTCCGCTCTCCAGTATTCGGTTCTGGGGCGTGACAGTTTTCTGAAATTGGGGTATTTTAAAAATTTATTATTTTATTATTTATTAATGGTATTTTGTAATGATGTGATTTTTGGTGATTTTAGTAATTTAAAACTTTTCTAAGTCACGATTATGACTTTGGGACTTTACTAGTATAACCCTAGTGTAAACCCTAGAGATTCATAACCTAGAGACTAACCATGATCATGTGAGCCTAGCCATAGGTTTAGAACATCAAATTAGGACTTTTTAGCCTAAAGGGTATTTTGGTAATTTTCTAGGATTTATTTGGAATTATTTGTATTTATGTGTTTTTATTATTGTCTAATATGATTAGTGTCAGGTTAGTCCCGAACCTAGTTTAGCCTAATCTAGGGTTGGCAACTAACCTAGAAGACTAATGTTAGATATTAGCTTTATGTATGAATATCTAGTTAGATAAATATCTAGATATTTCACTTTTTAGATATTTTAGAACCTAAATATCTAACCCCTTAGTCAAAGACTTAGGGGCTAAGTTTGCAAGGTGGTGGACACTCTCCCCTACCCCCATGGCAGCCAAACACTACCCCCCTCCTATATAACCCCATCACACTCATTCATGATCATTTTACATGAATTAAAAACCTAGAAATTCCCATTCCCTCACAAAACATAACTTGATCATTTTTGATCCAAATTGGGTCTAGTCTTTGCTTGGATCCCTACACTAGAGGATACTAGTTAGGGCTTGCTAGCAAGGATTTATGAGCTTTGGGCATCACCAAGTTGAAGGACACATACCCCCTCTTTATTGATTTTTCCTTGGAATGCACAAATAGGTAAATGCCCTCAAACCTAGTTAATATTCTGTTTTTCTTCATAAATGCATGCATATAGGACTACCATAACTGTGGGTCATGTTTGGTGAAATTAGAGTTGGTTTGGTGTCTCGTATCGGACAGTATCCTAGGCTATAAACCTTTGTTTGATGAATGCCACAAAGGATTGGTTTTGTGTTTTCCAAAACAAATTACATTTTTTTGTAGCCCTAGACTTGTAGGTTACAACCCAAGTGGACTGAGCACGTTTTCGTGCTGTGTCGTATCCAAATGGACACGAACCCACTGCACGAGCACACGCGTGCATGCCTGCTACCACACCCTCGTGTTCACTGCACAGAGCACGTGGACACGCCAAAATTGGTGGACACGAGGGGGCAATGTCTGCGAACATGCCCCCAAATCTCACAACTTCTCGTGTCGTGTCGAGTGAGAAATCTCACTCGCACTGGACACGCATGCTGTGCACGCGCGCGTTTCAGTCAAAATTCGACTTAGACACGGCCTTCGTGTCGTGTGGACGAGTCGAGGATACCTCGTGGTGACACGAGCGTGTAGCCTTCAAGTGGCGAACACGAGGACACGACCACGAGATGTGTAGTGTCCTGTGTCACGAGCACGAGACGTGCAACCACGTGCACGACGCGGTCTGAACGTGTGTATCAGTCGTGTTTTCACGACTGATACGGGTTTCGTATCGTGTCCAGGAGTGTCGTGGAGCGTGTCAGTGTGTGGATCGTGTAGCCCTATGTGTGGGCTACACGTGTGCATGACCACGAGACGTGTCGTGTCTCGTGGTGTGTCCACGAGCGTGAGGAACGCGTGCACGACGCTGTGTACGCGTGTGCGTATCAGGATTTACCCGATTGGGTTTTTGAGTGAATGGACACATTATTTCGTGTCGTGGTATCGTGTCAGGCCCCCTAGACACTAGAGGACACTTGGGGCATCACTTACCAACCTTAGGTTCGAGCCTTAGCTCGGTTTTGTGTGCGTAATTGGGTTTACCTGTTTTCGAATACACAGTGCTATTATTTCCAGATTTGGGATTTTTCCCAGTTTTCAAAATGAATTTCAAATCGATTTTTATTATGATTTATGCATGTATATGTGTATTTCAGTATATGTATAGATAGTATATGTGTATGTGAGTGTGTAGGTGAGATTTTAGGATGTATACATGATATACATGTGTATATACATGTATGATATATGTAGGTTTGTGGGGTTTGTGTGTGTGTGTGGGGAGCCAATTTCCTGTTCCAGGAAAACTGGAACACCCCTCCCCCTTTCCTGTGTCATCTAAGTCCCTCTCTCTCACTGTTTTCTCCTTCACTCTCTCTCTAATTCTCTCTTTCACTCTCTCACATCTCTCTCTATTTTCCTATATATATATATATATATATATATATATAGGGAATAGAGAGAGATGTGAGAGAGTGAAAGAGAGAATTAGAGAGAGAGTGAAGGAGGGAAAACAGTGAGAGAGAGGGACTTAGATGACACAGGAAAGGGGGGAGGGGGTGTTCCAGTTTCCTGGAACAGGAAATTGGCCCCCAACACACACAAAAACACCCACAAACCTACATATATACATACATGTATATACACATGTATATACATGTATACATCCTAAAATCTCACCTACACACTCACATACACATATACTATCTATACATATACTGAAATACAATAACATGCATAAATCATAATAAAAATCGATTTGAAATTCATTTGAAAAACTGGGAAAAATCCCAAAATCTGGAAATAATAGCATGTGTATTCGAAAACAGGTAAACCCAATTACGCACACAAAACCGAGCTAAGGCTCGAACCTAAGGTTGGTAAGTGATGCCCAAGTGTCCTCTAGTGTCTAGGGGCCTGACACGATACCACGACACGAAATAATGTGTCCATTCACTCAAAAACCCAATCGGGTAAATCCTGATACGCACAGCGTACACAGCGTCGTGCACGCGTTCCTCACGCTCGTGGACACACCACGAGACACGACACGTCTCGTGGTCATGCACACGTGTAGCCCACACATAGGGCTACACGATCCACACACTGACACGCGTCCACGACACTCCTGGACACGATACGAAACCCGTATCAGTCGTGAAAAACACGACTGATACACACGTTCAGACCGCGTCGTGCACGTGGTTGCACGTCTCGTGCTCGTGACACAGGACACGACACATCTCGTGGTCGTGTCCTCGTGTTCGCCACTTGAAGGGCTACACGCTCGTGTCACCACGAGGTATCCTCGACTCGTGTCCACACGACACGAAGGCCGTGTCTAAGTCGAATTTTTGACTGAACGCGCGCGTGCACAGCAGTGCGTGTCCAGTGCGAGTGAGATTCTCACTCGACACGACACGAGAAGTTGTGAGATTTTGGGGCATGTTCGCAGACATTGCCCCCTCGTGTCCACCAATTTTGGCGTGTCCAGTGCTCTGTGCAGTGAACACGAAGGGTGTGGTAGCAGGGCATGCACGCGTGTGTGCTCGTGCAGTGGGTTCGTGTCCATTTTGGATACGGACACAGCACGAAAACGTGCTCAGTCCACTTGGGTTGTAACCTACAAGTCTAGGGCTACAAAAAAATGTAATTTGTTTTGGAAAAAACAAAAACCAATCCTTTGTGGCATTTCATCAAACAAAGGTTATAGCCTAGGATACGTGTCCGATACGGACACCAAACCAACTCTAATTTTCACCAAACATGACCCACAGTTATGGTAGTCCTATATGCATGCATTTATGAAGAAAAACAGAATATTAACTAGGTTTGAGGGCATTTACTATTTGTGCAATTCCAAGGAAAAATCATAAAGAGGGGGTATGTGTCCTTCAACTTGGTGATGCCCAAAGCTCATAAATCCTTGCTAGCAAGCCCTAACTAGTATCCTCTAGTGTAGGGGTCCAATGCAAAAGACTAGACCCAATTTGGATCAAAAATGATCAAGTTATGGTTTTGTGAGGGAATGGGAATTTCTAGGTTTTTAATTCATGTAAAATGATCATGAATGAGTGTGATGGGGTTATATAGGAAGGGGGGTAGTGTTTGGCTGCCATGGGGGTAGGGGAGAGTGTCCTACCACCTTGCAAACTTAGCCCCTAAGTCTTTGACTAAGGGGTTAGATATTTAGGTTCTAAAATATCTAAAAAGTGAAATATCTAGATATTTATCTAACTAGATATTCATACATAAAGCTAATATCTAACATTAGTCTTCTAGGTTAGTTGCCAACCCCTAGATTAGGCTAAACTAGGTTCGGGACTAACATGACACTAATCAATAATTAGACAATAATAAAAACACATAAATACAAATAATTCCAAATAAATCCTAGAAAATTACCAAAATACCCTTTAGGCTAAAAAGTCCTAATTTGATGTTCTAAACCTATGGCTAGGCTCACATGATCATGGTTAGTCTCTAGGTTATGAAATCTCTAGGGTTTACACTAGGGTTATACTAGTAAAGTCACAAAGTCATAAGTCGTGACTTAGAAAATAGTTTTAAATTAACTAAAATCACCAAAAATCACATCATTACTAAAATACCATTAATAAATAATAAAAATAATAAATTTTTAAAAATACCCCAATTTCAGAAAACTGTCACGCCCCAGAACCAGAATACTGGAGAGCGGAGGACAGACACAGCCAGCTACGTACATTGAAGTGAATCCTACCTTGCAATACGGTCACGGCTGTCTAGATGCATGAGGGTTTACTACAAGCCATCAGTCTTTTATGATCAATATCAAGCCTAGTGTCTCAATCTCAAGCAAGCAAGTAAATATAACAAGATGCTAGATCATCAGACATACAAAGTAAGGCATCCTATATATTACATATTCAGATGATCATGAAGCTAGTCATACAAAATGTGAGGACTAGCAAGAGTTTAAGTCATACATGATCAACCCTAGAATTTGTCAATCATGTTACAGCCCGTAGGCAGACAGTAAGTAAAGTTTCAAACGAGCTAACACTTGCTCGGCGGCTAAACGCCTCAAAAGAATATTTTTACAAGGGAGTGGAAGAGCAAAATAAGAACCCACTCGTTGCCAGGATTGAGCCTAGTGGTCACCATCTGGCAGAAAGGCTGGGAGATCCTCGGTAGCTGCTCCGAAATCTGGCCATACAAAACCAGCTGGATCAGACCCCATGAAGAGCAAGTGCCACAAAGGAGGCTTCATTTAAGAACTAAAACCAGCACATTAGTACATAAAGATTATAGGTGAAATAACAATAGACATTAGTTGAATAAAACGGGATGATAAACGATTAGGAGAGCTAAAGGACTATTCCGGTAACTAAGTTATAACCCGTAAACCAAACAAGGACAGGGGTTGTAACCCTTCACCTGAACGAAAACTTAGTCTCTAACCAATTATCGGTAAAGTAAATCATTCACAATCATGTCCCGAGATAGCCATGTACTGGGTCTAGACAAGACTAGACAAATGGGACTTCATTCAATCAGTTATGGCCAAGCAAGAGTACGGCTTGATACTTTAACAAACTAGGGTTATCACAAGCCTAGTTACTAGCAAGATGCAATAAGGATTCCTACAGTCATAAGCCCTGCAGACTATCCAAGCTATCCAGGCGCAAGGCTCATGTTAAGAGTTGTCATTACTCATTAGGTGACTTGAGTGCAACACATGACAGTGTGCTTAGTAATCGTTGTTTGCTTGAAGTGCCCCACATAACAGTGAGCTGGAAATATGTCCTACTCGTCGGCAGGCTACAAGTCCATCAGTAAGACACCCAGATAACGGGGTTACTTGTAGCTGGAATACCTCTCTATATGAACTACTTGATCAATCTAGTCATTAACCTAGTCAGATTCAGTATGAATCCCTGACCGTGGTAATCACGGACATGTCCTAGACATGATGCGAAACTCGACCGGTAGCTTATACAAGCTCATTCAATACAATCACCCACGGTGTCATGTCCAGTTAGCTGTCGCAACAGCGTTCATGAGTTATCTGTCAAGATTACTTGTTAGGGGTGCACCACAACGGGTCACCATCATGTCATGTTACTTGTCATGTTCTTGTCTGGAGTGTGCCATAACGGGCCACTATCATGTTACGTCACTTGTACTTGTTACTTGATAGGAGCACGCCACGACGGGCCGCCAATATGGTTTATTACATATCATTCATCATTTTGTGTTCACATATCATGGTTATGATCATATCATCATGTAAGCAGAAAAGACATATCCTGAGTGCACCCTAACGGGCCACCGATGTAAAAATACTAAATCACTGCGTGCCCCAAGGCTATGCGCCCACGGGGTTCTATGCGCCTACATGAAGGCCACATACATGCCAAATCATGCTAACCCGTGCCACGGCTTGCACAAGTCGTGTCGTGTTTCTATATTAGTAAAATCATAGAAAGCCGTGCCATGATCAACAAAATCGTACTAATCGTGCCAAGTCGTACTGCGACTTGCACAAGTCATGCCGTGTCGAGTCGTGCCATGCCTAGCCGTGGCACGCACGAGTCGTGTCGTGTCATGAAGATCAATCGCAAGAAAATCGCATAAAATCATAAGTCGCGAAAGATGTAATAAGCCAAACATGCGAAAGCCATGCATAAAGGTCATGGGCATCTATGTACCCAAGGGAAGGGGGCTATATGCGCCCACTAACGGGCCCCTATGCGCCCACTAGGAGGGGGTTTATGCGCCCAAGTAAGGGTGCCAACATGACCAAGGCACTTGCATGGCTAAGTGCCACGGAAAGGAAAGTGGTGTTCGTGCATTACGTGTGAAGGCCATGTGCCATACACTAGTCATGCACTCACCCTGTCTATATGTATGCGCCCACATGAAGGGGGGGATGATCTATGCGCCCAAAGGGTGCTGCCCTATCCGCCCAAGCATGGATTGAATCCCCCTTGGGCCAAGGGCTAAGGTGAATGGATGAAAGGTGACGGGTCGTGAAGGCTTTATGCGCCAACACGGGTCCATGCGCCCACATGTGGCACACTATGCGCCCACATGAGGCTCTATGCACCCACTAGAGTGGGGTGACTGCTTTGGGTGCATGACAAGTCCATGCGCCCAAGCAGTGCACTGTTCGTCTTCCCGAAGAGTCCAGGTAGCACGAACCATGGCCGGAAACTTGAAATCTCCGCCATTTCTCCGTCCGGAGTCCAAATTCGGACTTTCTTAGGTAAAAATTGGGTAGAACGAAATTCTCTACCATATGGAACCATCAAAACATGTAAATGAAGAAGTTAAATAGATCAAAACTTCAAGAAACCAAAAATAACCATTTTCTAGATCTACAAAAACCCATGCTCCAAAATGAAAATTTTTAAGTTCTAAAGTGGTATGAAATCATGCTAAAAAGCCATTGAAACCATCAAAACATGGTTCTCAAGTGAGAGCAAGATTGCACTTGCCTATGGAGGGGGAGAGGTTTTAATGGAGAAGGAAGAGGAGTTATGGAGAATAATGAGGAGAGAGAAAAAATGGGTGGGTTTATAAGGGGATGGTGGTAGGTAGGGGGTTTTCTACATGATGAACCAACCAAAATAAACCAAGCCAACTCCAAAATGAACCAAGTTAAACCATTACATGCCATGATGAACCTAAACAAGATTAAACCAAATTAGCTAGCTAGGCAGGAAAAATAAAATGCATGTCAGGATTCCGTATACGTATACTGGAAATACGTAGAACGGAAAACGGGGGTGACAACTCTACCCACCTTAAAAGAATTCCGTCCTCGGAATTTAATCAAGAGGTTAGAGATGTCAAGCAAGCTATATTAATCACAGGCAATATATGACTAGCAGTCAATCAAGCAATCATTCATGCAAGCAAGGAATTAAAGCATAAGGCATAAGAAAGATATTATACCTTACAAGTCAAACAGGTCGGGATATCGCGATCGGATATCATCCTCACGCTCCCACATTGACTCACCCAAAGAGTGCTGACCCCAAGCAACACGGACTAACTTGATAGTCTTGTTCTTGAGTATCTTCTCTCTTCGATCCAATATGGATACGGGTCTTTTCTCATACGAAAGATTGGTACCAACAACCAATTCCGAATGATCAAGGACATGACTCAAATCCGGGATATACCGTCGCAATTGGGATACATAAAAGATATCATGTACCTCACGTAACGACGGCGGAAGAGCGAGACAATAGGATATATCACCTACTCGCTCTAGAATATCAAATGACCCTATATACCTAGGACAAAGCTTTCCCCGCATGCCGAATCGAATGACGCCACGGGTAGGCGAGATCCTAAGGAATACGTGGTCGCTGACAGAAAACTCAAGGGGACGTTGATGCGAATTGGCCCAATGACGCTGGCGATCTTGTGCGACTCGAAGATGATCTCTAACTCGTCTGGCCACCTCAACAGTCCGCGTCACCATCTCTGGTTCAAGCATTTGCCTTTCACCGATATCATCCCAAGCTAACGAAGATATGTATTTTCTGTCGTATAAGGCCTCGAAAGGTGCCATCTGGATACTAGCCTGAAAACTGTTGTTGTACGAGAACTCCATGAGATGCAGGTGATCTTCCCACGAACCACCGAAGTCGAGTGTACATGATCGTAGCATATCTTCAAGAGTCTGGATCGTACGCTCTGACTGACCATCTGTCTGCGGATGGTAGGCTGGACTGAACTTGAGACGAGTCCCCAAACTTTTCTGAAGACTCCGCCAAAAGTGAGATGTGAATCTCGAATCTCTATCGGACACAATACTGACTGGTACTCCATGCAATCTGACTATCTGTCTGAGGTACATCTCTGCAAGCTGATCCGTCGACTGACCGATTATGAAAGGAAGAAAATGAGCCACCTTGGTGAGTCTGTCAACTATAACCCAGATAGCATCCCTTCCAGCTGAGGATTTAGGAAATTCAGTTACAAAATCCATGGTAATGTGCTCCCATTTCCATTATGGGATCGGTAGAGGTTGAAGAAGTCCAGCTGGTCTCTGATGTTCAACCTTAACTTGCTGACAAACCAAACAACGAGAGACAAACCGGGTTATCTCCCTTTTCATGCCATTCCACCAAAAGTGCTGTCGAACATCTCGATACATCTTCGTACCGCCAGGGTAAATGAAATACTGAGAACTGTGGGCTTCTGCCATGATCTCCTGTCTGATATCTCCACTGGGTACACAAAGACGCCTTCCATGTCGGAGTGTACCATCTTCATGAATGCATAACTCTGGTCTTCGTCCTGCTACACATTCTGCCCTAAGCCACTGAAGCTTAGAGTCCGCTGACTGAGCTAACTTGATCCTCTCAACTATACTGGACTGAACTTGCATACTGGCCATCAATGCCACACTGGAAGAAAGAACAACTTCAATACCCATCTTCTAAAGATCTGCTAACAACTCTGGCTGTGCTGTTAGAAAATATACTTCGGCTCTCCTGCTCAATGCATCTGCTACTACGTTGGCCTTCCCAGGATGATACTGCAAGTTGATGTCATAATCCACAAGTAGCTCTAGCCATCTCCTCTGACGTATATTAAGATCCTTCTGGGTAAACACATACTTCAGGCTCTTGTGGTCGGTGAACATCTCCACCCGATATCCATATAGATAGTGCCTCCAAAGCTTCAAAGCAAATACTACTGCTGCTAACTCCAGGTCATGGGTTGGGTAATTCCTCTCATGATCACGAAGCTGACGTGACGCATAAGCGACTACCTTACTATGCTGCATCAAGACACATCATAATCCCTTGCCGGATGTGTCGCAATAAACTGAAAATCCTCACGTCCCGTCGGGAAGAGTGAGAATGGGGGACCGTCATCAATCTCTGCTTCAACTTCTCGAATGATCTCTGACACTCTGCTGTCCAAGCAAACTGCACATCCTTGCGAGTCAACTGCATCAATGGTGCCAAAATTCGAGCAAAGTCCGACACAAACCGCCGGTAATAGCCGGCCAATCCAAGGAAACTCCGAACTTCCGCGACGGTGCTGGGAACTGGCCATGTCTCTATAGCAACAATCTTCTGGGGGTCCACTTCTACTCCACCTCTGGTGATGATATGATCCAAGTACGAGATACGATCCAACCAAAACTCGCACTTACTGAACTTCGCGTACAACTGGTGCTCTCTGAGAATTTGAAAAACTACACGGAGATGCTGCTCATGCTCCGCTTCAGTCTTGCTATAGACCAGGATGTCGTCTATAAACACTATCATGAACTGGTCCAATAGGGCATGAAGATACAATTCATGAGGTCCATGAATACGGCTGGCGCATTGGTTGCTCCAAATGGCATAACAAGGAACTTCCAATGTCCATACCTCGATCTGAACGTTGTCTTCGGGATGCCTTGCTCTCTGACTCTGATCTGATGGTACCCTGATCACAAATCAATCTTCGAGAATACTGCCGCTCCTCTGAGCTGATCAAATAAGTCATCTATCTCTGGTAGAGGATATTTGTTCTTGATTGTTACAGAGTTCAAGGTACGATAATCAACACATAATCTTGACGTACCATCCTTCTTTTTCACAAGAAACATCGGGGCTCCCCAAGGCGATCCGCTAGCATGAATGAATCCCTTGGTTCTAAGTTCTTCAATCATCTTATACAAGATCTCAAACTCTGAAGGCGCCATTCTGTAGACCCTCTCTGACACTGGTGCTGATCCAGGAATCAAATCAATAGTGAACTCGATCTCTCTCTGGGGGCATACCTGGAAGTTCTTCGGGAAATACGTCAGGGAACTCTTCTACAACTCTGGGCAACTGAACTGCTGCTACTGCCATCTGTAATGCTGGGGAAGAAGGTTCTACTCCGCCTCGGAGAAATGAAAACTCTGGCTCACCAGGAATACTAAAAATAATCTTGCCGATATGGCAATCTATAAAAGCATACTGGTCTCTCAACCAATCCATCCCTAGGACCACATCATAATCGGCCATCGGAAATTCTATCAACCTAGCGAGAAACTCTCTACCGCTAACTACGATCCGACACGAGGAAAACACTCTATCTACTCCCACAAGACCATTACCAGTAAGTATATTGAGCCTTACTGATAATGACTCGGGCTCTAGTCCTATCCGTGTCGCGAATTGTACAAACATAAATGAATACGATGCACCCGAATCAAATAATACTGATGCAGGAAAAGAGTTGACGAGAATAGTACCTGCCACCATCTCACCTGAGGCCAACTCCTCCTCTATGGTCAAAGACATCACTTTACCGTGCCCTCTGGGTGCTGGTCCCCTCTGCTGGAAACCTCTCTGACTGTTCTGATTCTGAGCTTGGACCTGGGCATACTGCTGCAGTCTCTGCTGATGAAATGCTTGAGCCTGAGGCGGCAATGGCCTCGGAGGTTGGTACTGCTGCTGCTACACTGGTACTGGTCCCCTCACCGAGGGACTAGTCTGGGCCGATAAGGATGAACCGGCCCTCTGTGGGCAGGACCCTACCATGTGATCTGATGCTCCACAAACCAAACACAATCCTTGTGCTCGGCGACATTCTGACACTACATGCCCTAGCTTCCCACAATAAGTACAGCCCATTGTGGAAGACTGCCTCCGCTTCTGCTGCTGAGGGTACGTCGGAGTCGAATACTGAATCGACGTAACTGATGCTGCCGTCCTCGGAGCTCCAATAGTCAAGGCCCTAGCTGCCGGGGCTGGGGCTGAGGACTGGGTCATCTGACCATGGATCCGCTTCCGTCCTCCAATTCTGTCCAATATCCTCTGGGAGGTATACTCATGCCTCATAGTTGCTCGTAGAACAGCATCAAAAGTCTGATGCTAAAACTGCTCCACTGCTAGAATGATCTCTAGTTGGAGTCCCTGCTATAACCGCTGCGCTCGATCAAACTCGGTTGCCACCAAGGTGGGAGCAAACCAACTCAGTCTTGAAAACTCGACCGTATATCCATCGACCGTCCTGCTCATCTACCTGAGATTGGTGAACCTCGTCTGTAGGTCATGCCGAGCTACAGCATCGAAGTACTTGATCTAAAATTTGTCACTGAATACCGCCCATGGAACAGGCGTCGCCAATCCAACTGCTATCATCGTCCACCAGGTGCGGGCTAGGTCCAATAACTGTAGGCGCACTACAGCTACCTTCTCTCCTTCTGGGGTCTTGGCTGCATCTAAGATAATCTCGATGTCCTGGAGCCACGCATCAGCTGCAATAGCGTCTTCACTGCCATCGAAGAATGGAGGATTGAGACGCTTGAAACTGTTGGCTGCGTTGTTCCCTTGATAACCAACACGGCCCATGGCATCTTGTACTATCTGGTGCAGGGCATCGCCCAGACGATCTTGAGATGCAATCAACTCCCTGATAAGACCCACCAGGGTTCCATTGTCAGGCTCTGCAGGCTGGACTGGCTGAACTGGTGGCTCTTGACCCCAGTAGGCATGACTCTGGAGGGTACCCTTGAGTGCTGGACTTGATCTCCATGTTGCTGCTAGTCCACTGGAGGTGCTCCGCCTTACTGATCGGCAGAAAAAATGTCGCTGAAGAAACGACATAGAGAACAATAAGGAAGGACCACGATAGATCGAGGATATAAACATGTGATCAGGTCAATATTCCAGATAGATGAAAAGACACGAATAGAGATCAAAGGCGAGTGCTGATTGAGACATCTATTCAGTAAAACCCTCACTCATCTTGATTTACAAGACCTGCATGAGCCACCACTTAAACCGTGTCACGCCCCAGAACCAGAATACTGGAGAGCGGGGGACAGACACAGCCAGCTACGTACATTGAAGTGAATCCCACCTCGCAATATGGTCACTGCTGTCTAGATGCATGAGGGTTTACTACAAGCCATCAGTCTCTTATGGTCAATATCAAGTCTAGTGTCTCAATCTCAAGCAAGCAAGTAAATATAACAAGATGCTAGATCATCAGACATACAAAGTAAGGCGTCACATACATTACATATTCAGATGATCATGAAGCTAGTCATACAAAATGTGAGGACTAGCAAGAGTTTAAGTCATACATGATCAACCCTAGGATTTGTCAATCATGTTACAGCCCGTAGGCAGAAAGTAAGTAAAGTTCCAAACGAGCTAACACTTGCTCGGCGGCTAAACGCCTCAAAAGAATATTTTTACAAGGGAGTGGGAGAGCAAAATAAGAACCCACTCGTTGCCAGGATTGCGCCTAGTGGTCACCATCTGGCAGAAAGGCTGGAAGATCTTCGGTAGCTGCTCCGAAATCTGGCCATACAAAACCAGCTGGATCAGACCCCAGGAAGAGCAAGTACCGCAAAGGAGGCTTCACTTAATAACTAAAACCAGCACATTAGTACATAAAGATTATAGGTGAAATAACAATAGACATCAGTTGAATAAAACGGGATGATAAACGATTAGGAGAGCTAAAGGACTATTCCGGTAACTAAGTTATAACCCGTAAACCAAACAAGGACCGGGGTTGTAACCCTTCACCTGAACGAAACTTAGTCTCTAACCAATTATCGGTAAAGTAAAGCATTCACAATCATGTCCTGAGATAGCCATGTACTGGGTCTAGACAAGACTAGACAAATGGGACTTCATTCAATCAGTTACGGCCAAGCAAGAGTACGGATTGATACTTTAACTAACTAGGGTTATCACAAGCCTAGTTACTAAAAAGATACAATAAGGATTTCTACAGCCACAAGCCCTGCAGACTATCCAGGTTATCCAAGCGCAAGGTTCATGTTAAGAGTTGTCATTACTCATTAGGTGACTTGAGTGCAACACATGACAGTGTGCTTAGTAATCGTTGCTTGCTTGAAGTACCCCACATAATAGTGAGCTAGAAATGTGCCCTACTCGTCGGCAGGCTACAAGTCCATCAGTAAGACGTCCAGATAACGGGATTGCTTGTAGCTGGAATACCTCTCTATATGAACTACTTGATCAATCTAGTCATTAACCTAGTCAGATTTAGTATGAATTCCTGACCGTGGTAACCAGGGACACATGTCCTAGACATGATGCGAAACTCGACCGGTAGCTTATACAAGCACATTCAATACAATCATCCACGGTGTCATGTCCAGTTAGCTGTCGCAACAGCGTTCATGAGTTATCTATCAAGATTACTTGTTAGGGGTGCACCACAACGAGTCACCATTATGTCATGTTACTTGTCATATTCTTGTCTGGAGTGCGCCACAACGAGCCACTATCATGTTACGTTACTTGTACTTGTTACTTGTTAGGAGCGCACCACGACGGGCCACCAATATGGTTCATTACATATCATTCATCATTTCGTGTTCACATATCATGGTTATGATCATATCATCATGTAAGCAGAAAAAGACATATCCTGAGTGCACCCTAACGGGCCACCGATGTAAAAATGCCAAATTATTGCGTGCTAAGCCATGCCACAGCTTGCACAAGTCGTGTCGTGTTTTTATATTAGTAAAATCATAGAAAGCCGTGCCATGATCAACAAAATCGTGCTAATCGTGCCGTGTCGAGTCGTGCCATGCCTAGCCGTGGCATGCACGAGTCGTGTCGTGTCATGAAGATCAATCGCAAGAAAATCGCATAAAATCATAAGTCGCGAAAGATGTAATAAGCCGAAACATGCGAAAGCCATGCATAAAGGTCATGGGCATCTATGTACCCAAGGGAAGGGGGCTCTATGTACCCATGAGATCTTTCCATTTCTAGCCGTTGCGAGCAGCGCCGGCTTCTTCGCCTTCCACCAGTCCTTCGCCCGCAGCCGTAGAAGCATAACGACACAAACTACCTTCTTGCTACTCGGAACTCCTATGAACGCGAACAGACTCTCCATTTTATCAATCCGGTCCATCACCTTGTCGGGTGATGTTCTGCCTTCAAATTTCGGAGGTTTCGCGTCTAAGAAGTCCTTTGGCCTAAAGGAAGTGTGCCTTTGCGCTGGCTGGGGCTCGTCACCCTCTACGGGCTCAATCTCGGGCGTTCCCGTTGGTTTAGTCGCTGCGATGGTACCTTGATTTCCCGCAATCGCCGTGACAATTTGAGTCAAGGACTCCAACTGTTTCTGCTGGGCCTCTATTTGGGACTGTTGTATTTGATTGCGTTCCTCATTGTCCTGCCTTTGCAGTTCCAACAATGTCATGATCCGTTCTATAGGATCTGTCGAGGAAGCTGGTCGAGTAGGGGCCATTTCTCTACAAAAGAGTATAACTTCTGTCAGTCTCATAAAATATTATGGACTTATTATATGGGGCATTGGTTTTCATAACTCAAAATCGGGACTCTTTTAAAATCCATCAAAATACTTTATATACTTTTTCGAAAACGATATTTACAAGAGGCCAAGGACGTAAAGCCGTGCTCTGATACCACTTTGTCACGCCCCGATCCCGCTAGGGTCGTCCGTCTTGCCTGGATCCCTACGGGATCGATCGTCCTCGCTAAGGCGTGATGCCGTGCAAGCCTAAGTTGCGCTTGCACAAGGCCATGTACCTGCACAAAAACAACTAGTCAAGCAAAACACACACACGCATCCATTAGTTAAGCAAAACACACGCACGTACCCATTCTTTGCAGGAAACCAAATATTGGACACAGAGATTTGAAATGAAAATACTTTCTTTTATTCATAAACTTGATAGGAATACAAGTACAAAGCTTTGCAAACTCAGAGTGCCTTATATTGGCTATATGGTTCTCTTTGAAACTCTCTTTTGAAAATAGCCGCAATTTCCATACATGATATTCCTTTATTACAAGCTGGAATTGAAAGACACCTTCAAAAGGAAAAGAAACTTGAAACTTGACTGGAATGAAATTGAAACTTCGAGGCGATCCACGAGCTCTACTGGGCTAGACGAGCTTCGGTGCCTCACTTGAAATCCCCCTGTCTCCTTTTGCTTTCTGAAAAGGATGCCCACAACGTGGGTCAGCACACATCATGTACTGGCGAGCAGCTTTTGGCCGAACTCGCAAATCTCTGCACTAAATCAATATGTTGAGCTAACATTTACTAGTGATCTTTCTACTTGTCTAGGTTTTTTTTAACAATTCATAAGAACATGATAGTAGAAATATATCATAAGCAACTTACCAACGCCGGCAGTCATCCCTGCACAAAACATGTTAGCACAATTTGCATAACGAGTAATTCATGTTCATTCTTGCAGATATTGAAGTTGTCATTCGGGTCATGCAGGTGGACTATTCTGTATGTTGGTCCATGGGTTATCCCCATGATTAGCCGCTGTGATTCTTTGGTTCAGCTCGTCGCTAAGGACTCAGATCGACTCCCATTTTTATATGGAGGCCCTAATCTCTCCTAGGCCGAGCGGTTCCAGGTGCCCCCAGATACCACCTGAGAGACAAATGTTTTCTTGTATACAAGTTGTCCGAGACCAAATGTATGCTCTAGCCGTTCTATCAGATGAGACACATTTGGACTTATGCACAGATATACGACACGTTTGTTTCATGCCTTCAGATTCATCTCAACACATACAAGTTCGTCTGTACATGTCTACATTTCAGGCATACTATTGACAAGCAGATGATCATTCTTATAGAGCAGATCGAGTAGCAACACATATTCTTGTATTTGATTCAATTCAATTATCTTCTCTTATCTTTTGAGGATGTGGTATCGTTGATCATTGGGACAAGGCAACAGAGTGGACTAGAGATCATTTTTTTTAGGCGTACAGATCAATGTTTGTTCGGTTGAAGCATCTCACCAAGATGAATCTTAGTTGAGAGAAGGAGGGACTTCACGCACCGTTCACGAACAATTCACGCGGCCTACATTGGCACCAACAGTTGATTAGCATACCTCGTCTCTTTCTCTCAATATTCGGAATGAATGCGAAATGCGATGAAAGCGAACAATGAAAACCAATCATTGAAAACCAACACGAAAACGTATTCATCAAAACCAAGCAGCGAGAGAAAACATTCAGCAAAACTCTTGGATTCATTTCAATAGAAGCCAATCCATCAATTGGAAAGGTTCATTGCATTTCATCCGTGATCAATCGATACCGGCAAGGATTTCTCTAAATACTCAGTTCAAGACTGAGTCAGCAAGCCGTAGGTATTACATAGTGGACCGCGAGGAGTGGGGCACTACATAATAACCCACTGAGAAAAAGTTTTGTCCTCAAAACTTAAGAAACAAACTCACCTCCACTATTGTTGCATTCTGGATCAAGCAACGTGGAGAGATTGTAGACGCACGCTGTCGCCGTATTGGCATTCTGCAATTGTTGATTATGCGGATTATCTCGGAGCGGCGGTAGGCCTGGCAGCTGTCCACGCTCTTCATCATCATTTTTATTCTGATCCGTTCTATTCTTTTTCGGGCAATACTTGACTGAGTGGCCCTGTTGGCCACAACGAAAACAAGCGTGATTAGCGGCACGACAGTCCTCCTTGATGTGCCCACTCTTGCCACAGTGACTGCAACTCTGGCCATTCACATAGCGGCAGTCTTTTTTGACATATCCTTGTAATGCCTGTGGTTCGTATTACGTATTTGGAATACGTGTACATATTTTATCTTGTATTGTTTGATTCCTGGCTTAGCTTTCCTTCTTGGCTTGGTTTATTTCCTTGGGCTGGTTCGGCTTGGCTTGGTTTTACTTGGTTTATTATGAACCAAGGTGAACCCCCTACCTACCACCACCACTCATATTTATTACCTATTCTTCTTCTCTCTCTTCATTAATCTCTTCTTCTTCTTCCATTTACTCCCTTCACCTACCAGAGAGAGAAGAGAGAGGTCTAGGCAAGTGCAACTTGCTTCATGGAGGAACTCTGATTTTATTGCTCCATTTTCTTCTTTACTACATTCTAAAACACTTTAGTACTTGGCATTTCTAATTTCCATGGCTAGATTCTTGTAGATCTAAGTTTACTTTATTTTCAGAATTCTTGGGTTTTGATCTATTTAATCTTGTTATTTCCGAGTTTTGATGGTTCCATGTTGTAGAGAATTTCGTTCTACCCCATTTTAACCTATGGAAGTCCGAATTTGGGCTCCGGATGATAGAGTTATGCAGCTTGGAAGCCATGGCTTATGGTGTACTTCTTCTCGGAAATTTGGAGAAGAAGCACAGTCCCGAGCCGCATGGTGTATTTGACCGCATGAACATTCATGCGGCAAGTCAGTTCCAACCGCATGCATTATTGCCTTGACTTGACCGTGTGACAAGTTCATGCGGCAAGTATTCCCGGCCGCATGGGACCCAGTCAGTTCAGCCGCATAGGGCTGAGGACCTTATCCTGCCGCATCAGCTTATCTTGGCCGCATGAGTTGGACCCAGCCGCATGTGCACAGCCTTGACGAGCCGCATGAACCAGACTCACTCGCTGGCCGCATTAGTCCTATATCCGCCAGCCACATGAGATCCTGAACCTTATAAGCCGCATAAACCCCTCCGTCAGCCGCATAAGCAATCACCTTGACCCAGCCGCATGGGGCTCGACTTGGTTGAGTCGCATGGACTCATTTCTGCCAGCCGCAGGAGTACCCTTGCCCTCCTGGCCGCATGTATCTTGCCCTTCTCTTGGCCGCATGAGTTCGATTTATTCCAGCCGCATGAGAATCCCTCTCCTGCGAGCCGCATGGGTCCTTAGTTCCCCCGACCCGCATGAATCTTTCCCCAGCCGTATGAACCCGACTCCTTCCCCAGCCGCATGAGATCCATCCAGGCCGCATGTGCATTAGCCGCATGGCTCTTCTATAGCCCTGTATATTGTTATTTTATTAGATATTTAACGTCCATTTTATATCCTTACGCCTTTTGTCCTGAACTTGGAAATCATGAATTCATTTGATATGTTTGGAATTGATAATTGAGCATGACGTGATAGTGACCCGTAGTGGTGCACTCCTGACATGATAACCTGACATGACCTGATAGTGGCCCGTCGTGGCGCACTCCTGACTAGTATACTTGACATGATAAACCTGACATGATATATCTTGATAAGCTGTTACGACGGCTACCTGACATGACATGACCTGTATAATTAATCCTGGACACCGTGGGCGATTGTGCTTGTACAAATAATCAAGTCCTGTCTTGCATCATGTCTAGAAGGGGACTCCTGAGTACCACGGTCAGGAGTACCTACTGAAATGGACTAAGGCTAATAACTAGATTAATACACTAGTCATAAAGAGATCTCCCAGCTACAAGCAATCCCGTTACCTGGGCACGCCTTGGGATTTGTAGCCTGCCGTCGAGTAGGGCATATTTCCAGCACACTTTCATGTGTTGCACCCTTCAAGCTACCTAAGGGTATATTCGTTTCCTGGACGGTGTACCCACCTGAATTCAACTCTAATTTTTTTAACCCGGATAACCTGGATGGACTGCAGGCTTGTGGCTGTGGAAGATTCTCACTGTATCTTGCTAGTAACTAGGCTTGTGATAACCCTAGTTAGTTAAAGTATCAAGCCGTAGTTCTTGTTTGGCCGTGAAATGATTGGATGGAGTCTAACCTGTCTAGTCTTGCCCTGATTTTGTCCCAGATTACTATATGACCAGGATGCTTGTATTTATTTTATCGATAAATGGTGAGAATTCCAAGTTCTGTTCAGACGAAGGGTTACAACCCCGGTCCTTGTTTGGTTTACGGGTTGTAACCTGGTTATCTGAATAGTTCTATGGTTATCTCGTCGTATATCATCCTGATGTATTTTCTTATTTTTTGTTCTTATTTATTTATACTATTGTGCTAATTGCTGGTTTTAGTTCCTAAGTGAAGCTTTCTTTGTGGCACTTGCTCTTTCTGGGGTCTGACCCAACTGGTTTTGTATGGCCAGATTTTGGAGCAGCTCCAGAGGATCTACCGACCTTCCAGCCAGATGGTGGCCACTAGACGGAACCCTGGCAACGAGTGGGTTATTTTTGGCTCTCCCACTCTATTGTAAAAATATTCTTTTGAGGCGTTTAGCCGATTACTTACTGTCTGCCTATGGGCAGTAACATGATTAACAAATTCTAGGGTTGATCATGTATGACTAAAACTCTTGCTAGTCCTAACATTTTGTAACGACTAGCTTCATGATCAGTTGAATATGTAATATTTGGGACGCCTTATTATTGTGTATTTAATGATCATACATCTTGTAGCATTTACTTACTTGCTTGTGATTGAGATACTAGGCTTGTTTATGACCATAGGCGACTGTTGGCTTGTAGTAAACCCTCATGTATCTAGACATCCGTGACCATATAGCGAGATGGATTCATTTCAATATACGCAGCTGGCTATGTCTGCCCCCGCTCTCCAGTATTCTAGTTCTGGGCGTGACAGTTCTCGCCGACCGCAGAAGCCGCATACAGGCTTGTTGTTCTGTTCCCCGTCAGTCTTTTTCTCTCCGTCATGATATCTCTTGGCGGGCTGATTCCGACTGTACTGCACTTTATTGGACGCCTTCTTCAGGCAGAACTGTTCCATCTGTAGCGCCGCCTCAAAGGCCTGAGAATATGACCCACATTCTCGATTCAGCACACTTAACTGGATGTCATCATTCAGCCCTCCAACGAATCGATTTATGCGAGTCTGTTCGGTGGAAAGCATAACAGCGGCAAAATTTGCCAGCTTAGCAAATTCAGACTCATAGTCCTCCACGAACATATCTCCCTGTTTCAGTGTGATGAAGTCATCCTCCATCTTCTTGCTCATGGCTGGAGGCAGATATTTATCCAGAAACGCCTTCTTGAATGAGGCCCATGAGATCTTTCCATTTCTAGCCGTTGCGAGCAGCGCCGGCTTCTTCGCCTTCCACCAATCCTTCGCCCGCAGCCGTAGAAGCATAACGGCACAAACTACCTTCTTGCTACTCGAAACTCCTATGAACGCGAACAGACTCTCCATTTTATCAATCCAGCCCATCACCTTGTCGGGTGATGTCCTGCCTTCAAATTCCGGAGGTTTCGCGTCTAAGAAGTCCTTTGGCCTAAAGGAAGTGTGCCTTTGCGCTGGCTGGGGCTCGTCACCCTCCACGGGCTCAATCTCGGGCGTTTCCGTTGGTTTAGTCGCTGCGGTGGTACCTCGATTTGCCGCAAGCGCCGTGACAATTTGAGTCAAGGACTCTAACTGTTTCTGCTGGGCCTCTATTTGGGACTGTTGTATTTGATTGCGTTCCTCATTGTCCCGCCTTTGCAGTTCCAATAATGTCATGATCCGTTCTATAGGATCTGTCGAGGAAGCTGGTCGAGTAGGGGCCATTTCTCTACAAAAGAGTATAACTTCTGTCAGTCTCATAAAATATTATAGACTTATTGTATGGGGCATTGGTTTTCATAACTCAAAATTGGGACTCTTTTGAAAGCCATCAAAATACTTTATATACTTTTTCGAAAATGATATTTGCAAGAGGCCAAGGACGTAAAGCCGTGCTCTGATAGCACTTTGTCACGCCCCGATCCCGCTAGGGTCGTCCGTCTTGCCTGGATCCCTGCAGGATCGATCGTTCTCGCTAAGGCGTGATGCCGTGCAAGCCTAAGTTGCGCTTGCACAAGGCCATGTACCTGCACAAAAACAACTAGTCAAGCAAAACACACGCACGCACCCATTAGTTAAGCAAAACACACGCACGCACCCATTCATTGCAGAAAACCAAATATTGGACACAGAGATTTGAAATAGAAATACTTTCTTTTATTCATAAACTTGATAGGAATACAAGTACAAAGCTTTGCAAACTCAGAGTGCCTTATATTGGCTACATGATTCTCTTTGAAACTCTCTTTTAAAAACAGCCGCAATGCCCATACATGATATCCCTTTATTACAAGCTGGAATTGAAAGACACCTTCAAAAGGAAAAGAAACTTGAAACTTGACTGGAATGAAATTGAAACTTCGAGGCGATCCACGAGCTCTACTGGGCTAGACGAGCTTCGGTGCCTCACTTGAAATCCCCCTGTCTTCTTTTGCTTTCTGAAAAGGATGCCCACAACGTGGGTCCGCACACATCATGTACTGGCGAGCGGCTTTCGGCCGAACTCGCAAATCTCTGCACTAAATCAATATGTTGAGCTAACATTTACTAGTGATCTTTCTACTTGTCTAGGTTCTTTTTAACAATTCATAAGAACATGATAGTAGAAATATATCATAAGCAACTTATCAACGCCGGCAGTCATCCCTGCACAAAACATGTTAGCACAATTTGCATAACGAGTAATTCATGTTCATTCTTGCAGATATTAAAGTTGTCATTCGGGTCATGCAGGTGGACTATTCTATATGTTGGTCCATGGGTTATCCCCATGATTAGCCGCTGTGACTCTTTGGTTCAGCTCGTCGCTAAGGACTCGGATCGACTTCCATTTTCATATGGAGGCCCTAATCTCTCCTAGGCCGAGCGGTTCCAGGTGCCCCCAGATACCACCCGAGAGACAAATGTTTCCTTGTATACAAGCGAGACCAAATGCATACTCTAGCCGTTCTATCAGATGAGACACATTTGGACTTATGCACAGATATACGACACGTTTGTTTCGTACCTTCAGATTCATCTCAACACATACAAGTTCGTTTGTACATGTCTACATTTCAGGCATACTATTGACAAGCAGATGATCATTCTTATAGAGCAGATCGAGTAGCAACACATATTCTTGCATTTGATTCAATTCAATTATCTTCTCTTATCTTTTGTGGATGTGGTATCGTTGATCATTGGGACAAGGCAACAGAGTGGACTAGAGATCATTTTTCTTAGGCGTACAGATCAATATTTGTTCGGTTGAAGCAACTCACCAAGATGAATCTTAGTTGAGAGAATGAGGGACTTCACGCGCCGTTCACGAACAATTCACGCGGCCTACATTGGCACCAACAGTTGATTAGCATACCTCGTCTCTTTCTCTCAAGATTCGGAATGAATACGAAATGCGATGAAAGCGAACAATGAAAACCAATCATCGAAAACCAACACGAAAATGCATTCATCAAAACCAAGCTGCAAGAGAAAATATTCAGCAAAACTCTTGGATTCATTTCAATAGAAGCCAATCCATCAATTGGAAAGGTTCATTGCATTTCATCCGTGATCAATCGATACCGGCAAGGATTTCCCCAAATACTCAGTTCAAGACTGAGTCAGCAAGCCGTAGGTATTACATAGTGGACCGCGAGGAGCGGGGCACTACACCCAGTGTCGTGTCGCACAACTAGTGTCCTAGTGTTTAACTTAGTATGAAAACTAAGTTTATGTATTATTTTTACAGTGACGAGACACCAGACATCTATAGCATTTCTAGCACTACCTTGCTTTGCTAGAGGCAAGTACCTCTACAAACCTTATTTACTGCATATAATGAATTGTGTATAAACCATGTTAAAATACCTAAACTGCAAGTCATATCTTTACATATGTCTCACATGTTTTATACTATTCTCGTATCTCTCACATATTTTATACTATTCTCGTATCCCTCACATATTTAGAATCTGGGTTATGGAAAAACTGATAGTTGAGTACGTGATCATGCCCCCTCTATCGTAGCGAGCAAAATTTTATTTTATATGTTACTACGCCGTAGGCCTTATTCTCAAAGCTGTATTTGTGCGTATGTACATCTATCACCGTGTCACTTGTACGGAAGTACATTTCATTATGTGCCCCTGTACATTGTACACCTATTGACGATCATGTACCTGCTACAATTTTAAACATTACATATACATCTGTCTCTATGACATATGTATCCTTGCCATGATAGATTGTGACATGACATGATTCCTGTTTATTACACTTCAGTTCATTTCATGCTTCGTATATTTAGTTTGTTAGAATCAGTATTTGCTCCCGTCCTAACAGAATAACATTGTAGGTATACTTACCGAGGAGGAGTTGCTATGTGATTTCTATTATGGAGTTGCCGTCGAGGATCAGGCTTTACTTTACGAGGATGTACCTGCGGGAAAACTCGTCTAGTTTGTGTAGTTGTTCAGGACTTTTGAGAGTAGTCATGTTTTAGACTATGTATTTTGTAACTGGACATGTATCTAGTTTTACTTTTAGCCATGTACTCGGAACATATTTATATACGAGATGATTTTTGTGTTTGGGATATATTCGGACTCAGTATGACTTATAGAACTGTTAGCACACTATTGATCTTATCTTGTTTTGTCTTTAGAATAGCTTACTATGCTTTATCTCAAGCGTAGGCTGGACATGACTCGTCCCGGCCCAACAATTTGGGTAGCGGATCGTGACAATCACTACGAATGCGAGTAATCATGAAATCTTTTTCATTATGTACTTTTTTGCAAAAGGTGACGAATTCTGACAAAGCATCGTTCTTGCGTGCAAAAAAATATACCCATGTGTATTTAGAGAAATCATCTACAATGACAAATGCATATAACTTACCACCTAGACTAGCAATTCTACTGGGTCCAAACAAGTCCATATGCAACAATTGTAGAGGTCTAGTGGTACTTACAGCGTTCTTAGATTTAAAGACGGATCGGGTAGCTTTGTTCTTTTCACGTTCGCTACATACCGTATCCTTCTTGAAAGATATGTCCGGTAAGCCGCGTACCAACTTCTTTGTGGATAGTTTTGAAATTGTGTCCATATTTGCATGACCGAGTCTCATATGCCATAGTTGACTCTCAATGCTCTTGGCCATCAAGCATCTACCGGCTTTGTTAGCATCTTCTAACAGATAAAAAACATATATATTGTCTTCCCTGATACCTTCAAAGATAGTACTACCAGTTTAGCTATCAACTATAGTATATTTGTCTTTGACGAAGTTAATGCCATAACCGTGATCAGCTAAATGCCTTATACTGAGCAAATTATGTTTTAACTCGGTAACTAGATAAACATCTTTAATCACATGATAGGGAGCCTTACCAATGTCACCGATACCGATTATGTACCCTCTTAAATTATTACCGAAGGAGACATATCATTCTTTATTCTTCTTCGACAATGTTACGAATAATGAAGCATCACCGGTCATGTGCCGTGAGCAACCGCTGTCGAGGATCCATTTGCTTCTAGCATATGAAGGACGTTCCACCTACAAAATAGTTTGCAGATAAAACTCTTGGTACCCATTTCTTGTAGGGTCCTGACAGGTTAGTTTTTTGTATTCATGCACAAATATTTAAATCTACTAACTTTCTGATTCTACATGCAGAGGATATATGACCAATGAGGCCACAATAATAACATTTTGTATGTTGAGTGTTGAAAGTTGTGTGAGGTGCATGATTGGTAGGTTTTGGTTTTCTAGTATAGAAAAATGCATGCCTATTAGTCTTCTTGGGCATAGGTTTGGTGTGGTTTGGTCTGACAATATTTGGTTTGGGTGTGTTCCGATGATTCGGTAATTGACACGTGTTAGAATAGGAAGCAGCAACTTCAGGCCATTTTTCTAAACTAATTTTCAACTTTTTGGAGGGGTCATATAATCTAGTATAGTCAGATGTAAGTGTTTCCATTCTGACTTGTGCACACTGGAGATTCTTTCTCTCCTTAGATAGGTCTGCCTTTAGCTGGATGATAGTTTGGTCTTTTTCTTCGGATAACTTGATAGTCTCGTGTAACAACAGCTTAATAGAAGAAAGCTCACCAGACTCAATAGAAGTATCATTATTTTTAACATCAGCTAGTTGATCGGTAAGTCTTCCTATCTCACATTTGTACTCTTTGAGTACCTTATTAGAGGTTTCATATTTACTACGCAGTTTCCTGTAGTTATTTAACAGGTCACTGAAAGCCTCTCCTAGTTGCTCAAAGGTGAAATCATCATAAGGATCAAACAGAGGATTAGTGATTACCTGATCGCAAGCCATCAAGCATACATTTGCAGCGTCATCTGATTGTTCGTCTTCTGAGTCGCTGGCTTCGCTCTCATGCCATATGCTTGTATTAGCGTACTTTCTTGATGTAGATCTCTTCAAGTAGCCTTTGTCATATTTGCTGCTTTTTTTTTTGATGATGATGTTGTTGGACAATCTTTCTTCATATATCATTTCTTCTTATATCCGTAGCAAATATGATCTTCCTCATTGTTGTTGCTGTTGCTGTCTTTTGTTCTTCTGTTGAATTTTATGAACTTTTTGAATTTTCTTACCAGAAGAGCTTGATCTTCAGAGTCAGTGTCGCTGTCGTCAGAATCATCTTCGATACTTCTTTTATGTTGAGCCTTCAAAGCGATCGACTTCTCTGACTTCTCCTTTGGTGTAGCATCTTCAAAGTCTGGAAGTTCCAACTCGTGAGTGAGTAGCTTACCCACGAGTGTTTCCAGAGACATTATTGAGAGGTCGTTTCCTTCAATGATTGATGTAGCCTTTGGAATCCAGTTCTTTGTGAGAGCTCGTAGAAGTTTGCGAATCTTCTCATGGTTACTGTATTCCTTGCCTAATGAAAACAAAGGATTTACAATATTCAGGAATCTCATAAACATCTGAGTGACGGATTCATTTGGCTTCATTTTGAACGCCTCGTACTCTTGAGTAAGTCTGCTGATCTTTGACTCCTTGACTTGTGTTGTTCCTTCATGGGTTACTTCGAGAAGTTTCTACACTTCATTTGACGTTGTGCAAGTCGACACCTTGTTAAATTCAGTTCTGTCTAAAGCACAAAATAGAGCGTTAATAGCACGTGCGTCAAAAATGGCCTTTTTTCTTTTCATCCTCAGTGTATTTATTATTGGATTTTTCAACTAAAACTCCCTCAACAGTAATACGAGGAGGCTTTTTGTAGCCATCAATAACTATAGACCATAAGTCAAAGTCAAGAGATTTTAAGAAGAAACTCATCCGTGTTTTTCAATAAGTGTAGTTTGTGTCGTCAAACAGTGGAGGTCTGTTTGTGGCTTGGCCTTCACGTATGAATTTTACAGTTGGCATGTGTAATGCTGTGATCTATATAACAATTAAAAATAAATAACTAATGTTTTACCTTGCTTTATCTGTATAACCCGTTCTGATACCAATTGTAGGAACGAAATCGTAAAGCAGAATACTCTAAAGGGGATGAATAGAGTAGGCAGCAGCATATTGCTAATTAAAAACTTTGTTAGCAGTTACATCACAGAAATAATAATAATCACAAAGTAATAACAGTAAAGAAAAGAGTTCAGAAGACAAATGCAAATACAGAAATTTATACTAGTTTTTCTCTTTTGATGACTAGTCCAGTCGGAAGAACTATAGCTTCCAGTTGAATCCACTATTGGAAAATCTCGCAAGTTTTCATACGAAGTCCTTGCAACTTCTACAGACGCGAGCTTTGATACGAAAAACTCGACCAACTTCAGTTTTGAAGAGTCTTTCTTCAATCAAGCCTCTGAATACAATTTCTCTGAAATCTTCTAGACCGCATTGTACCAGCAAATTGACTAGAGAATTGTAACTGGCTTGAAATTTGAAAATGAAAGCTTTTTGAAAACTCTTTGGAAAAAATGTAAGATTTAGAACAGAAGAGATGAAAGTGAATGAGTGATTTTGAATGATCAGAATTCCTCTCTATTTATAGTTTTTCCAAAGACAACTCTGACAGAATTCGGACAGAATTCGGACAGAATTCTATGTAACAAATCGCAACTGAAGGGAGACAAAATTCAAAAACCAACATTCATATAACGTTCACCTTGGCCGAACTCTGGCCGAGTTCTGTCAGGGTTGATCAGGGTTATTTTATGAAAAATATTTTGGGGCTTTTTGAAATCCTTCAGAAGCTTTTGTAAATAATAGATATTTTTCAAAACATAGGTCAATTTTGAAAACGATTTTGGATAGCAATTTTGAAAACGATTTTGGATAGTCTATTTGCCAGTACGACTCGGTGTATAATGTGTTCCTAGACTCAATAAAAATAAAAATTATATTGCATAAGGAAATACAGTCTCGAGTGGTAAACATAGCTTCGGTCTTGAGCAGTGTCCAAAACGTCTTGAGTAAAACATCTGAGTTGTGCAGTATATCGAGACAGAGTTTGATCAATTATTAAAATCAGGTTTGACCATGACCAATGGGCCAACACTATCCAGTAACAAGCTAAGCAAAAGAAGGGCTTGAAGCTCGCCGTCCAACACCATCTTCATGGATACAAGCTGATTCACAATACTTTGAATTTTATTTAGATATTCAGATATGGAGTCACGTTCCTTAAATTTGGGATTGACATGCTTCCGAATCAGAAAAACTTTGTTGTCGGTGGTCTTCCTTTCATAGAGATTTTCAAGTTTCTTCCACAAGCTTTTCGCCGAAGTCTCATTTGAGACATGGTAAATACAGTGCTATCCACCCACTGTCGAATGATGCCAATAGTCTTCCGGTAGAGCTTCTTTCATTCTTCCGACGTCATGGACTCTGGCTTGGAGGAGTCACCTTCAACCAGTGCGTAGAGGTCCTTGCAATAAAAAAAAAGGTCCATCATCTTCGCCTTCCATATCATCCAATTGTAGCCATTCAAGCTGATCATTCGAATACCGCCAATGGGAGTCCCCATCTCAACGCAAGAAGATTAACAACCTGTGCTCTGATACCAATGTTGAAGAAAATAAGACATTTTTCGTCTTTGTAATGAGAATCAACAAAAAATGTAAGAGAAGAGAAAATAAAAAAGATTGCACATACACAAGATTTAGCGAGATTCAGCTCAATTTGAGCCTACGTCCGCCCCTTCTTCATCATTTTTACTATAATCAAATGAAAAATTACAAATGACCTTATCTCAAGTTTGTACAACTTAACTTGAGGATGACTTTCTCTCACAAACTCACTTGAGGTGGATTACAAGTGTAAGGATTACAATTTGTGTGTGGTTGTGTTGTTTTTTCAACCTTCACCACCTTCCTACTATTTACAGAGAGGATGTCTCCTGGGTACAACACATTCATTGCATGGAGAAGACCGAAAAAGTAGCCCCTTCCATCTCCCAAAGTTCGTTCTTCCTTCTTCAAGGTTCGTTGCATAGAGAAAGGTAATGCATCAATGTTGCATGCATGTAGTCATCATGGGAATGGACCCCATTCCCATCAACAGTTAGTAGCAATTCTTTTACTTGTGTCGTGTAATATTAAGAATATGGATTCTAAAACCAGATAGGTCAGTAAAGATTAAACAAATAAAAATTTTGATCAGAAATGTATATTAAAATTATGTTCCTATATGCATTAAGAAGTATAGAGCTAAACTCCTAGAGTTATTCTATTGTATAATAAATCATGTTCCTATAATACACGATACGTAGCGTTGACATACTGGGCAACAGCTATTTTTCTTCATTATGTCCTAAAACCAAACTTAATGTGCTTTCGGCAAGTGTTTCATATGTATAATGGATCCTTTTAGAATATCTTTCATACAGTGCAACTACACCAAATATATTCATAGATTGGTCTACAGCACTGTGTGTACAAGGTCGTTAACTTTGTTTGGTTGAAAAGCATGAGTAACAGATATGTTATTTTAATATTTTAGTTAAGTTTTAGAATGATTTGTTCTAACATATCCCTCCCAGCTTTACTATAATATAATATTTTAACATAGCCTTTAGAAATAATTAAAACAGGATTTATATAGGACTAAGGCCTCGTTTGGTTCACGGATTCAAGAAAGTAGGAAAGGAAAGTTGTTTCTTTCCTTTGTTTGGTAACCACAAACTTGGGAATCAATTTCCTCACAAGGGAAAAAATTGGAGGGAATATGGTTCCACTCATGACCCATGGGATTAATTTTCCCTCCTCCTTTCCCAACATTTATTACAAAAGTTATGACAAAAGTAACCATGTGTTATTGCTTATTTTACCATTAATGTTATTTTTCATAATGTTATTTTTATTTTATATGTAAGGATATTATTGGAACATTGCTATATTTTTGCTTTCCTTTCCTGCACCAACCAAACAACGGAAAGAAAATGTGACAGGAATCCTACTTTCCCATTCCCATGAAAAATACAAAGGAATGCATTTCCTTTCCGTGAACCAAACGAGGCCTAAGGGGTTACGAGCAAAATAGAAAATGGAGCAAAATAACCTAGCACCCATCGACTGGGAGCTTAGCCAACTTTGTGATTGCTCCAAAACAGTCTACTAGCTAGCCAGCTGATTATCGAGTATAGAGACAGCTGCTTGTCAAATACAGCTGAAAAACAATACATATTTTTCCAATTTCTTATTTGCTTATTAAGAAATAGAAACCCTAATTGTTTTCCTCTCCTTCCTTTTAATCCTCCTCTCTACTTCCATTAGTCTCAAGATTGGCATGGTATTGATACTGCAAGGAAACAGGTAAGACACGACACAACACGATACATACACGGTTAGACATGGTTATGGCACCGATGTTGGTGTGTACTAGTGTATTTTATAGTGCTTCTGCCATGTCCGACTCGAGCAAGTGAAGCATAGGGTGACACTATGGTGCATTCAGGATGGACAACTCTATGGCTTGTTTGTGTGCTCTAATTGGTGTGAGATAAGGTTGTACTGACATGTGTGTATAATTGAATGTCTCTATAAAGTAGCCCAGGATTGAGGTCTAATGTGGAGAGATTTTAAGAGTCGTCTCCGAAGGTGAGCAAAATGTGCTTTTAAAAGATCCTGAAGATAGTAAACTTTAGTAGGTAAACTCAATTATCTCACTTTCACTTGGTGGAACATTTCCAAGTGTAAGTGTCATCAGTCAGTTCATCGAATCTCCAAAAACTACATTGGGATGCTTGGGTACAAATTTTTCAGTATATCAAGTCCTCTCTGTTGGACGCGTACGGAAGCGTTTGTCAACCCACCTGATTAAAACCAACTCCCGTCTAACGAACACCAAGCACAAGATGAAGACAAATATATGGTGGTGACGCACGTCACCTGGACAAATTTCAACTTTTAATAACTAAGATGAAATTACAAGATTGACAGAACTCACGTTAAACTCTTTGCCCTAATAAGTTCGACCCCCTTACCACTCTAAAAAAAACAGAAGATTACAATTGAGATTACTCACCAACCCGTAGCAATCTCCCTAACCGAAGTTGACGACTCCTCGATTAGATCTTCTTCTTCCTTCTGTCTTGGATGACGAAGTCCTAAGAGCAAAGTATGAACTTTCTCTTAGATTTTCTTGTGGACGAGCACCCCGAATCTCCACTTTGTGCCTTCCCTTTGTGCCTCCACCCTCACCTCATATAAATAAGATGAGAAACCTAATTTAGGGTTAGAAAATCCTGAAAGTAGTCCACCATCAGATCTGGCCGTCCGCCAACAACCAACGGTGTAGATTATATCACATCACCAATTATGGACGTCCAAATACGGTCAAATTAAATATTTGATACAAATTTGTAAATCTAATTAAATCAGATATTTAATGTAGATTTCTAATCATATCAAATTAAATCTTTTATCATATTTGAGCTCCAAAATTTGCTCTTACCAAATCCAGACTGGACTCCAGCAATCTCCCCCCTCCAGTCTGATGATAGGGTGTTGACCACATGGGCTCCTCAACTGGACTCCAAGCATATCGTCCCGCGTCAGAGTTCATCCTTCCCCATGCCATCGATCTCCGATCCCCGAGCTGCTTTGCATCTTCCTTTGTCTCCAGCTCCTCGACCGTCACGTCGACGGTAGCTGCCATACGTAGCACCTTCTGCACTATTGGGATCCTGTCGATATCAGTGACACGACCAAGACCGAAGTCCCTGACAATCAGCCTCACCATAAGTCTCGGCTGCGTATCCCCGACTTCCGTCTTCCACAGGAAAGTGTTAACATTCCGACGAGCTTCTTCACCCTTGGGTGGCCCAACCAAGCAGATGGTTTGGTATCAGAGCACGGTTTCTCTCTAGTTGGATTAAAATCTCCTTGAGATATGGCATCATTATACACTAGCAATGGTGAAGGCCAGTCTACAAATAGGCCATCCATATTTGATGGCACAAACTACACGTATTGGAAGACACGTATGAGCTTTTATCTCAAGTCTCTTAATTTCGATTTATGATCGATTGTCATCGATAGTTACAAGAAACCACTATCTATTGTGGTAGATAGGAATCTAGTTGAAAAATCACATGACAAATATACCGACAATGAAAATGAACAAGCAAGTCTTGATGTAAAAGCTATCAATGCTTTATTTTTGTGCTGTAGATAGAAACCACTATCTAGTGTGTCACGTCTCACGAGGTTTGGAAACTTCTTGAGGTAACTCATGAAGGAACTTCACAGGTGAAGGAATCCAAAATCTCACGACTAACACAAGAGTATGAGGCCTTCAAAATGAAGCCTAATGAGACTATTACCAAATGTTTACTCGTTTTCTAGATATTGTTAACCCTCTATCTTCCCTTGGAAAATAATACAGCAATCATGAAAAGATTCGAAAGGTACTTCACGGGCTAACCAAGAACTGGAATTCCAAGGCGACAGCCATTATTGAAGGGAACAATCTCACTACAATGACTCTCGAAACGCTTATGGGAAAGCTTATGACACATGAGCTGGACCTTAAAGATTTCGAAGAGCCAGTACCAAAGGAGAAGACTATAGCATTCAAAGCACACCATACGACAACCTCCGATGACGAGAGTGAGACTGATAGCTCAGACAACGAGCAAATAGCCCTCATGACGAGGAACTTCAGAAGATTCCTGAAGTATGAGAAGACAAATAAGAAGAAAGATTCCAGAGACGACGAACCAATCTGCTACAGCTGTAAGAAGACAGGTCATCTCAAGAAAGACTATCTTGTTGTAAGAAAGGAAAGTAGATACGATCAGTCAAGCAAAAGAAGGATTTCGACAAAGAATTATGCTAATACCAGTATTTGGTGTGAAAGTGAGGCGAGTGATTCTGAAGAAGAAGAAAAATCTCGCAACACAACAAATCTATACTTCATGGCTACAGATGCTAAGGTAATTTCAAATCCTCTTTATGAAGAATTGACTTTTGATGAATTGTCCGATGCCTTTACTGATCTACTAGAAGATCAAAAGAAGATAATGGATATGTACAAAAGTGCCAAGAAAGAGCTAAATTTTGTAAAATCTAAGTTTTCTAAGCAATCTTAAATACTAGAAGAATTAGAGATAAAAACTCTTCTAGTAACACGAATGAGGTTTCTTCTTTAAAGTTGAGATTACACGACACTCTTGAAAAGCTTGCAAAAGCTAATTAAGAAAATGTAAAACTCAATGATCTCTATGAACTAGAGAAAGAGAAGTATAACATTGCTCCTCAGAGAATAAATGCACTCATGGCCAAGTACACTGAAGCCTGTGATGTCTCTAAAAAGTTAGAGATTAAATTGGATAAACAAGCAGTCAAGCCTGTAAGTCAAGTAAACACAAATCACAAGGCTTAACACAAACGCAACACAACCAACACTACTAGAACTGCTAGAAATCATGCATTTATGTATACATTTCCACGCAAGAAGTCACACACGTCTTCAAAAACTCACATGATCTTTGAACTTCACCTAGCACTAACACTTCAGCTACATGTCATTATTGTGGTTTAAGAGGACATGTATCACATCAATGCAAGATTAGGAAGCTTGTAGATATGCATATATATATGTTTGGGTTCCAAAAACTAACATATCCGGACCCTCAAAAAAGTGGGTACCAAATGTTACATCTTCAACTTGTGTTGTAGGTGGACCTTCCTCCTCCCACTAGAAGCAAATGGATTCTCGATAATGGTTGCTCCACACATATGACGGACGACAATACTTTGTTTGCAACTCTATTGATGTAGAAAGAAGGCCCTTTGAAAACAATTTAAAAGGACATATAATTGGAATTGGCGACATAGGTACTTCTTCCTCTCCTATTATTAAAAATGTATGTTTAGTAACAGAATTAAAACATAAACTGCTAAGTATTAGTCAGTTGACTGATCATGATTATGGAATTAATTTTGTTAACGATAAATGTTTCGTTTATGATAAATCTTCTGGAATAATTTTCTTTGAGGGAATAAGAGAGGATAACGTATATGTACTGTCAAAAAGTACTAACAGTACAGGAAAGTGTATATATACATCTCAAGACGAAAGTTAGGTATGGCATATACATTTTGGACATGCAAACATGGATACTATTGCAAGATTGTCTACAAAGAAACTGGTAAGAGGCTTATCCGATATTACTTTCAAGAAAGAAATAGTCTGTGCCGAGTGTGAAAAGAACAAGACATCCAGATCATCTTTCAAATCAATAAACGATGTAAGTACCTCTAGACGACTTCAACTTTTATATATATATATGTTTGGACCAAGTAGAGTCGCCAATCTTATTAGTAAGCTATATGCTTTCGTAATAGTTGATGGCTATTCATTATATACTTGGGCTTACTTTCTTGCAAATAAAAATGAGACCTTTTCTGAATTTTTGTCTTTTTGTAAAAAGGTACAAAATGAGAAAGGGTTCATGATTACTCGCATTCGAAGTGATTATGGAAGAGAATTTGATAACCATGATTTCAAAACGTTTTGTGATTCGAATGGTTTATCACATGAATTCTCTTGTCCAGAACTCCTCAACAGAATGGCGTTGTAGAGAGGAAGAATAGAACTCTTGACGATATGGCTAGAGTTATGCTTAACTAGCATAATCTTTCAAATTATTTTTGGGCAGAAGCTGTTAATACATCATGCCATGTATTAAACAGAGTTCTTATTAGACCAATTTCTAAAAAGACTCCGTATGAATTATGGTTCAATAGAACTCCTAACATCAGCTATTTCAAAGTGTTTGGTTGCAGATGTTTTATCTTAAACACTAAAGACAAGTTAGAAAAATTTGATGAAAAGGCTAATGAAGGAATATTTCTGAAATATGCTACAAAGAGCAAAGGATACAGAATTTCAACAAAAGATCACTTGTTGTTGAAGAATCAATAAACGTTACATTCGGCGAGCTGAACAATCAACATGACAACGACAGTGATAATGAAGATGATAGAACTCCATCGAACAAAACACCTGAAGATACACCTACCTCATACCTGGAAAGTCTACCGAAGTGATTACGGTTTACACCAAATCATCCAAAAGAACTAGTAATAGGTAATATATCAAAAGGTGTAAGTACTCATTCAAGCACTAGAAATATTGTTGCAAATGTAGCATTTATTTCTAAGATAGAACCTAAGAATGTTATAGAAGCCTTTAATAATGAATTTTGGATTTCTGCAATGCAAAAGGAACTAAATCAATTTGAACGGAATCAAGTTTTGGAACTCGTTTCCAGACCTAGTGATCACCCCGGTCATTAGTACTAAATGGATATTCCGAAATAAGTTAGATAAGAATGATTTAGTCACACGCAACAAAACACGTCTAGTAGCTCAAGGCTATAATCAAGAAGAAGGCATTGACTACGATAAGCCATATGCTCCAGTTGCAAGACTAGAATCAATTCGTATGCTTTATGCTTTTGCAAGTTTTCATGATTTCAAACTTCTTTAAATGGATGTCAAAAGTGTTTTTCTAAATGGTTTTATCAAAGAAAAAGTTTTTGTTAAACCACCTCCTGGTTTTGAATATTTCAAAAATCCTGATTACGTATTCAACCTTCGTAAGGTTCTTTAGACTAAATAAGCACATCGTTCATGGTATGAGCGCCTTAGTTCTCTTTTACTTGAACACGATTTTTCAAAAGGCAAAGTTGATTCTACTTTGTTTATAAAATTTTTGGATAAACGAATTTTATTAGTACAATATATGTAGATGACATTATCTTTGGATCAAAAAATGAGATGCTATGTAACGAGTTTGCTAAGTGTATGTAGAGTAAATTTGAAATGAGCATGATCGGAGAACTGACATTCTTCCTTGGGCTAGAAATTAAATAAAGTTCACAAGGAATTTTCATCAATCAAGCCAAATATACAAAAGACCTGCTGAAGAAGTTTGAAAAGAATAACGTCAAACCAATCGGAACTCCTATGGCAACATCTACAAAGCTTGATATGGATAAAAGTGGTACACCAACTGAAGTGCGTAAGTACAGAGGTACGATTGGTAGTTTACTATATCTAACTGCTAGTCGTCCAGACATTATATTTTCAGTATGCTTATGTGCAAGATATCAGGCCTGTCCTAAGGAATCACATGTGAGCGTCGTTAAGCATATCCTCTGATACCTTAAAGGTACTTTGAAAACTGGTCTATGGTATCCAAAAACCGATTCGTTTGACCTGATAGGTTATTCGGACGTGAATTTTGCTGGATGCAAGGTCGATCGTAAAAGTACCAGTGACACATGTCATTTTCTAGGAAAGTCCTTAATCTTCTGGTTTTCTAAGAAGCAAAATTTTGTCGCAATATCAACAACAGAGGCTGAATATATAGCCGCAGGACGTTGTTGTGCCCAAATTTTGTGCGTGAAGCAAACTTTGGAAGATTATCAGTTATCTTACAACCATATCCCTACTGCGATAATACTAGTTCAATAAATCTCACGAAGAATCTTGTTTGTCATTCTCGTACTAAACACATAGAGATTAGACATCACTTTCTTAGAGACCATGTTTTACAGGAAGATATTAGTTTAGAGTGTGTTGACACTGAACATAAATTATCTGACATCTTCACTAAACTCCTAACTGAAGATCATTTTAACTTTATACGAAAATTTTAACTTTATACGAAAGAAATTGAGAATTGTGGACGTTAAAGTTTTATAATTAAATATTACTTGATCTGAATTCATAAATTCGTAGAAAATATTTTTGTTATAGGCCGAAAGGGTCATTCTGATAAAAAGACGTAAAAGTCTAAGCGACACGGTGCCAAGTGTCTTCGGACTACTGCTAGCTGGGATCCGGCCCCTGCAGCTAACCCGAAATATTCTATACGTTTTGTGTATTTTGGTTAATTAATATTAATTATTTTTCTTCAACACAAGTATTTCTAATTATACTTTGCATTAATGTTAAAACTTGTATCACATATTTCCAAATCTGTCCTGACTACCAAGGAACCGAACTCGGACCGAGCTCTGTTCGAACTCGGGGTGAACTCGGTCCCTAGTAATCAGAACAGAAGCTGGACAATCAGGTTCTTCTCTTTAAATACCCCCTCAAACTTCATCTTCCTCCTTTAAACAGCAGCCAAACCATCTGAAACCCTAAACCTAGCCACCCTACAACTCCATCTTCCAAGCTTTTTAAGCCCTACAAAATTGGATTCGGAGCTGTCTCGAGTTTCGCTTCTACCTTCTTCATTCAATTTTGTTATATCTCTACTCTCCTCTTCAAATTTCAAATTATCTATGGCTCCAAAACCATCTCATTCTTTCAAAAAGAAGAGAAAGGTTGGAGAAGCATCCTCCTCTAATGCCCAAGAGGAAGGATTTTTCTCACTATTAGTCCCGCCATGCCGGACGGTGACTATTTTGATGGCTTTATTTTTGTATCACTTAATGCTTCAAATGAGTGGTTCAATAACTTTCAGCAACGAAAAATTTGTCCAGAAAGTCCAATTAATTTCAATTTGTTTTCCGATCATACAAACGTCTTTGAACACTTCAACCTTGAAAACCTAGTTCAATCTAGTTATCCCATTTATTCTAATGCAATTAGCATGTTTTATTGTAATCTTACGGTCACTAACGACACGGTTAGATCAAAGGTCGGTAGGATTGACATTGAGTTTGATGTCGATGATCTGACAATTATGTTTCATATTTCCAATGTCGGGGAAGCATTAGTGGATATCACCTCGGTTCAATTTCCAGCCCACATGACGTCTGACTCTTTTCGTGATTCGTTATGGGCACCTAATCCACGTCCTAAAGGTAGTTTTCGCCCCAAGCACATGAACGACTACTTCTATGACTTGCATCGGATGGTATTTTCTACTATTCTTCCAAAACAAAACCTCCACCGATGAGATCACATACTTAGAACTCTCTGCCATTTACCATCTTCACTTCCAAGTTCCTTTTAGTCGTTCTAAGACAATTAGCGCTGCTATGGAAAAGTGTCGCAACAAACCTCGACGACTTCTCTATGCGATGTATCTTTCTTATATCTTTGAGTATTTTGAGGTTATCTTGGATGACTGTCCCCAGGATGCTCCACCTGTCCATCTTTATGAGCATCGTAGAGTTGCTCATGTTCCCGCAATACAGCCTCCTCCACCTCCTTCTGTTGACCTATCAGCTGGTAGTTCACATCCTTCTGTAACTCTTGAGTCTTCAGGCCTTGATGCTGGACCAGTTAGGTCCATGGATTTTCGTACCACCCTCCAGTTACAAGTCTTGACCAACACCATGAGGAACGTTACGTACAGTTTTGCTAACAACCCTGACAGCCCTATTCCTATGGTCCATGATCCCTCGGTGCTTGGTTATCGGATTGATAATCGAGAGGCTCAGAGATATTTTGACCCTGCTGCTGCTCGCTATGATCCCCATCGCACTGCTGAGTCCGGTCCTTCTAGAACAGCATATGCTGATGATGATGATGAGGATAATGATAATTGAGGAGTGATATAGAGTCACTAGTCTGATCTAGCTTTATTTAGTACTTATGTATTAGAGCTATGCTTCTTTAAAGCATTTTCAGTATTCCAGTTTGACATATGTTAGTTTATGTACTCTATGTATGAGTTTTCTATTTCAGCACTTTATGCATTACTAGTTATGAGATTCTCTTTATGCTTACTAGTCTATTTGCTACTTGTTTATCTGTGCTGAGTACGTTTTCAAGTTATGTCATTTTGATTATATGACAATCAAGGAAGAAATATGATACTTTTTTTTTTCTATAATACATATTGCTCTAAAGAATTTTGGTTTGAGAATTTTTTTAGATTTCACAATGTTGTTGCGGGGGAGCAAGTCATTCAGAAGACTTGATCATTTGTTGCAGGGGAGCAAGTCAATTAGCAAGCTACTATACAAGTGAAAAAGCTACTTCCGTACTGCACCAATCTCCTTCCCTACAAAGCTGAACAATGATAAAGTATCAACCATAGTTTTGTCAAATTATCAAAATGGGAGAGATTGTTAGCCCATGCAGCCATGATCAACCTGATTTCGATAATTGACTTAAAACTCCGACTTTGATATGAAAAGACCGAAGACGATTACAGAAGATCGCAGCCGATATCGTCAAGCATTTTTTTCTACTTTGTTATGTATTTTTCATTTATTTAGTCTAAATTATTTGTGAGTCAGAATCATTGGCAATTTAGAAGATTACCCTCACACAAACCTATTTTTGATCCAGACCAAACCAAATATCCAAAACCCTTGCTAAACCAAATTTGGCCAGAAAACCTACTAGCCAAACTCGGACCGAACTCGGTCACCTAGGATTACTCATGGTCACTAGCAAATTTCTACTCATTTGGATCTTAAACGTTCAAAATTATGAACGTTGCCCTAACCGAGTTCTGCCCGAACTCTGGTTCAAAAATTTCTATAAATAGAGAAGAATTTGTCATTTCTAATCACTCAGTCCATTCTTCATCTTCTCTATCTATTCTAAAGCCTTCCTATCACAAAGAGCTTTCAATCTTCCTATTTTCAAGACAACTCCCATTCTTCTAGTGCCGGTAGTTTTCGATTAGGAGTATTCGAGTTATACAAACTTGTAGTATAAAAGCTTTCTTCAGACATGTGTTGAAGTTTGATCGTGGGCTTCAGATTAAAACACGACGGTGTTGAAGTTGACGTGTTCTTCGGAGTAAAGCAAACGGTGTAATCTCTATTTCAAATAGTGGATTTAACATCGAGCAGAGTTCTCGAAACTGGATTAGTCCTCTCAGAGAAAAACCAGTATAAAATTTCGGTATCTGCGTGTTGCTTTCTCGTCTCTATTTACTTACCGCTTTACTTCACTGCACCTAAGTATTTGTTTATATCTGCCTTTATCTGCTCAATTTTTTATTAGGGATATTTTTTCTGCTGCACTCTATTCACCCCCCCCCCCCCCCCCCCCCAGAGGTGCCATTCATCCTACTGAACCCTTTGCCTTAATAGGTTCAACCCCCTCGCCATTCTCAAGAAAAAAAATAGAAGATTACAATTGAGATCACTCACCAACCATTAACAATCTCCTTAACCGAAGTTGACGACTCCTCGATTAGATCTTCTTCCTTCTGCCTTGGATGACGAAGTCTTAAGAGCAAAGTACGGACTTTCTCTTATATTTCCTTGTGGACGAGCATCCCGAATCTCCACTTTGTGCCTTTTTCTGTGCCTCCACCCTCACCTCATATAAATAAGATGAGAAACCTAATTTTAGGATTAGAAAATCCTAAAAGTAGTCCACCATTAGATTTGGCCGTCCACCAACAACCAACGGTGTAGATAATATCCCATCACCAATTATGGACGTCCAAATATGTTAAATTAAATATTTGATATAAATTTGTAAATCTAATTAAATCAGATATTTAATGTAGATTTCCAATCATATCAAATTAAATCTGTTATCATATTTGGGCTCCAAAATTTGCTCTTACCAAATCTAGACTGGACTCTAACACTCTCCAAGTTAGCTTTTGTCATATTATGCCCGCAATCATATCAAGAAGTTAGAAACATTCATAGATGGAGATTGGGCTGGCTCTATACTGAAAAGAAAATCTATAGGGAGAGACGTCTCAAGAAACTTGATTTGGTGGAGTAAGAACAAAGAACTGTTCCTCGATTGAGTGAAGAAGTTGATTGTCATACTATGACACATACCACATATGAGTTGATGTAGGTTTGATGCAGGAGATCATCTTTCCTATCGAACTTTGCCGTTTCTGTGTTGTGACAGTCAAGCTACAGTCTCTGTTCACATCTAGGTGTATTTCCACTATATTCGTGAGAATGTGGTGGACAGGTTTCTCGATATGGTTTCATATATCTGAAGATCAATTAGTAGATGTGTTGACCAAATCATTCAGAAGAAGTCGGTTACAGTTTCTTTCAACCGTTTAATCCAATAATAAGTCAAGCAACCTTGACTTCTCTTTGGGAATATCTGTGAAATTTGATTTGGCTGCCTATATGAATTTCACATGTACAAGATACGAAAGCCCAACCATTGCTACTCAGAAGTCTACAAGAGGCCCATACATAACCCAGTTCATATAAATCCTCTGTAGTAGGCATACACACGACTAGGGGTGCAACTCGGGCGGGCTAAACCCGAACCCGATTGGGTAAACCCGTTAATGGGTTGGGTTAAGGTTGAAGATATTCGAGTTCGGGCTTGGGCTCGGATTAAAATATTTGAACCCGATCAAAAATCGGGTTGGGCTTGGGTTCATTTATTGGGTAACCCGAAGAACCCGAAAACCGACATACATATAATTTATATATATATTGTTTCATACTACTTAAATAAAAAGTTTAAACTATAATTTTTTTCACCCGAACTCTTCAATTCCTTGTCCTAAATCTCTTTTCAGTTTTATTTTGTAACGATTGAGGCTTGATTGCTATTTGATTATGCATTTAATATTACTCTTGTTTAAAATTATTTCAAATATCATATTAGAGTCCGATAAACCCGATGGACCCGATCCAACCCGAGCCCAACCCGATCCTCCGGGCTTGATCTTGGACTTCATATGTTGAACCCGAAGTCGGGTCGGACTTGGACTTGGGCTTGGGCTAGGCTTATGATCTATCGAGTTGGGTATGGGTTGACCTCAAACCCGACCCAACCCGCCCGAGTTGCACCCCTACACATGACTCATTGTCCTCCATCACCCAACTCCCCATCACGAGCTCCCACTGATTAGTTCCTCTTGAGTGTTGAGAGACTCGACTCCAATGTAATAATTTCATTGAGGTAGTGGAAAGTAAATATTTATTGGAGGTGAGCCTCCCTCTTTTGTTCCTATCCAATAAGGCACAAAAGGAGTACAAGGATAAGTATGGACATATAAGAGTAATAACTCTAACTATGGTAAACTCCCCTACAAGCTGAAACATACAAGTCAGTCATAGAAGCTTTGAGAGAAATTGAGCTCCCCGCAGCACAACACGATAGAAGACTAACATCCTGTCATTTGAATTTATCCCTAATGAAGTGGCAGTCGACCTCGACCTCAATATGTTAGTGCACAGAGGAAAGACTAGATCCTCTTTGATATAATAACAACTTTATAGCCGCAGTAATGAGAGGGAGCAACAAGATCGCGAAAGGCTTTCGAGCCAGATCAATTTGGAGACTTCAAGTGGCAATGTGCCATAATGAAACACTCTGCATAGGAAAAGAATGACGACAAGGATATGTTCCTTGCTCCTCCAAATGACCCACCTGCGTCCAAAGAAGGTGCAGTAGCCCCTAGTTGACAAACGACCATCAAAAGAGACTGTAATCACCATCAACATAAGCTGTGAGAAACAGAGAGGGCAATCTGGACAAACTCTGCTCCGGAGACTTCTTCAAATAGCAGACAATACATTCAACCGTATGAAAATGACATACAGTTGGAGCATGCATATATTGACTGACGCTACTACGACAAAGGATGGACAAAGAATGGTAAGATAAGTTTGCCAAAGATACATTATGTGATCTTGGAGAAGTGGATCAGAGGAGCTAATACGAGAGGTACCAACCTTCTAATTCATAGGAGTGTCAGCCAGACAACAACTAAGAAAGTCATTTTTCTCCAAGATCTTAAGCAATACTTCCATTGAGAGAAGGAAACCTTCTGGTAAGCAACTTCAATGGTAAGTAGTATCGAAGATTACCTAGGTCCTTGGTGTCAAAGTGGCTAGAAAGATGAGTTTGGGTATGCTAGCAGATGATATTGTTGTCCACATAAATGAGAATAGTGGCCATGCCTTGGCATCAGCAATGAATAAAGAGAGAAGAGCAACAAGACTACGGGAGAAACCAATATGCTGAACTTGGCAAACTACGTCCAGGGAGCCTATTTGAGGTTAGAAATAGAGCTCCATAGATGATAAACAAGGTGCTTCTGTGCGCATTCACAGCCAAGCTTGTTGCATGTAAAATGCCTTAGAAAGATCCTCGTTGAGAAAAGAATTATTAATGTTAAGCTGATGTATAAACCATGGAGAGCAGCAATATCACATCAACAGAAGAGACATCGAGCTGGACTGCAAAGAGCACTGTTAGATGATCATAGTAGATGAATCCATCAAGCAAAGGAGACTGATACGAGCTAGGTAGAACAACCGCAGTTTGAGGAAATGAAAAGGAGAATGTACATGAAAGCTGTTAAAAAAGAAGAAAGAAAATATTATTTAGGGGAAAAAAGTTTACAAGAAGAAAATAGCTAAAACAGGGAAGTCATTAAAAGAAGAGGAAAAATAATTACAGTGGCTATGGTGGCTACAGATAAGTTTCTTTTGATAGTGACTACACGGCTGGCTATGATGAAGGTTTCTTTTAGAGCTTGCTAAAACTATCCTTTTTCTAAAAGCCAAAAAGTGAAAACCTAACTAGTTGGCGGTGGCTACTACGGGAAGTGGAGTGCCGTTGAGGGAAGTGTCATCAGTATTGGGTTAAAGGATGGGTGAAGAGAAAGTGTAGAGTAGGGGGAGTAAGAGTCGAGTCAGGTGGCACACAGTTCAGTTCAAGAAGTCCTCGAGTTGGACTTGGTTGAGGATGTCAGAGCCGTCAAGTTACTGCATATGCTGATGGATTTAAAGTTGAGGCTGTAGAGGTTACGAGATTGAGGCAAGGCCCGAGCTGGAGAATCAAGGCAGGGGAGACAGCTGCCCCGGAGTCAACGTTGGAGATGAGGAGACTCATAAGACTCAGGGAGAGAACTTAGGAGTCAAGGTAGGCCTGGATCATGAATGGAATTGTGGTGCTCTGAATACTCAGGAAGCTGGGGTACGATGGGCGGTGGTGGTTGCGGGTTCTAGAGATTAGGGTTATGCTTTAGGTTGTGTAGTTATTATATAAATAAATAATTTTAGAGATAGGGAGCTAGGTTCAACAAAAACCTTGCTTTTAGACCATGAGAGAAAGACTCGACTCAATGAAATAATTTCACTGATATATACATATATATAGAAGTGAGCCTTCCTCTCTAGTCCCTAAACAATGTGGGCTAAAAGGAGTGCAAGAAGTCCTAAGTATGGAAATACAAGTGTAATAACTCTAACTATGCTAATGGTTCCCAAAGCAACTCACAGATAAGGGAGAGAATACTTTTGCTATTCCCCTCTCTAGACCTGAAATGACTTAACAAGTGATTCACTACTCCTATCTCCATTTTTCCTTCCTTTCTTTCTCTATTGTTTATCCTTTTTATTTTTACCCTTTATATCGACTTTCCCACCCCAAAAATTTGGGACAAAGGCTTTGTTGTTGTATCGACTTTCCCTATTATATCAAATTTCGTTTCTTATTCCTTTCTCTTCCACCTTGTGCCTACACACCAGAGGAGTTTGCTGTCAATCAATCAAGCATCACGAGATAACTAGCAGATTGTCAGCATAGCTGACACAAGACCTCCTTCAACAAACATCCAGCTTTAGTGGTCAACATCTTAGGCATTGAAAGGAAAATTCAAAATTGCTTAGTTTTTATTTAGTATAGATGTAAGCATTAAGGGGGAGATCAGAACCAAAAGCTATACACTCAACAATATCAGCAGCTATTTTATGCTTGAGAAAGAAGTTCTACCCACTGTCTTTTAAAAGAAGTGAAATAGAACTTGTAACTTTATAAGTATGAAAGAGGATACACATACTGTCTACAACTCATCTGGCCTTGCTCCAGAGATAAAGAATGAGGTCTTGCTCCAAAAGTTCCCTAACAATCTACATCAAAAGTGGCCTTGCTCCAGAGATCCAAGAAAAGGATTCTACATCTTCCCTTGCTAGATAGCCTCACACTGCAACAAAAAGAACAGCACTTGAAGAACAGAAAGACCTCTTAATTTAATAGCTGATGGAAAAAGGGAATCAGGCATATACTTCATCAACAACAGGAAACAAAATACAACTTGAAGAATCGGGCTAACTGGCACAAAGGGGTAACAACAGCAATCTTTGTTAGGATTTGTTGACAATGTTAACAGAATAAAGGGGAGATAACCGTAATTCTTTCTCCCCAAGTGTTTTTGTTCTCTGTAGAGTATACTCTTCGCATCTATAATTTGATCTTGTTGCAAAGATTAGTATATAACTGACGTTAGGCATGTAATAACAAAAGACTGAAAGGAATGTCTAATTCAACACTGACAAAGAAGAGGACCAACTCATTTGATTCAGAAAATCCTCAAGGCAGTATTAGCAATGGGTTAAGAACCTGATTAAAAATGATAGTCTAGTAACTTAACCCTGCCAAACACAAAAAAAGTAGTATTTCGTAGTTGAGCTGGGCCTAGAGATCAACTCTAATTTAATCCCATTGTATGCCAACGAAGTCAGGGTACCGAACCAATAATGTTGCCAGTCTGTATGTCAAAAAAGCCAGTGTACTAAACCAATAATTTTGCTGGTATGCCGAATTCCAGAATGGAGATCTTAATTGTTTGTCAAATGCTTATTCCAAGCCAGATTATCTCTGAAGGATTATATTTAATGAATAGTTTGATAACATTTTAAGGATGTTTTTTAACACATTACAAACAACACCTAAGGCTTCTGATAAACAACAAGAATATCAGCAAGCATCAATAATGTTAAAGTGAGTAATATGAGATAAAAAAGGCTATAAAAATTACTGGTTATAAAGATGCTAACCTTGTCCATATACATCCTCTGCAAACTGCTGCCATGTGATCACATAGTTGTTTGCACAATATATTGCCTTCTCGTCATTTCTTTGACGTCAATATTATTTGATATAAAGAACAGCAACTCACTGTAGGTCAAAGGGGAACTTATTTCCCACATAGTTCAAAACCAATCTGCCTATAACATATTAGTGTGAGCTGGAAGGATATTATTGTTGGTTCAATCAATTCACAGAGGAGGCTTAATACCAATATATGACTTGGGTCAACAGATCATCGTTGTCATCAATGACTCAGTTTGCCAGATCCCTTTCAATAAGTTTTGCTCCGAGCCTTCCTGTCCCGTACAGAATTCATTCCATTCATTTGCAGCCAACATTCTTTGCTTGTAGATAAATAGTAAGTCACCCCCAAGGGCCGAGAGGGACTTCTATAATAGTTCAAAACCCACTCTTCCTATAAATAACTAGTAAGAACTTCAAGGATATTATCATTCCTTAGTTGGAATTATGGTGGATGCTACCAGTTGCTGATTTGTTCAACAGATCATCATAACCATCATCATCACCACCACCATCATCACCAATGCCATAGTTAGACAGAACCCCTTTCAGAAGTTCTTTCTGTAGGACTTCCAGTTCAGAATGGAACTCATCAAAGTAGAGGTTGTATATCTTTCAAGTATCCAAGCTTCTGCAGATAGCTTTGCTAACCATCTGTCCTGCTCATATCATCTAATAGATTAATAAGCTGTAGCAAAACATGCACACAAGTGGAAATGTTTTCTACAGAAAAAATGGTACTAATTTGAAATGATGGTGCTCCTTCCATTTGTGAAGGAAATATACTTCTGTGTATTCACCCTTAACCAACTGAACCCTGGATACTTCCCATCTGCTTGAAGTTCCATCATTTTCCTTGTGTGTTTCATATCGTCCCATCTTCCAGCACCAGCATATATATTTGAAAGGGCAATATAAGTACCAGGATCAGTTGGATCCAATTCTAGTAGCTTTTTGGCTGAATACTCTCCCAAAGGAACATTCCCATATTTACTACTAGAGGCCAATAACGATGACCAGACAATCTCATTGGGTTCAAACGGCATCTCCTCTACAAGATCTAATGCTTCTTTCAAGCGTCCTGCCCGACTAAAGAGGTTTACCACACAAGCATAGTGGTCAACTGTTGGCTGTCTAATAGATTTGAAATACCGATACCCCATCTCTACCATCCCACAGTTACTGCATGCAGTGAGGACTCCTATAAACGAAATATGGTTAGGCTCCATATCTTTCTGGTTTAACAATTCTTGGAAGGTTTCAATAGCATCTTCTGCAAGACCGTGGTGAGCTAAACTAGTAATCATAGCATTCCATGAGGCCAGATCCCGCTCTTGCATGTCATTAAATAGCCTTCGTGCTTCTTCTATGTATCCGCACTTGGAGTACATAAACAACAAGGAACTTGAAACAAAAGGGTCGGACTTGATACTGTTTGAACAGAACTTGATGATTTGTGCATGAATTTGCTTTCCTTCCATGGCTGCTGCAAGATGAGCACATGACTTTAGAAGTGTTGCAAATGTGTAGTGGTTCGGCGGATCTGTGAATCCCTCACTGACCATCTTAACATACAGGTTTAGTGCTCCTTGGTCCTCGCCACACCGAGAAAAGTTAGAAAGAAAATTAGTCCATGATACCAAATCAGGGGAAGGAATATGGCTAAACAAACGGACCACTTCATCCGACCGATGGTACTCGGAGTACATTCTAATCAAAGCGCCGGATATAGCATCGCAGTATCCAAACTTAATGACCAGAGCATGCAACTGCTTCCCCTGCTCCAGTCCTCTGACCTTCAATAGTAGTGAAGTTGCAGTCACCTCACGCACTTCCCTCCCAGTCTTAAGAGCCTCGCAGAACAGCTCCCCCGCATCATCTTCGTGCCCATTACGAAGGTAACCTAGTATTGCCAAATTGAAAGAAGCGTCATCCTTTCTCTTCATCCTTCCATAACAACTTTGAGCTTCACGGAAGCATCCTACATCGATATACGCTTCGAAAAGCCCGCAGCTCAAAAACACATCCAACTCAACTTCGGTCGTCTTCACAAGTAAGCCATGCAACTGCCTCACGGAGCGTACACTAAGCACAGACTTACAAGCTCGAAGGACACTAGCAAAGGTCACATTATCCGGCCCCAGACCCGACAGCCACATCCAAGAGAACAACCTCAGACCTTCACCTCCACCCAAATTCCCAGCCAGGAGAGCATTGCACGACACCACATTCGGCACAGAAATCTCGGAAAAGGCCCTCCTCGCAAGCTCCGTCTCGTCGCATTTCGCGTACAAGTCGACCAGTCCAGTCCCGACGAACACGTCCGACTCCAAGCCGGACTTGACGGCACGGGCATGGACCTGCTGCCCGCCCAGCGAATCGCGCGTCCCGGCGCACGCACGCAGAGCGCAGGAGTACGCGTGCTCGTTCATCGAAAGGCTCTCCCTGCTCGCCATGTCCCTGAACACCTCCAACCCGGCCTCGTCCTCGCCCGCCTCGGTCAATCCCTTGAGCATCGAGGTGTAGGCAACGACATCCTTGTGTGGAATTATATCGAACAGTTGGCGTGCGATGTCGTGATGGTCAAACTGTAGGTACAGGTTGAGTAGGCAGGTGTAGACTACGGTTGCTTCGGAGTCGGAGAAGAGGGGGAGCAGCTTGAGGAGGTAGGAGTGGAGCTGCGGCAGGAGGAGGCGGTCGCCGCACTGGGAGCAGGCGCGGAGGACGGAGCGGAGAGTGACGGCGTCGGGGGCGGCGGGGGAGGAGAGGAGCATGTCGAGGAAGAGGGAGAGGGCGGAGGAGGGCTGGGAGTGGCGGAGGCATGCGGAGAGGGCGACGTTCCAGGTGACGGCGTCGCGGACGGGGAGGAGGGGGAGGAGGCGGAGGGTGTGGGGGAGGGGGCTGCTTCGCGCGGCGGCGGAGAAGAACTTGTTGGTTTCTATGTTCAGGGGAGGGGGGAGGAGGGATGTAGTGATGTGGAGGAGGTTCATGGTATTGGTATGGGGACTGGTAGGAGAATGTGTGGATAGTCCAGCTATATGAGAAATTAATAGGGATTTTTTTGACTTTCATCCCACTTATTAATATGAATCTGTACTTACATCCCACTTTTTAATTTTATTTGACTTACATTCCACTTTTGTCACGAAAAATATTTTTCGTGACAAAACGAATACTTTTCGTGACAAAATAAATACTTTTCGTGACAAAAAGTGGGATGTAAGTCTAAAAAAATTTAAAAGTGGGATGTAAGTACAAATTTATATTAACAAGTGGGATGAAAGTCAAAAAATCCTTAAATTAATATGAACTGAAAATTTTAGGATTTTAAAAAAAAAATCTTCTATTTATAAGAAACTAGTAAATTGTGTAATATTTTCTTTCTTTCTTATATTGTTAAAAAAATATTTGATTATTTAGATATATTTTTAATTAAAATTTGTTATATGTATATTTATATTTTAATTAGTATTTGTTCATATTTTAATTATAATTTGTTATGGATATATGTAAATAAAAGAGTATTATCGATTAAAAAGAGAGGAAACAAATTAGTTTTAGAATTATTATCTTTCTGTATTTGATTATAATTAGTGAAAGATATACCACTTCAGATGGTTCAATTTTGAGCTGTTTCTAAGCGGCATTAATAGAGATTAGATGACACACTAAAACTCAACAAATCAATTTTTCTTAGTATTCTCAATAATGTAAAAGTTTTCGTATACGTATATATAAATATATGTAATACAAAAAGTAAAATTTGATTCTACTATGAGAAGAAACAAATTTTAATCTCGACTTTCTTCTTGGTCCATCATGCATCAAAAATCGGTATTATAGTTCAGGTTAAAAAAAAAACAAAAACAAACAAACAATATTTATCGAAGAACAATTCCAGTATATAATATAATATTTTGATCACTTAGATGCTACTAAGGGTGAGCATTATTCGATTTTGGACCGAGAATCGAATAAGAGATACAATTCAATTTCGATTTTAAAAATACTAAAATTATTTATTGAGTGATTTTGGGTTTCTATTTGGGTTCAAAACTAAAAATCGAATAAGACTTAACTATGTAAATAACCTTAATCTTATACATATTTTAAGATTAAATGTGTTTTTTTATATTTTAAAAACAACAATTATATATATATATATATATATATATATATATATATATATATATATATATGTGTGTGTGTGTGTGTGTGTGTGTGTGTGTGTGTGTGTTTTAAAGTCCAATTTTAAAAAATTAACAACTTTGAGTCCAACTTTGAAATACAACAAAAGAATACATAAAAATTATTTTTTAATATAATTTAATCATAATTCTAACTTCGGGCCAGGTTCATTAAACAATAAAAACAATCGAATTGATGATGTGATATGTTCAATTCGTTTCGGTTTTAAATTTTTAGAACTTTTGTTTATTTAATTTTGACTAGTTTTGACTATTTAAGTTTGGTTGAAACCAAATAAACCGAACGCTGACTCTGTTGGTGCTTTCTTTACATGGAGAGAGCTTGCTCTCAACATGCCTTGTAAATTTTAGTCCCACATCGAAAATGCACCATGAGTTATCTCAACATATATACTTGGGTGTGTTGTTGAGAGATGCACATGGGGTGGTGACCCTAAGAAGGGAACCATGTGGGTGATTTTACTAGGAGGTAAGAATAAGGCTCCAAGGATTAAGCATTAATGCTTTTGTCATTCTCTTGGATTAATTTCCATTTGGAGCTAAGCCCCAAAGGGGCTTAGCGACTCGGACTCGGATTCGGGCTCACATGCGGCTCATGTGGTCCATGCGGCCCATGCGGTTCATGCGGCCCATGCGGTTCATGTGGCCAGGCTGCTGCTGCCGCATCGAGGGCTCCGCTGACTGTGCAGATTACAAGTCAGTTATGGTAAGGCTGAATCAATGCGATTAATTCAGATACTATCTTTGTGGGATTTGAATTAATCTCGTTGCTATCTTTGTGGGATTTGAATTAATCTCGTTGCTATCTTTTTGGGATTTGATTCAATCTTTCCATAACTGAAGAGGCGGCAAGGGTTTCCACCCTCTCTATAAATACTCTCTTCTGGCCTTCTTTGTGGTGACGACGAAAAATATAAGTCAGAAAAGGAGAAAGAGAGAGAGCTGCTGCCGCCATTGTAAGTCCATCCGAGGAGTCAGAACAGAGGTGACTTCGAGCGTTCCACAAGTTCTTCAATTTGCTGGTTCCTGGAAGCAGATCGTGTGGGGCGAATCTTGCTTTGAGCAACGGTGTTTTGACACCCCAGCATTGTTCTTCTTCTCATCTCTCTCTAGATTATTGTAACTCGTTCTGTCCCAATTGCAACACGTTTGCAAGGAAGAACGAGAGATCTTCTCTTCTCTATTTTCCTCCTCCATATTGTAATCGGGTTATTTGGTATTTGTATCTTCGTAGATCTTTGTTGCATCTGTTTTACCATCTTTGATCAAGCCTCGGGATTAACAGACTCATACATGCTACTTGTGATAATTGCATCCACAAAATAGGTGTGGCAGACTTGATAGTTTTGGTGAGCCAGACACTAGAAAGATCCTTAGTGATGAGCCAAAATCTAATAATAGTTTGTCCTGAGAACTTCATATTTGTTGATAAGGGTTTTTCTTAGTTAAACCAATTAAACTGTTAGCTCCTCTTCCACTAGCAGTAGTGGCAGGAGGTGGTCGAGCATGAGAAGCCATGATTGAAGCTCTGCTAATGGCTAAATTGTGAACAAGAAGAAAATTGCAAGAGGAAGAAGAAGAGAAGAATGTAATCTCTATTATAATCAAGAATGGTTACAACTTCAGCAACCTTTCTCTTACATTCAATCAGTTATTTATACTAGCTGTACTAACTGCCAGCTAATGCAGGTAACTAACTGTTGACTCAGCAGTTATGATACAATTATGAGATGCTGACTGTACCAAATACTGACTGTACGAATACCAGTCCCATGTCTACAGAGCCTAATGAATCAACTACCATTGTAAGAGCATCTCCAACCCTATTGTGAGTTTGGAAAAAATGGTTGCCACATAGGAATGACAAGCATTTTTTTTCAAAAGTAATTCTCCAATACAAATGTGAAATAAAGTATGAAGTTGACATGACAATGACATGACAAGGAGAATGTGAAGTTGGTTGTCTAGATCTAGACAATGCACTTCACAATGACTTTATGTCCACATCATCAATTATGAATAAAAATATATATATAAAAAAGAAGAAGTGAACAAGTTGTCTTGGAAGTTGAAAAAAAATAATTTTATTGTCACTACAAGAAAACATGGTTTATGTGACATGTATAGTTGTCACAGAAGTTATGAAACTCGTCACAATACATCTTCTGTGACGAGTCCAGTGACGACTTATTTTTGTAGCATATACCTCCGTAGCTAAAAGTATAAGTGACGACCAAACGTCGTTGTCACAAAAAGTTCTCTACTGTGACAAGAATATGTTGTCAGTGATAGTATACTTTTTGTGACAACAAACGCGTCACTAAAAATATTATAAGTGACGCACGGTACTGTCACAATAGAGAACATATTTTTATCTCATTGTCTTGTGTGAATGTCATCTTGCCATATAGAAAAAATATTGTCATATGTCTCATGCCACATAGGATTTACAACACAAAAGAAGACAATAGGGTTGGAGATGCTCTAAGAGCTCGAGCTTGCTGTTATCTTCTTCTACTCATCCTCCTCTACTTGCTAGTACCAGAGCTCCCTACTGCTCTCAAGGACTGCTTAGCTAAGAATGCACTAGTGATCAGAGGAGGGTCGTAACAATTCCCCTCCCTTATTTTGACCTTGTCTCAAGGTCAAAGTATAGAAAGGTCTTGAGAAACTGATCATAGGGGTACCAAGTAGTGGTGTCTCCTCATTTCCACTGCACCAAGAGTTCTACTGCAGCTCTGCTTCCTTTCTTGACCAGCCTCCTGTCAATAATCTAGTATGGTTCCAAAACAGATCCTTCATTATTGGTAGGAACCCCTGATTGAACTTCCAATCTCTGACTGATGTACTTCTTAAGTTGGGACACATGGAAGACTGGATGAATTTGTGCTTCCTGTGGCAAGTCTAACCTGTAGGCAATAGTCCTCACCCTCTCCAATACTTGGGAAGGAGAATAGTGTTAGGGTTATATACTAAAAGCATCACTTTTTTAGTAACATTATTTTCTTAAATTTTGAATGAGAATCATATGGGCAAATGTTTGCATATTGTATTTGTTGCAAGTGTTAATGCAAATGTCTGATATTCTATATTTTAGATAATATGGTGTGTGGTGTCACACAGAAGATCATGTTATCAGTTCCCTATGGAGTATATAAATAGTTCACAACCTAGATGGACTTGGACAATCTATTGGAAAGGTTGTAGTGTAATCTGGTATTAGTCTATCTTGACTATAGGTTTACACTAGTACACTTTGTGTGTATTGAACATGACCACTTGAGGTTGTTCTTTTTGTACTGACTACATAAGAGAACAAACACCTCCGTTATTATGGATGCTTGTGCTCTTAACCCGGATATAATAACGGACATGTATATACAGTGTGCATTATTTTGACTCATAAAAGAGTGAGATTCATTATGGATCAACAACCTCTATGAATTGGGTAATAACATTGTATGTATGATGGGCCGTTGATTATAAATGGAATCCATGTTCCGATACATCGGGTTGATGATGTCCCCTTAAGAAGCTCATAAGGATTGTCATGTAAACCCTGCAGGTGGATTATATTCGACATGACAAATAAAGTTGAGCGGTACTACTTAAGGATAAAAGATGTCGAATCAATATAGTTGTCAGTAACTTAATTTGATCGACGGACATACGATATCATGGGGAGCCAAACGAGCATATAATAAAAGGAGCCCACTAACATAATTTGGGATTAGGGAGGTAGTGCAACAATAGCTCATTAGTGGACCGAGCTATTGTTTAATGGGCCTGGATTGTGTGTTCGGGCTGAACACGGGATATCCAGATCCGTTAGGAGGCCTAACCCTAATTTCTCCTCATGGTCCCTGCCGTAGCCTATATATATCCTCTATTCTATGGCCGCCATATTACCGATTAGAAATCTGAAACTTTCTCTAAATTTGTGATTCACGTAAGGAGAGAAAGAGAGGGCTGCCAAGGAGAAGAAAAGGTTGGGAGATCGTCACCCACATGACGTCCAACTCGAGGAAGGAATATGTAAAGAAGATCTTGGGATCGTCCGCTCGAGATTGCCAGGAATTACTTGTCTCCTTTCCGCCGCAGGTATAATTCGTGAACCCTAGTTTCCGCCTATGAAGGGTTAGAACACGTATTAGATCTGTTTAACTTTCTATCGATCAATACGCACACCAAAGAAAGGGTCCTGGGAATCCCCAGTTCCATCAATTGGTATCAGAGCCACTTTGGATCCACGTATTGATTGATACGTCCATGTTGTCCAATAAAACCTGCGCTGTGTAATAGTCGGTAGATGTAGATCTGTTCTAATTCGTTTTTGTAGGCATCTTAGATCCAACTATTATGGTCCAATGCATGTTTTTGATTGTGTTGTTTAAACCATGGACATGTCGTGGATGTTGTTGCTGCTGTGGATGTAATTAAAATCACGAGGGTTGATCATGCTTATTATTTTGATTTTGCAATCTAGATTATGTGTGAACTCCTTCAGGAGGCATAGGATTGATGTAATTTTAATTATTTTTGATCAATCGTGATGGCGGTGGTGGCTGTTTCTGACATCGGACGAGATGCTGGTTTTAAGCAGTCCAGAGGCAGACAGATGATTTTCGATGAAGGAATCGACAGCCAAAACCTAAAAAAAATGGACAACAAAGATGACCATAATAGATCTGCACAGCGCCAGAATTTGGATTCGGATAGTTGAGGACGGAGCAGTAAAGATGACCATAATAGTTGGATATTTTCTCTTATTTTTGTCATTTTGCTTTTTCTGATTATGCATGTTTATTATTGTGTGGTTATTTTTTTGAAAAACCAAGCCTACATTAATAATGGACAACATGGACATAATATCAACTAATAGAAAAACCCTCATTGTTAAATAACTAAGTGGGAGAGGATATTTATTTAGTTTAAATCCTATGGTCTCCATTACTGGTTTGTAGGTGATGTAATTATACTTGCGTGTTGGCTATAGTACTTTCCTCCATATCGGATGAGTATAATTATGGATCACCAGTACAAACTTTCTTAGGGATAATTGTAGAATGTTACCTAGTATGTGTTCACTTCTCCATCTGAAGGAACTCATTGCAAGGTAATGGACTTAGTATTAAGTAATGGTATACACTTAGATACAAATAATGGTATCCTCCCCATCGGAGTTACTGCTATTATTTGTATGACCAGAGCAAGACCAGCATATTAATTTTATTTGTCATAAAGTTATGTTGACATGATAGTAAAATTAATAAGAAAAACCTACTTGAACAAAGTTGAATTTGTATACGTCCACACTATCGTGGCATACTAAATTCATGGTGTTCAAGGTGTTGGTGAATTTCTTATTATTGTTTTGAGGGAATCAATATTTAGTTAATTCAAAAAGTTTTTTTTGCCCTACATAATTTTATTTATGTGATTCTTAGGATTTCAAAAATGGGTTCTTTCAGTCTACTTATGGTGATTCTTAAAGAAAACAAACTTACTGGACCTAATTATATTGACTGGAAACGTAATTTGAATATTGTTCTGACTGCTGAGGAGTACAAATATGTACTTGTTGAGGAATGCCCACCTAAGCCTGATACTAACTCTGATGAAGAGGTCAAAGAGGCTTATAAGAAGTAGAAAAAGGCAGATAAGATGGCGCGGAGTTACATTCTGGCATCTATATCAAATGTACTGCAATATCAGCATCAGGCCATGGCCACTGCTTATGACATGATGTATAACCTCAAGGAACTCTTCGGACATCAGAGTAGAGCAACTAGGCAGTTTGCTATAAAATGTTTGATGAATAAAAAATGGCTGAGGGTACACCAGTAAGGGATCATGTTCTCAAGATGATGGGTCATCTGAATGAGATGGAGATCCTTGGAGCTGAAATCGATGGAGAATCCCAGGTCGATATCATTCTCGGGACTCTGCCTAAAAGTTTTGACAATTTCTGCCTTAATTACAACATGAACAAAAGGTTGTATAGTTTGGCAGAACTTGCAAAAGAGCTACAGGATGTTGAATCTCTCTTTAGGCAGAGTGGTCATGTTTTTGTTTCTGAAAAGGCTTCTACTTCTAAGCCAAAAGGCGGTAAGAAGAAGAATAACATTCAGAAACAGGCAAACTTAGCAAAGAAGGGCATGGGACCTCAAGGCGCGGTGAAAAAGTCGAATGGCAAATGTTTCAAGTGCAAAGGGTCAGGACATTGGAAGACTGATTGTCCACTTCTCAAACAAGGAAACAAAGAAGATATATCTCATTTACTAGTAGTTGAAATATGTTTAGCGGTGTTATCTACCGGCACCTGGTGTGTAGATACAGGAGCCACTAATCATGTCTGCAATACATTGCAGGGGTTCCAGGAAACCAGACGGCTCAGTGATGGAGAGATATGCTTGTTCATGGGTGATGCTACAAAAGTATCGGTCGTTGCATTAGGAGATGTTACTTTATCTTTTGGTAGAAATAAGTCTTTGACATTGAGAGATTGTCTTTATGCACCTTCACTTAGAAGGAATTTAGTTTCTATTTCTATGTTAGTTAATGATGGATATTTAGTTTATTTTAATGACAATATTGTTATTAGAAAGAATAAACATTTTATCTGTTCTTGTGCATTGGTTGATAATTTGTATGTCATTAATCCTATTTCGCCCACAATGCAACTTATGGAAATGAATAATATGTCATCTAACTTAAATAAGAGAAAAGAACATTCTTGTATGAACCAAACATATCTTTGGCACTTGCGATTGGGGCATATTAACCTAAGAAGGATTCAAAGACTGGTTAAAGATGGACCTTTGAGTTCATTGGAAGTGGAGGCACTACCAGTCTGTGAATCCTGCTTGGAAGATAAAATGACCAAAAGGCCTTTTACGACTAAGGGGTATAGGGCCAAAGATGTGTTGGAATTGGTTCATTCTGATTTGTGTGGACCCATGACTATCCAAGCTAGAGGTGGCTTTGAATATTTTGTCACATTTATTGACGATTATTCAAGGTATGGATACATTTATTTGATGCACCGTAAGTCTGAGTGCTTTGAGAAATTCAAAGAGTACAAGGCTGAAACGGAAAAAACGTCATGGAAAATGTATCAAGTCATTACGATCAGATCGTGGTGGCGAGTACCTCTTTGGAGAGTTTAGGAATTATTTATCAGAGGCTGGGATTATATCCTAATTGACTGCACCTGGAACGCCCCAGCAAAATGGTGTAGCCGAAAGAAGGAATAGAACTCTTATGGAGATGGTTAGATCAATGATGAGTTATTCGGATTTGCCAGATTCATTTTGGGGATATGCCTTAGAGACTGCAGCTTATATTTTGAACTTGGTTCCTTCTAAGTCAGTACCTCTTACTCCCACAGAGCTGTGGATTGGGCGTAAGCCTAGTCTGAAACATGTTCGCATTTGGGGTAGTCCAGCACATGTGCTGAATGGGAAAGCAGATAAGTTGGAATCTCGTACAGAAGTACGCTTGTTTGTAGGCTATCTAAGAGGAACGAAAGGAGGTTTATTTTATAGTCCTAAGGATCAGAAGGTCATTGTTAGCACCAAATCCCGATTCTTAGAAGAAAACTATATGATGAACCATAAACCCACAAGTAGAGTTGTTCTAGAAGAACTGAGACGTGAGACACCAAGTACTTCAGTACCAACAGTACAAGAGGATGAACCACAAATAACTGCACAACGTGTCACAAATGTTACACCACAACCGATAGTACCTCGTCGTAGTGGGAGAGTTGTGATACAACCTGATAGATATATGTTCTTGGGAGAGTCGTCAGACTTCGTCCCTGAGGAACAAGATTATGATCCCTGTACCTACAATGAAGCACTCCAAGATAAAGATGCAGAGTCTTGGCAAAAAGTAATGATATCTGAAATAGAATCTATGGATTCTAATAAGGTCTGGGAGCTTGTAGAACCACCCGTTGGTGTAAAAGCCATTGGATGCAAGTGGGTCTATAAGAGAAAAAGAGGATCAGACGGTAAGGTTGAAACCTTTAAAGCTCGGCTTGTAGCAAAAGGTTTTACTCAAAGAGAGGGTATCGATTATGAGGAAACCTTTTCTCCTGTAGCTATGCTTAAGTCTATCCAGATTCTTTTATCTATTACAGCTCATCTCGATTATAATATTTGGCAAATGGATGTCAAGACAGCTTTCCTTAATGGAAGTCTTGAGGAAGACATCTATATGAAGCAACCAGACGGGTTCATTGAAAAGGGCCAGGAACATCTTGTTTGTAAGCTCAAGAAGTCCATTTATGGACTTAAGCAAGCTTCCAGATCTTGGAACATATGTTTTAATCAGGTGATAAAATCCTATAGATTTGATCAATGTCAGGATGAATCATGTGTATACAGAAAGTGTGACGGAAACGTGGTGTTGTTCCTAGTACTTTATGTGGATGACATCTTGCTCATTGGAAATAATGTGAAGGTGTTATCTGATGTAAGGGTATGGTTATCCAAACAGTTTGATATGAAGGACTTGGGAGAAGTAGGTCACATCCTTGGGATCAAAGTTCTACGAGATCGTAAGAAAAGGATGTTGGACTTATTGTCACGACCCGCTCCCGAATAATCGGATACGAGTCGGACACGCCCAGCCTTTGTTGTTAGACACAACAAAGTAAGCTGTACCAATCTAGGGAAACTAACCAGATAATATAAACATGAATGAATCACATCATCTATATAAAAGTGTCCCAACCAGAGTAAAGTACAATATCTGAATTATTACATTCCAACTAATAAAAGAGTCTGCTAGTCTCAATACATGGAAAGATAATAGAAAAAATACTAAAGAAGCACTAGGCTTCTGCAGCCTCTAAGTCACAAGCAGCTCCAGCTGGCTCAGTAGGGAAAGCAATATCCTGTCCATAGTAGGTGTCACACAAGGCCTCCATCTCACCTGCAACATATCCTATTCAGGAGCGGAGCAAAGTACAGTTCTAGGTAATGAACAATAACATCATGATATGGAAAGTAAATGCTGAAAGAACAAGAAGAACAAGATATGTAAAGAAAAGGAAGAACATGAACTACTGCTATAAAGATACATGAAAGATCACGACTATATAAAGATGCAGGAAAGATCACGACTATAGCTAAAATCAAGATCAGGATCATAGGAACTAATGTAAGGACAAAATCTTGAACATGTGTGTTATAAATTTGAAATACTTCTATGATATGTGACCGGTTTAGGTAAGACCATGAAAGAGCATGAAAAGATCCTGAAAGATCATATAAGGTACGGCTTAGGACCCGCGTGCACTGTGCGAGGCCTAAGCTAAAGATCATGAGTAAGTATCCGGGTTTGGTCACATATCTAGAGTATTTTCCCCACCCCAAGATACAAGTAAGATCATGAAAGAACAAGCCAGAAAAGATCATGAACGTGTCGCAGTGTGTCAGCAATAAAGAACAAGAAAATGCACTGATCAAAACCATAGAATGTACTTGTCTTGCTCCAGAAAAGTACAAGTAACCAAGAAACTGGATGTCCTCCTGTAAGTAATAATGATTTACAAAGATAAGTCTATAATGTAGGTAAAAATTCCTAGTCTAAAGATCACTTAACAACTTGGTTTAATATCTAAACTTATCTTATACATGACTTGCTACTTCTATAATTAAAACTCTAATAGAAGAATACCTCTTCTTAAACTTCCCTTCATTACTAGAGTATATAAAATCATGGTTCTTAGAAGGGTCATTCTAGTATTTAGTTCAAAACAAAACTTAAATTAACACTACTATACCCAATCACAGTTCTCCTCCTCTTTAAACTAACAATCCTATACCAAGGCATTTGCTATTGGGTTCAATCACAACCTAAGTCCTGAACAGGACAGTCTTAATGATACTGGAATACTACAGCATGCCCAGGTTCAGTATATATAATGCTGTCATCATTACTCTACACTCATCCAATAATCAATATTGGATTTAGGACTGTTGTAACAGAGTTATACTGCCACACACCTAGCTTTCATTCCTTCCTTAAATTCCCAATCCCTTGTATCAAATTAGTTACCAGTTTAATCACACAGTCCTGAACAGGAATCTAACAACAGTCTCAATGAACTAAACAGCCTATCCTGTTATTCCATAACAGCTGATCAAGGTGTTGGTTTCACACCACTCTGAATCATGAGGATTCGAGTTCCCACATCCTCATAACCTATCATTCAATTACTTCTCCTACATTACTAGGTCATCCTATACTGGTCCTATAATTGTTCATGTATCAAACCAGATCACTTGGTACCTGCCAATGTTCACTCAATCCTATCAAGACTGAATCCCCCAAAACCCTCAATAAAACTGATGATTTTACTCAGTCCACAGGTGGGACTGAATTCCAGTTCAGTCACTGATATCTTTATTGTATAAGCTAACAGTCCTCTACTCTACCAATGAAATGTTAATCTCCAAATTCCTGAAACCCATACTAGTTGAACCATGAGATGGTGTCTCAGGTTTCCCAACTGGAATCCAGATTGACTGAATTCAGGTAAAAGGACTAAAATCAACTTGGCACTGATGGTGTCCAACGTGACACTTAAATTCAGTTTCTTGTGATGGTACAATATGGCAAGTTGATCTCATGTTCAGTCAACTGGAGATAACATGTACAGGCCACTCAGGTTCAGTCAAGAGGTTAAATTCTATACAGGTAAATAATTTACACAGGTGATCTATATCATTATATGTATTCCTCATTGTCACTGCCACCCAGCTCAATTTGCCACACAACCATATGAACCTCAGAAAAGTTACTCTTCCACTGTACCTAACATGGTACTGAATTCCCAGGCTATAGCTTCTAGGGAAAATCATAATACCCAATCTCAGATTTCCTGAGATGGCATCACAGGCCTACTACTACCTCGGTTCAACAGGATGCATTTATACAGAAAATCATCTAAAACAAAAGCTCTATGAAAACTTCACCACTCATTCCCATGAAGCCAAGTATTGATTTAATATAAATTCAAAACTGATTTTAATCAGTTCAGTCCAGTCGAACCCAGATAGTTCATCAACAATTCTATTTATCTAACTTACTCTATCAGTTAACAAAAGTGGCTGCAGTTCCCAGTTCTAGTCCATAATAGACTGATATCAATAGTAAGGCCAATCCTAGTTCATATTCAGTTTATGATTCCAGTTTTAAGGACAAGAAGTTATGGCTTAGAAAATATGGGTCATGACCAAACTCTATAATGAAATACCTAAAATAATCAACTACTAAACTGGGTTCAATCCAAGGGATTGATAAGTTGCTTGGTCATGCCATACATGAATACTCAATCATCTATACAGGTTCCTACTCCTAGTAACTGATCTCAGGAAAAATGTGATACATCAATCCTAAACAATTGTCCAAACCTTTCCGTTTTCTAATATCCCACACAACTGAAACTTAATATAATTATTACTATCAACCAATAGACTTCATTATACAAAATCGAACTACCAATTAATTCCCAGAATTGCATCAATCAAAGGATCAGTTTGTTTACCTGACTGGTGCAAGAACTCAGATCACTTGATGTTCAATCCCTTCTAGGTAAACACGAGCTATTCCTCCGATCAATGTACTGCGATTACAGTGACAAGACTTAGGATAAAATCTATCATTCTGAAATCAGATGATCTAGAGGATTGATTTCCACATGAACCATTGCTTAGAATTCAGAATATAACAGGAAGAATTCAACCATCACTTAAGAGTTTCAAATGAAGATCAACCCAATTCAATTCCTCATATTAGTATTACCTTCACTGAAATTCGAATGCAAAGAGTCGACTGATTTAGTGATCGCTATAACATTCAAATCTGACAAGAACAAAATCGACTCAGAATTAGTTATGCGAATTTAAGCAAAATAGAGGAAGATCGTTCAGCTTACCAAAGAGAGGTGGGTTGATAAAATTGATGGAGATCTCTCAGAGTTCATCAATATCCAAGAGTTTAGAATTTGCTTGACTGATTCTTCAAAAGAGGATTCAAATGATTAAGATTCAATCTAGAAAAGATCTGAATGAATCAGTACCCGATACTCACATGTTCTTACTGTTGTTTTGATAAGAAGATCAATCCCCTCGTCTCCTTGTTCCTGCCTCTGCCATCACCATGGTTCTGCTCTTGGGAAGGTTTGGAAGAAAAGAAAATTTCTAGATCTGAGAAGGATGGAGGAGAATGAGGATTTGTGGTCGTTTAAATAGGCAAGGCTGGAATTCAAAACTGATAAGGAAATTAGGAGGGAAAACCAAAAAGTTTGTTAGAGCCATGTGCTCTAACAACTCAGAAGAGTGGAGAAGAACTCCTCTCCCAACCAATTCTAGGTTTAAAACCTAATGGCTAAAGGCCTATTGAGATGGGCCTAACTAATGGGCCATCTAAAAGAATTCTACTTGTAGTATTAGACTGAAAAGAAATCCCCTCAATGAGTTGGGGAAGAAATTCAAATAATAGAACTTGAATTCAGAAAAGGTTTTTAAAAATAAAAAAATATTTAAACTGAGAGGTGGAGTTACAAATCTCTCCCCCATGAAAAATTTCGTCCTCAAAATTCAAAGGATCCAAACAAACTCCGTAATTCTCAAAGGATCCAAACACCAGTTATTTTATTGAAAATAGAACTCCACAAAATAGGGTACAATCAATATCAATCAAACAAAGTGGGATAGCGCTCCCGCATTTCGTCCTCGCGCTCCCATGTGGACTCTCCTGGAGAGTGGTGTCTCCACATGACACGGACAAGAGAAATGGTCTGGTTCCGCAGTCGCTTCTCCCTCCGGTCCAGGATCTCTACTGGCTGCTCCTCGTAGGTCAATCTCGGGCCCACCTCCAGCTCAGAATAGTCCACCACATGGCTCGGGTCTGGAATGTATCATCGAAGCTGAGATACGTGGAAGATGTCATGCACTTCCTCCAAGCTAGCTGGAAGTGCCAGTCGATACGCCACCTCGCCAATCCGGGCCGTCACATCGAAAGGTCCGATGAATCCCGGACTGAGCTGCCCGCCTCTGCTAAAACGAATGGTGCCTCCGGTCGACGAGATTCTTCAGGAACACTCTGCTTCTAGCTGCGAACTCCGGTGACCATCTGCTGTTGTCCGCCTAGTGCTTCTGTCGATCCATGACGCTCTGAGCCTTGAGTCCAAGTACACATAAGAAGTTTGGGATATCACGCTTTGACAAGGATCGAGGATCAAATAGTCACGAAGTGGAAGGAATTTCAATTACAACTTAGAGGAGCAACATCATGAAGACACAAATATTAAGTACGATCAAAAATCGATAGTTTAACACAGGTGGCTAGCACAAGATAGGAAAATCATGTTCAGACAGACATGATTTAAGATCAAAATTTAGACAAGACACAAACGAAGTATGGAATCAAAATCTGGCAATGTATAATTTGAGGAAACTAATGATCTAACGATACAATACTAGAAGGTAATTAGCAAGGGTTGATTTGAGGAACGTACGAAATACTCAGGAGATACAGTATCAAATCAGGGTGAACATGCAAGGATTTGTGATTCTCGAAAAACAATAATCATATGAAAAGGAATTATAGTCTCTAGAATATCCACGAACATGTTGGTATCTGAAATCACTTTGCTTAGAATCCCTACCCCGCCAGTATGTATCTGACTGCAGTGGACTTTCGGCTCCGTGACTCACATAATAATATGTCTCCAAATACTCTATCAACCTTATCCATTTTCCCAACAATTATTGACGAAACAACCCAAGAGATCAAGATATGAAGAATATGACAAGTCTCGTCAATACTCGAAAACCTATGGGTGTCTGAAATCACTTCAACTTAGAGTTCCTGCCTCGCCAGTGCGCTACTGGCTGCAGTGAACCCTCAGTCTCCATAATCCAGCTAATGGCTGCAGCGCACAACTGCCATGCCATAGTAGGTCATCGAATAGCCTCTCGACTTTATCCCTAGGAATTTCAAAAGAGTTTCAAGGAATTCAAAATGAATTTCAATAGTCCAAGTCACGACAATGGTGAAGTTACCTGACTGTTAGAATATATGAGTTTATTAGGTACTAAAAATGACAAGGGATCCGATCAGTGAGTACAAAAGGGCAGCCAGGAAGATTTAAATTTCAGACAGGGAGTGAAGTTTCAAATTATAACGAAATTCCAACTGATATCTAGAATGGTAACAAGATTCCATATATGGGACATTATCCCAAGGGATAACAGAGTCTTGAAGGATGAACTGAGGCAAGGTATTAGATAGGAGACAAGTTTCAAAATAAGAATAAAATCCCGTAATGGAAACAAGTTCCAATAAAATCTCGAATAATAATGAAATCTCGAGCAAAAACTTGAAGTAAAAATGAATTCTCCAAAATACGAGGTACACAGTGAAAAAAAACAAGTATCAACAAAGTCATAAAAATGAATATGAAAACATGGTATTAAATAGCGGATATGAAACAAGTGAAATCTCAAAATACGAGGCATGATCAAACAAGATCGTGAATAGAACGAAAAATAATTCACGAATGAGAAGTAAAATCTCATAGGAAACGAGTCAAAATTTCAAGATATAAAACAAAATCTGCAAATGAAATCTTGAATAAAAGCAAGATTCAAACAAGGTTTTGAATGGCATAAGTTTGAATAGGAATGTAATCTGAAGTAAAGTCTTAAATATCAACAGGGTCTGAATGGGGAACAAAATTCAAGTAGAATCAAATCTTGAATTAGGAAACGACGCCATAGGAAACAAGTTATCGAGCAGGAAGAAGATCTCGAATAAGAGCAGAGTTACGAACAAGAATGGAAACAAACTTCCAAAATACATCTCGATTAGCGACCAAGGTTCCAGAATAGGAAATAAAATCTAATAATCCTTAAAATAGGAAACAAGGAAGTTTCTAAGAAACAATCTAGGTACAAGAGGAATCTAAGGAAAAACTAGATTATGAATCATGATCCATGGTTTTCTCCAACCATGCAAAAGAAATCTTCTGTCTTCAGTCTATCTTCAGTGTTTCTCTGGGACTGGAATCACTTCAACTTCTTGAATTGTCCTGACATAGGTTGATCCCTGCGGTAGTGTTTCATGTGATTGTTGAATCTGGAGAGGTGGGTCCCCCTTGTTGTAGTCCTGGTGCTTCTCGCGTTCGTCCTTGGGCAGCGTGATCAGTGGCCTTCGGGCAGTTCTTGACTTGGTGGGCAGACGATCTGCAGTGCAGGCATAGCCTTCGTCTCTTGTGGTACTCTTTGTGGTGATGCCCTGGGCGACGGCAGAAATTGCAAGTGGACGTCATCTGGATCTCCTGCTGGGCTGAAGCGCACAACCTCTGATAGGAATATACGGCTGCTGGTGTGCTGGCTACTGAGATCTTGCTGCTCTTCGGCATAAGTCTTCATGTCTCTCCTGGCCTTCAGCTTTCCATCTTGTTGTATGTGTTACGAGCTGGGTCTCCCGGTTGGTGACTTCAATCTTCAGAGGAGTCGGGTCCTCAAAGACTTGGATATTGATCTTCAGTGGGGGCTCCACGTTCTCGATCTGCTCTTTGGTGCAAGATATGCGCTCGGTGTCGGAAAAATCCAAGTGCCTGAGAGTCTGGAAATCAGAAGTCCTTCCTGGCTCGGAGAGTGCATCCACAAGTCTGACTGGGAAAGGTGGCCTGCTTCCTCTGGTTGTCAAAGGACTCTTCAGACGTCTCCGTCAACTACGTACTACCCATGGAGATAGTAGAGTGATAGAAGATAGTGGAAGCTCGGAAATGTCAAGTGCAGGTGAATTGACAGTTCTGGTGTCGCATGCTTTTGAACTATCTGCAAAACAGAAAACTGTTAAAATAACCTAGACCTACATACAACAAGTGTTTATAGAATATTAAAATACCTGATACACCTGATATACCTGATATACCCTTATTTCCCGATTTTCCTATGCTGTGATCAAGTTTCCCTCGTGTAAATCAAGTCCCCCAATAGTACGCTAAGTCCTAGGTACCATTAGGATAGACCTGCATGGGCCACCACTAAAAACATGTCACAACCCGCTCTCGAATAACCGAATACGAGTCGGACACGCCCAGCCTTTGTTGTTAGACACAACAAAGTAAGCTGTACCAATCTAGGGAAACTAACCAGATAATATGAACATGAATGAATCTCAGCATCTATATAAATGTGTCCCAACCAGAGTAAAGTACAATATCTGAATTATTACATTCCAACTAATAAAAGAGTCTACTAGTCTCAATACATGGAAAGATAATAGAAAAAATACTAAAGAAGCACTAGGCTTCTGCAGCCTCTAAGTCACAAGCAGCTCCAGCTGGCTCAGTAGGGAAAGCAATATCCTGTCCATAGTAGGTGTCACACAAGGCCTCCATCTCACCTGCAACATATCCTATTCAGGAGCGGAGCAAAGTACACTTCTAGGTAATGAACAATAACATCATGATATGGAAAGTAAATACTGAAAGAACAAGAAGAACAAGATATGTAAAGAAAAGAAAGAACATGAACTACTGCTATAAAGATACATGAAAGATCACGACTATATAAAGATGCAGGAAAGATCACGACTATAGCTAAAATCAAGATCAGGATCATAGGAACTAATGTAAGGACAAAATCCTGAACATGTGTGTTATAAATTTGAAATACTTCTATGATATGTGACCGGCTTAGATAAGACCATAAAAGAGCATGAAAAGATCCTGAAAGATCATATAAGGTACGGCTTAGGACCCGCGTGCACTGTACGAGGCCTAAGCTAAAGATCATGAGTAAGTATCCGGGTTTGGTCACATATCTAGAGTATTTCCCCTACTCCAAGATACAAGTAAGATCATGAAAGAACAAGCCAGAAAAGATCATGAATGTGTCGCAGTGTGTCAGCAATAAAGAACAAGAAAATGCACTGATCAAAACCATAGAATGTACTTGCCTTGCTCCAGGAAAGTACAAGTAACCAAGAAACTGGATGTCCTCCTGTAAGTAATAATGATTTACAAAGATAAGTCTATAATGTAGGTAAAAATTCCTAGTCTAAAGATCACTTAACAACTTGGTTTAATATCTAAACTTATCTTATACATGACTTGCTACTTCTATAATTAAAACTCTAATAGAAGAATACCTCTCATTAAACTTCCCTTCATTACTAGAGTATATAAAATCATGGTTCTTAGAAGGGTCATTCTAGTATTTAGTTCAAAATAAAACTTAAATCAATACTACTATACCCAATCACAGTTCTCCTCCTCTTTAAACTAACAATCCTATACCAAGGCATTTGCTATTGGGTTCAATCACAACCTAAGTCCTGAATAGGACAGTCTTAATGATACTGGAATGCTACAGCATGCCCAGGTTTAGTTTATATAATGCTGTCATCATTACTCTACACTCATCCAATAATCAATATTGGATTTAGGGCTGTTGTAAAAGAGTTATACTGCCACACACCTAGCTTTCATTTCTTCCTTAAATTCCCAATCCCTTGTATCATATTAGTTACCAGTTTAATCACACAGTCCTGAACAGGAATCTAACAATAGTCTCAATGAACTAAACAGCCTATCCTGTTATTCCATAACAGCTGATCAAGGTGTTGGTTTCACACCACTCTGAATCATGAGGATTCGAGTTCCCACATCCTCATAACCTATCATTCAATTACTTCTCCTACATTACTAGGCCATCCTATACTGGTCCTATAATTGTTCATGTATCAAACCAGATCACTTGGTACCTGCCAATGTTCACTCAATCCTATCAAGAATGAATCCCCCAAAACCCTCAATGAAACTGATGATTTTACTCAGTCCACAGGTGGGACTGAATTCCAGTTCAGTCACTGATATCTTTATTGTATAAGCTAACAGTCCTCTACTCTACCAATGAAATGTTAATCTTTAAATTCCTGAAACCCATACTAGTTGAACCATGAGATGGTGTCTCAGGTTTCCTAACTGGAATCCAGACTGACTGAATTCAGGTAAAAGGACTAAAATCAACTTGGCACTGATGGTGTCCAACGTGACACTTAAATTCAGTTTCTTGTGATGGTCCAATATGGCAAGTTGATCTCAGGTTCAGTCAACTGGAGATAACATGTACAGGCCACTCAGGTTCAGTCAAGAGGTTAAATTCTATACAGGTAAATAATTTACACAGGTGATCTATATCATTATATGTATTCCTCATTGTCACTTCCACCCAGCTCAATTTGCTACACAACCATATGAACCTCAGAAAAGTTACTCTTCTACTGTACCTAACATGGTAGTGAATTCCCAGGCTATAGCTTCTAGGGAAAATCATAATACCCAATCTCAGATTTCCTGAGATGGCATCACAGGCCTACTACTACCTCGGTTCAACAGGATGCATTTATATAGAAAATCATCTAAAACAAAAGCTCTATGAAAACTTCACCACTCGTTCCCATGAAGCCAAGTATTGATTTAATATAAATTCAAAACTGAGTTTAATCAGTTCAGTCCAGTCGAACCCAGATAGTTCATCAACAATTCTATTTATCTAACTTACTCTATCAGTTAACAAAAGTGGCTGCAGTTCCCAGTTCTAGTCCATAATAGACTGATATCAATAGTAAGGCCAATCCTAGTTCATATTCAGTTTATGATTCCAGTTTTAAGGACAAGAAGTTATGGCTTAGAAAATATGGGTCATGACCAAACTCTATAATGAATTGCCTAAAATAATCAACTACTAAACTGGGTTCAATTCAAGGGATTGATAAGTTGCTTGGTCATGCCATACATGAATACTCAATCATCTATACAGGTTCCTACTCCCAGTAACTGATCTCAGGAAAAATGTGATACATCAATCCTAAACAATTGTCCAAACCCTTCCGTTTTCTAATATCCCACACAACTAAAACTTAATATAATTATTACTATCAACCAATAGACTTTATTATACAAAATCGAACTACCAATTAATTCCCAGAGTTGCATCAATCAAAGGATCAGTTTGTTTACCTGACTGGTGCAAGAACTCAGATCACTTGATGTTCAATCCCTTCTAGGTAAACACGAGCTATTCCTCCGATCAATGTACTGCGATTACAGTGACAAGACTTAGGATAAAATCTATCATTCTGAAATCAGATGATCTAGAGGATTGATTTCCACATGAACCATTGCTTAGAATTCAGAATATAACAGGAAGAATTCAACCATCACTTAAGAGTTTCAAATGAAGATCAACCCAATTCAATTCCTCAGATCAGTATTACCTTCACTGAAATTCGAATGCAAAGAGTCGACTGATTTAGTGATCGCTATAACATTCAAATCTGACAAGAACAAAATCGACTCAGAATTAGTTATGCGAATTTAAGCAAAAGAGAGGAAGATCGTTCAGCTTACCAAAGAGAGATGGGTTGATGAAATTGATGGAGATCTCTCGGAGTTCATCAATATCCAAGAGTTTAGAATTTGCTCGACTGATTCTTCAAAAGAGGATTCAAATGATTAAGATTCAATCTAGGAAAGATCTGAATAAATCAGTACCCGATACTCACATGTTCTTACTGTTGCTTTGATAAGAAGATCAATCCCCTCGTCTCCTTGTTCATGCCTCTGCCATCACCATGGTTCTGCTCTTGGGAAGGTTTAGAAGAAAAGAAAATTTCTAGATCTGAGAAGGATGGAGGAGAATGAGGATTTGTGGTCGTTTAAATAGGCAAGGCTGGAATTCAAAACTGATAAGGAAATTAGGAGGGAAAACCAAAAAGTTTGTTAGAGCCATGTGCTCTAACAGCTCAGAAGAGTGGAGAAGAACTCCTCTCCCAACCAATTCTAGGTTTAAAACCTAATGGCTAAAGGCCTATTGAGATGGGCCTAACTAATGGGCCATCTAAAAGAATTCTACTTGTAGTATTAGACTGAAAAGAAATCCCCTCAATGAGTTGGAGAAGAAATTCAAATAATAGAACTTGAATTCAGAAAAGATTTTTAAAAATTAAAAAAAATATTTAAACTGAGAGGTGGAGTTACACTTATCCCAAGCTTCCTAAATCGATACTGTACTAACTCGTTTTAGTTTGCAAAATTCTAAGAAAGGTTTCTTTCTTACCTTTTAGACATGGAATTGCGCTATCAAAGGAGCAGTATCCGAGGACACCTAAAGAGATAGAGAACATGAAGGCAGTTCCTTATGCTTCAGCAGTAGGAAGCTTAATGTATGTAATGTTATGTACGAGACCAGACATCTGCTTTGCCGTAGGCATGGTCAGCAGATATCAGTCTAACCCAGGACAAGAGCACTGGACTGCCGTAAAGCATATTTTGAAGTACCTGAAAAGGACTAAAGAGTATATGCTAGTTTACCAGGCAGATAGTTTAGTTCCCTTGGGGTATACAGACTCAGATTTTCAGTCAGATAGGGATTCCAGGAAATCTACCTTAGGTTATGTATTTACTTTGGGAGGTGGAGCCATTGTGTGGAGGAGTATCAAGCAAAAATGTATTGCTGATTCCACCATGGAAGCCGAGTATGTGGCAGCCTCCGAAGCAGCCAAAGAAGCGGTTTGGCTCAGAAACTTTCTGTTGGACTTGGATGTGGTACCTAGTTTGCCTAAGTCTATTACACTTTATTGTGATAATAGTGGTGCAGTTGCAAACTCGAAGGAACCACGAGCCCATAAGACTGGCAAACACATTGAGCGTAAGTACCACCTAATACAAGATTTCGTAAAGAAAGGAAAAGTTGTTGTGATCAAGATAGCATCAGCCGACAACCTAGCTGATCCTTTTCCAAAGAGCTTACCAGCTAAGACTTTTGATAGTCATGTTGAGGGAATGGGAGTCAGATGTGTAGCAGCATGGCTTTACGTATAAGTGGGAGATTTGTAATAGTATACTGAAAAGCAATGCTTTGAAAAAGCATCACTTTTTTAGTAACCTTATTTCCTTAAATTTTGAATGAGAATCATATGGGCAAATGTTTGCATATTGTATTTGTTGCAAGTGTTAATACAAATGTCTGATATTCTATATTGTAGATAATATGGTGTGTGGTATCATACAGAAGATCATTTTATCAGTTCCCTATGGAGTATATAAATAGTTCACAACCTAGATGGACTTGGACAATCTATTGGAAAGGTTGTAGTGTAATCTGGTATTAGTCTATCTTGACTATAGGTTTACACTAGTACACTTTGTGTGTATTGAACAGGACCACTTGAGGTTGTTCTCTTTGTACTGACTACATAAGAGAACAAACACCTCTGTTATTATGGATGCTTGTGCTCTTAACCCGGATATAATAACGGACATGTATATGCAGTGTGCATTATTTTGAATCATAAAAGAGTGAGATTCATTATGGATCAACAATATTTATAAATTGGGTAATAACATTGTATGTATGATGGACTGTTAATTATAAATAGAATCCATGTCCCAATATATCGGGTTTATGATGTCCCTTTAAGGACCTCATAAGGATTGTCATGTAAACCTTACAGGTGGATTATATCCGACATGACAAATAAAGTTGAGCGGTACTACTTAAGAATAAAAGATGTCGAATCAATATAGTTGTCAGTAACTTAATTTGATCGACGGACATACGATATCTTAACATGGGGAGCCAAACGAGCATATAATAAAAGGAGCCCACAAACATAATTTGGGATTAGGGAGGTAGTGTAATAATAGCTCATTAGTGGACTGAGCTATTGTTAATGGGCCTGGATTGTGTGTTCGGGCTGAACACGGGATATCCAGATCCGTTAGGAGGCCTAACCCTAATTTCTCCTCATGGTCCCTGCCGTAGCCTATATATATCCTCTATTTTCTGGCCGCCATATTACCGATTAGAAATCTGAAACTTTCTCTAAATTCGTGATTTACATAAGGAGAGAAAGAGAGGGCTGCCAAGGAGAAGAAAAGGTTGGAAGATCGTCGCCCACACGACGTCCAACTCGAGGAAAGAATATGTGCATAAGATCTTGGGGTCGTCCGTTCGAGATTGCCAGGAATTACTTGTCTCCTGTCCGCCGTAGGTGTAATTCGTGAACCCTAGTTTCCGTCTATGAAGGGTTAGAACGCGTATTAGATCTGTTTAACTTTCTATCGATCAATATGCACACCAAAGAAAGGGTCCTGGGAATCCCCAGTTCCATCAAATAGTACTTTGGAGAAAGTTTTTATGGCCTCCTATGTTGGCCCATTGGTCATAGTCAACCTGATTTTAATAATTGATCAAAACTCTGTCTGGATATACGAAGCTTGTTGGGACATCTCAGCTCCTTGGACATAAGCAAGATTGGATATTCACTCCGTTCAAGACTGAAGATCTGTTTGCCTACTTGAGTCTGTACTTCCTATGCAATGTAATTTTTTATTTTATTTGAGTCTAGGAATACGTTGTATACCGAGTCGTACTGGCAAATAGGCTACTCCCAAATAGTTCAAAATGTTTTTAAAATGACCTATCAAAATGTTTACAAAAATGTTTTCAAAAAGGTTTTCAAAAATCACCAAAAATCTTTTTTTAAAACCCTAACCTAACCCTGACAGAACTCGGCCAGAGTTCGGCCAGAGTTCGGCCAGAGTTCGGTTGGTGGCCGTTTGATTTTTGAATTCTCTGGAACTTGGTCCTCCTGCAGTTGCGGATTTGACCGAGATTTGCTCATCGAGTTCTGCCCGAATTCTGCCCGAATTCTGACAGAGTTCTCCCTTTGGAATTCCTATAAATAGAGATGGATTTCGATCATTTCAATTCACTCATTCACTTTCAATCTTCTCTCTATCTAAAAAGCTTTCTGCCTTCCAAAGAGTTTTCTAGAGCTTTCATTTTCAGATCCCAAGTCAGTTACAATCCTCTAGTCGATTTGTCAGTGCGGTACGGTCTAGAAGTTTCTGAGAGATTGTAATCAGAAGGCTTGATTGAAGAATACCTCTTCACATTTGAAGTTGGACGAGTTCTTCGTATCAAAGCTCGCGTTGTAGAAGTTACAAGGACTTCGTAAGAAAACTTGCGGTTTTTCCTATAGTGGATTCAACTGGTAGCAAGAGTTCTACAGACTGGATTAGTCCTCAACAGAGGGATACCAGTATACATTGTTGTCTTTGCATTTGCTTTCTGAACTCTGCCTTTACATTATTTTAACTGTGATTATATACTGTGATTGTGTTGCTAACATTTTTTATTTAGCATTATTCTGCTGCCAACTCTATTCACCCCCCCTCTAGAGTATTACGCTTTACTATATCGTTCCTACAATTGGTATCAGAGCGGGTGTTACAGGTAAAGCGAGGTAACAGTGCTATTATTTATTCATTATTTATTAGATCACAGCACATCACATGGCTACTATGAAATTCACAAGTGAAGGTCAGGCCACAAACAGACCCCCTCTGTTTGATGGTACTAACTACACTTATTGGAAAACACGGATGAGTTTCTTCTTGAAATCTCTTGATTTTGACTTATGGGCTATTGTTCTTGATGGCTATCAGAAGCCACCTTGTATAAATGTCGAGGGAGTTTTGGTTGAAAAACCCCAAAGCAGTTATACAGAGGAAGAAAAGAAAAAGGCCAGTCTTGACGCACGTGCCATTAATGCTCTTTTTTGTGCCTTAGACAGAACAGAATTTAACAGGGTATCTACATGCACAACGGCAAATGATATGTGGAAGCTTCTCGAAGTTACACATGAAGGCACGACTCAAGTCAAGGAGTTAAAAGTTAGCAGACTTACTCAAGAGTACGAGGCGTTCAAAATAAAGCCAAATGAAACAGTCACACAAATGTTCGAGAGGTTCTTGGATATTGTAAACCCTTTGTCCTCCCTAGGCAAAGATTACAGTAACCACGAAAAGATTCGCAAACTCCTGCGAGCTCTCACCAAGAACTGGATTCCGAAGGCTACAGCTATCATTGAAGGAAACGACCTCACTACAATATCACTTAAAGTACTCATGGGTAAACTACTCACTCATGAACTGGAGCTACAAGATTTTGAAGAACCTGCACCAAAGGAGAAGACTATCGCCCTCAAGGCTCAGCACAGAAAAGCTGCTGAAGGTGACTCAGACAGCAGTGGATCTGACGCTGAAGATCAAGCTCTCCTAGCAAGGAAGTTCAAAAGATTCATGAGACATGAGAAGAGAGTCAAAGAGAACAACATCAACAACTGGTACCAAGAAGATGCTGTCTGCTATGGCTGCAAGAAGAAGGGACATATGAAGAAGGACTGTCCCATCAACTCATCATCGAGCAAGAAGAACAACAGGTATGAAAAAGGCAACCTGAAAAGATCAACGTCTCGGAAATATGCCAACACCAGCATATGGTATGAGAGTGAAGCTAGCGACTCAGAAGATGAACATTCAGAGGATGCTGCAAACATCTGCTTCATGGCAATCGATCAGGTACCTACTGAACCTGTAGAAATATATGATGACTTCACCTTTGAGCAATTAGGAGATGCCTTCAGTGACCTGATGCTTGACTACAGGAAACTGCGTAGTAAATATCAGACCGCTAAGAAGGTACTCAAAGAGTACAAAGGAGAAATAGGAAGACTTACCGACCTACTAGCTGAGATTAGAGCTAATGTTAGTGAGTCTGGTGAGCTTTCCTCTATAAAGCTCTTATTACACGAGACTAAACAGTCATCCGAAGAGAAAGACAAGATTATAGACCAATTGAGAGAAGATCTTTCTAGAGAAAAGAAAAGTCTTCAATCTGCACAAATCAGAATGGAATCACTCACTTCTGATTATACTAAGTTATATGACACTTCCAAAAGGTTGGAAATTAGGTTAGGAAAACAGCCTGAGCCTGCTGTTTCCTATCCTAACACGTGTCACTTACCGAGAATTCGGAACATTCCCAAGCCAAACACTGTCAGACCAAACCATATAAAATCTTTACCCCAAAAGGTTAAGCCCAAACATGATCATAGGTATGCATTCTTCTATACTAGAAAATCCAAACCTACCAACCATGCACACCACTCAGCTTTCAACACTCGACATACACAATGTCATTATTGTGGCCTCATTGGTCATATATCATCTGCATGTAGAATGAGAAAGCTTGTAGATTTAAATGTTTATGCTTGGATACCTAAAACTAACAATTCAGGACCCTACAAGAAATGGGTACCAAAGGTTTCATCTGCAAACTGTTTTGTAGGTGGAACACCCTTCACATGCTAGAAGCAAATGGATCCTCGACAGCGGTTGCTCACGGCATATGACCGGTGACGCTACTCTATTTGCAACACTGTCGAAGAAGAAGAAGGAAGGTTATGTTTCCTTTGGTAATAATTTGAAAGGGTATATTATTGGTATCGGTGATATTGGTAAGTCTCCCTATCCAGTGATTAAAGATGTCTGTCTGGTTACCGAGTTGAAACATAATCTGCTCAGCATAAGTCATCTAGCTGATCATGGGTATGGTATCAACTTTGGCAAAGACAAATGTACTATAGTTGATAGCTCAACTGGTAGTACTATCTTTGAAGGAATCAGGGAAGACAATATATATGTTTTCTATTTGCTGGAAGAAGCTAACATTTCAGGTAGATGCTTAATGGCCAAAAGTGATGAGAGTCATCTATGGCACATGAGACTCGGTCATGCAAACATGGATACAATTTCAAGATTATCCACAAAGAAGATAGTACGCGGTTTACCAGACATAACATTCAAGAAGGATTCGGTATGCAGCCAATGTGAAAAGAACAAGGCTACCAAATCCACATTCAAGTCTGTAAACGCAGTATGTACTACTAGACCTCTACAATTGCTACACATAGATTTATTCGGTCCTAGCAGAGTTGCTAGTCTCGGAGGTAAATTATATGCATTTGTTATTGTAGATGATTTTTCTAGATACACGTGGGTATATTTCTTGACACGCAAGAATGATGCATTATCCGAATTTGTCGCCTTTTGCAAGAAAGTACAAAATGAAAAAGGTTATATGATCACTCGAATTAGAAGCGATCATGGAGGCGAATTCGAGAATGCTGATTTCGAGCAATTTTGTGACACACACGGTTTCATACACGAGTTCTCCTGCCCTAGAACTCCACAACAAAGTAGAGTTGTGGAACGTAAGAACAGAACTCTAACCTAAATGGCCAGAGTGATGTTAAATCAATTTAGCCTACCCAAATACTTCTGGGCTGAAGCTGTCAATACAGCTTGCTTTGTGCTCAATAGAGTTCTAATTCGACCCAAATCGAAGAAGACTCCATTTGAGTTATGGTTTGATAGAATTCCTTCAGTTTCATACTTTAAGATTTTTGGCTATAAGTGCTTTATTCTTAATACTAAAGACAACTTGGGAAAGTTTGACGAAAAGGCCGATGAAGGTATATTTCTAGGTTATGCGGCAAAGAGCAAAGGGTACAGAGTCTTCAACAAACGTACCATGATCATCGAAGAATCAATCAACGTCACTTTTGATGAAATGAACCAAATGTCTCTCGATGATAGTGATGAAGATCTGCCTACATCAAGTTCAACATCAGCTGAACCTGAACCAAGCTCTGCACTAGCTGAACCCCCTAGAGGAGATCCAGGAACCAGCTACCTACAGAGTCTACCGAAGAGGTTAAAATTCACAGCTGATCATCCACAAGATTTGGTAATTGGTGACATTACCAAAGGAGTAAGTACTCGATCATCCAGTAAAGATATTGTTTCTAGTGTTGCATTTATTTCACAGCTAGAACCTAAATCTATTGATGAAGCATGTAGTGATAGTTTCTGGATAGATGCCATGCAAGAGGAATTGAACCAATTCGAACGGAATCAAGTTTGGGAACTTGTTCCCAAGCCTATTGATCATCCGGTCATTGGCACCCGTTGGGTATTCCGAAACAAACTAAATGAGGATGGTTTAGTAACTCGTAACAAGGCTCGACTCGTAGCTCAAGGATACAATCAAGAAGAGGGTATCGACTACGATGAGACTTATGCCCCAGTTGCGAGATTAGAATCTATTCGAATGTTATGTGCATTTGCATGTTTTCATGATTTCAAACTTTTTTAAATGGATGTAAAAAGTGCTTTTCTAAATGGCTTTATAAAAGAAGAAGTTTTTGTAGCACAACCTCCGGGTTTCACGGATTTCAAAAATCCTGACCATGTTTTCAAGTTGAAGAAAGCCTTATATGGTTTGAAACAAGCCCCTCGTGCTTGGTATGACCGTCTAAGCTCTTTTCTACTTGACAATGGTTTTTTAAAAAAGAAAGGTTGACACTACACTATTTATTAAATCTTTTAATGGCAAGCTGCTTTTAATTCAAATTTATGTTGATGATATCATATTTGGATCCACTGATGAATCTCTTTGTCAAGAATTTTCTAAGTGTATGCATAATGAGTTTGAGATGAGCATGATGGGAGAGCTGAAGTTCTTTCTCGGATTGCAAATCAAACAAACCGACAATGGGACGTTCATTAATCAAGCCAAGTACACAAAAGATTTGCTAAAGAAGTTCGATCTGGACAATGTCAAACCTATTGGCACTCCGATGGCAACTTCAACAAAACTTGATTCTGACGAACAAGGCAAGCCAGTCGACACACATAAGTATCGAGGTATGATTGTTAGTTTACTTTACTTAACTGCTAGTCGTCCAGATATAATGTTTAGTGTTTGCCTGTGTGCACGTTTTCAAGCTAACCCAAAGGAATCACATCTGACCGCAGTTAAGCGTATCTTCCGATACCTTAAGGGCACTTCTTCTGTCGGCTTGTGGTATCCCAAAACTAAATCCTTTGACCTTATTGGTTATTCGGATACAGATTTTGCGGTATGCAAGGTTGATAGAAAAAGTACTAGCGGTACATGTCATTTCTTAGGCAAGGCTCTAGTCTCTTGGTTTAGTAAAAAGCAAAATTCTGTAGCCTTATCAACAACAGAGGCTGATTATATCGCCGCAGGACATTGTTGCGCTCAGATTTTGTGGATGAAACAAACCCTAGAAGACTTTGATTTATTTTTCACACATATTCCCATTTTCTGTGATAACACGAGTACCATTAATTTGACTAAGAATCCTGTATGTCATTCTCGTACTAAACATATCGAGATTAGACATCATTTTCTTAGAGATCATCATCAAAATGGAGATATAAACCTTGTGTACATAGATACTGAAAATCAATTAGCTGACATCTTCACTAAACCTCTATCGGAAGATCGTTTCAATTATTTACGTCGAGAATTAGGAATTTTGGACGTCAATAATATTAATTGATTTTATTTTATGATTATAAATTATTATACAAAAACTGTATTAGAGACAAGCTAATAAAGAGTCTGTCTGTCACCACAACTACGGTTGAAGCGAAGCGGTACTTAAGAGTTTCCCGGTGAACCTCCGCCAGCTGGGACAGTACTCCTACAGCTAATCTGAGACAGTCGCTGTGTAACGATATTTAATTCATAAAATATTATTAATTATGTTATTTGAAGACTAAAATAACTAATCTTTAAATTAAATATTTGCAACGAGTCAATGAAAAAGAAGTAGCAAAAATCAACTTTGAAAGAATCCTAGGCGAATTCGGCCAGAGCTCTGACCGAATTCGGCCCGAGTTCGATTGAGGGTGTATGTGTATATATACAGAACCCGAGAGCTTCTTCTCTTTCATTACTTCCAAACTAATTACAACAGCAGCAGCAGCCGACCCCGACCTCCAAACCCTAGTTCTTCACCAATCTATTGCTTCCAATCTACTTGGTGAAATCCTTCCAAAATTTGGAATCGTGCGGAGATCGTTCTTCTCTACAACATATCTAATTTTCGTGAGGTATAACTCCCTCTCTCTCCACCTTTCAAATTAGTGCTTTTTATTTCAATGGCACCTAGATTTAATCCGTCAAAGAGAAAGAAGACCACTCCTAGTGAGGAAGGGTCCTCTTCGAATCCTCACACGGATTCTTTGTTTTCGCCGGTCCAAAAGAGCGACGGCGCTTTCGATGGGTTCTTCTTTCAAACCCTCGATCAAGCTTTATTATGGTACGGTGACTTTTCTACCCGTTCCATATGTAGCGGCACTCCGGTTAAATGGACGGTATTCCTTGATCATCGTCACTTATTTGAGGCATTAGGGTTACACTTACTTGTTAAACTGTGCTTCCCAATAGCTACTAATGCCATTAGATTGTTCTATTGCAATCTCGTAGTTAACACTTTTGACGTGAGCACACGTGTCGGAGGCATAGACATTGACTTCAATGATGTCCTTCTAGCAGAGATTCTTGGTATTCCCAATGAAGGTGAATCGCTAGTTGATATCACGAAATTCGATTTCCCCGAAGGCACAACACTCACGAGTTTCAAAACGGAACTTTGTGCACCTGACAGAGTACGTTCTGGAAAGTTCAAGGCTAACAACCTGAACTTGTTTAACTACGAATTGCATCGCATCATCTACTCTACTCTTCTTCCAAAATCCACTTCCAAGGATGATGTGACTTCGCTTGAGCTGTCCGCCATGTACCATATTCTTAAGGGGATTTCTTTTTCCACCCCTAAGACAATCATTCAGATGATGGGACGTTGTCGTGCTAGAGATCGAAATCTCTCTTACGCGATGATTCTCCCTCGTATCTTTCAGCAATTCGAGATCGATCTATCGACTTGTACTCAGGACTCTGAGCCCAAGTTACTCCAGCTTTCTTGTCGCAGCCGGACTGCTTCAGCTCTACCTCCTGCTCCTCCAACTGCACCATCTTCACCACATCAGCCGTATGCCATGACTTTTGAGGGTATACATCAGCATTTATCAGCTTTGCACGTCTCGATGACGGACATGGCTCGCGAGCGAGAGTTCCGCGATGTCACCCGTTACCAGGCGATGGCAAACTCCTTGGCCGATCTGTGTTTTGTCCAGACTGGTCACTCTGCTACTTCCATCCCTCGTGATCCAGCTTTTTTGGGTTACCGCTGTGAGGATGAGGCTGTTCATGCCTACTTCCAGCCAGGTAACGCCTATGACTGGTATCGTGCACCTCGAGATTACGTTGGTGAGTTCTATGCTGGCGCCCCTACTCATCCTACTGGCACTGGTACTTCTGGTGCTGGTACTTCCGGTCATGCTGGCCACGCTGCTGATGATATTGATGAGGATAGTGATGATGAGATCTGATTTGATTATTAGTGATATTCTATTGTATATTTGGAAATGCTCCGACATTCCAAGTTTTTATCATTTACTTTTTATCAGTACTTTGTAGTTTGATATCAGTACTTTTTATCTTCATAGACATGTTTTTGATGTTTCATTTATGATATCTCAGTTTATTTCAGCATTTTGTTTAAGCACTATCTCTTTATACTGCTTCTCCATTTTAAACTGCCTGTGAAATAGCATGCCTGAGATTTTTTTTTGTTTTTGAAGCAATACATGCCTGTGATGATAATTTGTAGAAACTTTACATTCCTGTGATGCTATATCTCTAATTCTTATACTATATTTCTTTTATTTTCTCGCTATTTGTTACTTATGTATTGATTGCGGGGGAGCCTTCTGCATTTAATGCGGGGGAGCCTTCTCTTGTGCAATTAGTTTGCTAAGTGACAAAGGGGGAGAAAATTAAGAATGATCTAACATTTTTTTTGAGTTAATAACAGGTTATGAACAATTTCTACTTTTTGATATTTTTGAACAAGCTTGAACAAGCTTAATGTTATATCATTCATAGTTTGTCAATTATCAAAATAGGGAAGATTGTTGGCCCATTGGTCATAGTCAACCTGATTTTAATAATTGATCAAAACTCTGTCTGGATATACGAAGCTTGTTGGGACATCTCAGCTCCTTGGACATAAGCAAGATTGGATATTCACTCCGTTCAAGACTGAAGATCTGTTTGCCTACTTGAGTCTGTACTTCCTATGCAATGTAATTTTTTATTTTATTTGAGTCTAGGAATACGTTGTATACCGAGTCGTACTGGCAAATAGGCTACTCCCAAATAGTTCAAAATGTTTTTAAAATGACCTATCAAAATGTTTACAAAAATGTTTTCAAAAAGGTTTTCAAAAATCACCAAAAATCTTTTTTTAAAACCCTAACCTAACCCTGACAGAACTCGGCCAGAGTTCGGCCAGAGTTCGGCCAGAGTTCGGTTGGTGGCCGTTTGATTTTTGAATTCTCTGGAACTTGGTCCTCCTGCAGTTGCGGATTTGACCGAGATTTGCTCATCGAGTTCTGCCCGAATTCTGCCCGAATTCTGACAGAGTTCTCCCTTTGGAATTCCTATAAATAGAGATGGATTTCGATCATTTCAATTCACTCATTCACTTTCAATCTTCTCTCTATCTAAAAAGCTTTCTGCCTTCCAAAGAGTTTTCTAGAGCTTTCATTTTCAGATCCCAAGCCAGTTACAATCCTCTAGTCGATTTGCCAGTGCGGTACGGTCTAGAAGTTTCTGAGAGATTGTAATCAGAAGGCTTGATTGAAGAATACCTTTTCACATTTGAAGTTGGACGAGTTCTTCGTATCAAAGCTCGCGTTGTAGAAGTTGTAAAGACTTCGTAAGAAAACTTGCAGTTTTTCCTATAGTGGATTCAACTGGTAGCAAGAGTTCTACCGACTGGATTAGTCCTCAACAGAGGGATACCAGTATACATCGCTGTCTTTGCGTTTGCTTTCTGAACTCTGCCTTTACATTATTTTAACTGTGATTATATACTGTGATTGTGTTGCTAACATTTTTTATTTAGCATTATTCCGCTGCCAACTCTATTCACCCCCCTCTAGAGTATTACGCTTTACTATATTGTTCCTACATCCTATACCCAACAGATATCTGTCTGTAAGGTTGGATTTTAAGGAAAACCCAGTCACCTTCCTCAAAGCTTCTTTCAGTTCTATGCAAATCTGCCATTCTCTTCATTCTGTCCTGTACAACTGTCAAGTTATCTTTTAAAACTTGAAGAGTACATCTCGAGAAGCAATAGCTCCTGCTACATCCCTGTCTTGTGCAATATCAGATAAATATGTCAGGATATTAGGGGGAGCCCTTCCATACACAGCTTCAAATGGAGTGGTTTTAGTGGCAGAGTGCCAATTGGTATTAAACCAATACTCAGCCTAAGACAAAAGTTTACTCCAATCCTTAGGCTTTTGACTACAAAAACATCTCAAATAAGCCTCTATACATCTGTTGCTCACCTCACTCTGGCCATCAGACTGAGGATGATAGGCATTAGAGTATCTTAGCTGGGTTCCTTGCAACTTAAAGAATTCCTTCCAGAAATTGCTTATGAACAAGGGGTCTCTGTCACAAACTATAGACCTTGGCATGCCATGTAACTTGCAGACTCCTTCTACAAACACTTGGGCTATCACTGGTGTAGTATAAGGTGGTTCAAAGAAAAGAGTTGGACATATTTAGTTAACCTATCCACAACTACCAATATAGCATTTTTATGGTGGCTACTAGGTAAACCTTCTATAAAGTCCATAGACACATCCTCCCAAACTTGTTCAGAAAGAGGTAAGGGTTGTAGTAACCCTACAGAAGAAAGATTCTCAGACTTAATTCTTTGACAAACTTCATAAGCCTGTACATAATTCTTGACATCCCTCTTCATCCCCTTCCAATAGCAGACCTTCATTAGCCTATGCAATGTCTTCAAGGTCCCTGAATGGCCTGCACTTGGCATGTCATGATGTTCCTTCAACAGTGTAGCAGCAAATAGGGAATTGTGGTCCACAAGTAACCTCTGTTTGTAGTACAACATCCCATTAATTAAGATATACTTGTTAAGATTCAACTATCCTTCCTGCCACTTCTTTAACTGGGACTGGTAATAAGAGGATTGTTCCATCTGGGATTTGAATTGTGATAACCAATCTTCCTTCACTAGGGTGATAGTAGCCACCTGGACTTTCCCTCTCCTGGACAAGCTATCTGCTGCAGTATTGTCTTTACCCCTTTTATACTCTACTCTATAATGATATCCATGTAATTTTAGATTTCACTTATATTGGCTTCTGTGTAAACCCTGTAGAGAATAATTGTTGTATATTTTATTGATTGGATACTCCACTACTTATAGGGAGTCTAGCTCCTCTTCATACTATATTTTCCAATGTGGGACTAAGTTCCTTATTAGTTCTCAACACTCTCCCTCAAGATGGGCGATAGATATTAATCATTCCCATCTTGTTACATAGCTTCGACAAACTTAATGAACTAAGACCCTTAGTCAGACAGTCTGCCACTTGTTCTTCTGAGCGAACATGATCAATCTTCAGTATCCCTTGTTCCAGCTTCTCTTTGATGAAGAATCGATTGATCTCGATGTGCTTCGTTCTGTCGTGCTGAACTGGATTGCTAGCTATACTTATTGCAGCTTGACTATCGCTCAGAAGACGTAACGGTGCTCCCTTGTCTAGCTTCAACTCTGTCAGCAACGCTTTCACCCACAGCAACTCTGACACTCCTAAAGCTATTGCTCTGTATTCTGCTTCATTTGTAGACCGTGCTACCACCGACTGTTTCTTGCTTCTCCATAAGACCAAGTTTCCTCTTACAAAGACACAATATCCTGTGGTAGACCTTCTATCGTCTATGCAGCTCGCCCAGTCTGCATCACAGTATCCCTCAACTTCTATACATCCATTCTTCTTGAACCATAGCCCTTTTTCCGGCGTCCCTTTCAGATATGTCAAGATCTGAAACACTGCATCCATATGACCCATTCTTGGATCATGCATGTAGCGACTTACTAGACTTACCGTAAATAAGATATCAGGGCGAATGTGCCCCAGATAAATCAATCTCCCTATAAGTCGTTGATATCTTTCACGATCAACTTGCTCTCCTGTTTCTGCTCCCAACTTGCACTTCTGGTCAATTGGAGTGACTGCTTCTTTGGATCCTAGCATCCCTGTCTCCTTTAGCAGATCTAGTGCATATTTTCTCTGTGAGAGAACAATTTCTTGTTCGCCTTCACACACCTCGATACCTAGAAAGTACCTCATCGCTCCTAAATCCTTCACCTCAAACTCCTTCGCGAGTTTTGACTTCAGCTTAGCGATCTCGACTTTATAATTACCTGTGATTACTATATCATCCACGTATACAACAAGTATAGTGATGTGGCCTCTTGCATGCTGAAGAAAGACCGTATGATCTGCATTTGCTTGATTGTATCCCATGCCTGTAACAGCCTTTCTGAATCTGTCAAACCAGGCTCGAGGAGATTGCTTGAGTCCATATAGCGACTTCTTTAGTTTGTACACTTTTCCATGCGATGTCCCTCCATCTGATTCTGTAGCGTAGCACCCTGGTGGGAGTTCTATGTACACTTTTTCTTGTAGGTCCCCATGGAGAAAGGCATTCTTTACATCTAACTGGTATAGCTTCCATCCATAGTTTGCTGCAATGGAGACCAGAGTTCTTACGGTGCTCATTTTCGCTACGGGAGCAAACGTCTCATCATAGTCGATGCCATATGATTGTGTGTATCCTTTTGCAACCAACCTTGCCTTGTATCGTTCTACTTTTTCTTTTGACGTCTCTTTTACTGTGTACACCCATTTGCATCCCATAGTTTTCTTCCCTTTGGGTAATGGAACCAGCTCCCACGTCTTATTTTTCTCCAGTGCCCCAAGTTCTTCCATCATTGCAGCTTTCCACCTTGGATCTTTTTTTGCTTCCTGCAAACATTTGGGCAACAAAGTAGAGTCTAATGATGCAATGAAGGCTCGATAATTCAAAAAAATATTAGAATAAGACAGGTAGTTGGCAATATCATGTTCATAATCATCAAAACGACTAGGAGCCTTACCCGCATTGATGCGAGAAGATCTCCTTAAGGGAGCAATAGGTGGTGGAGAGATCATACCATCAGAGTCAGAGAGATCCGCATCAGAATCAGACTGATTCAGTGCGGGGGCAACATCTTCAAGAGTTGGAGCAGGAGTAGACGAGGGACTTGGTACAGTAGGCACAGGGCACGGTACAGGCACAATACTGGACTTCTGCTGTCTCCTTTTGTAGACTTGAAGCTCCTTTTCCAATGTCTTCTGCTCCCCCTGTTTAACATATTTATCTTCTTCATCTTCTGTATCGGAGTCACTGCTTTCTTCCACTTTCGTCTAGTTTTCCACGATCGGGCATGGGACCATCCGACCACCACAGATGGGCTTATTTTCTCCCCCTCACATCTAACACCCTCTGTGTTAGGTGTGTCACCAAACGCTGAACAGTCATCCGAACCATAATATGGTTCCAGTTCTCTGAATGTAACGTCCATGCTTACAAACATCTTCCGCTCAACTAGGCTCCAACATGCGTATCCCTTCTGAGTTGCTGAGTACCCGACAAAGACACATTTAACCGCTCTAGGATCCAGTTTGCCAACTCCTAGCCTATTATCTTAGACAAAACATACACACCCAAATACTTTCGGTGGAACAGTGTACGTGGTTGCACCAGTAAGCATCTCCAACGGTGTCTTCCAGTCCAATACCTGAGATGGCATTCTATTGATAATATAAGAGGCCGTTAACACCGCCTGCCGTGACCATTTCAAGTAGTTGGACGTTCCTTCCAACTTTGTCTCCAGCTTGTCCAGCTTCTCCATTTTGTAGGGTGACGGATCCACATCAGTATGGATCACACGTGGGGTTGCATCGGTTAATCTCTTTGATAAAATATCATCAACCAAGGCCTTCATCTCTTCTGCTGTCAGTTTACCACTGATCGAATCCATGGCATCTTTAACTGTGATTCGTCGTCGTCGTCTTCGTCGGATTCGTCGTCGTCGTCTTCATCGGCTTCGTCGTCGTCGTCTTTATGTAAAGTCTTCAACAGAGATCTTTCGAATGCGCTATTAACGTGGCCAACACTGGCGCGCGCATGTAGATCCTAATTTGTAGATCGAGAATGAAAAACAAATAAAGCATTTGTAATTCCGGAGGGCGTAATCTAGGAACAGATGGTGCAAATAAAGCATTTGACGTCCATCCGTCTTCGAATAACCGCCCACATAATCTCTCTCTCAAATTAGATTTTTTTTATTTTGAAAAAAGGGGGGTCGGTAGCAGTTGGGGTCGGAGGAGGGGGGCATCGGGGGGGACAGCAGCAGGAGGGTTCGTCGGCGGCAGCAGGGGGGCGTTGGGGGGTGCAGGGGGTGGCATCGGGGGCAGCAGGGGGGTCATCGGCGGCAGCAGGGCGGGCGTCAGGCGGGGTAGGAGGGGGCATCGGGGGGGAGAGGAAATGCCTGGGGCAGCAGGGGGGTTCGGCGACGGGGGGCATCGAGGGGGGGCGGGGGTTAGGTTTGCCTGGTTGGGGAAGGGGTAGGAAATTTTTGTGTGTGTGGTTATGGCTCTGATACCATGTAGAGAATAATTGTTGTATATTTTATTGATTGGCTACTCCACTACTTATAGGGAGTCTAGCTCCTCTTTATACTACATTTTCCAATGTGGGACTAAGTCCCTTATTAGTTCTCAATAAACCCTCTGCTCCAACATATATTTCAGGGATTTATGATCCGTCCTGATGACAAATACTCTTCCCCAGAGGTACTAACTCCACTTCTTCACTGCTAATAGGATTGCAAGCATTTCTTTCTCATAAGTAGAGAGAATTTGGCTTCTTCCCTTCAATCCTTGACTAAGAAAAGCTATTGGCCTAGCCTTTTGCATCAACACGACACCAATTCCCTGCCCACTAGCATCACATTCTAGCACAAGTTCTTTGTTGAAATCAGGCATACTTAAGACAAGAGGTTGTGCAACTTTTAGTTGATCAAAAGATGCTTGTTCTTGACTGTTCCACTAGAAGGCATCCTTATTGAGAAGATCAGTTAAGGGTCTAGGCACTCCTCCATATCCCCTAATGAACCTCCTATAGTAGCATATAAGCCCCAAAAATCCTCTCATTCTTTGATATATGTGGAACAAGCCACTGTAACACTACTTTTATCTTATCTTCATCCACTTCTTACCCCTCTGCCAGATATCACATGCCCCAAGTATCCAACCTGATGTTGGCCAAATGAATACTTCTTTTAACTTTAAGATAGTTAACTAACAGTCTATCAAAAACTTGTTGCAGATGCTTGTAATGGTCCTCTTGATTCCTGTTGTACACCAGTACATCATCAAAAAACACTAATACAAACTTCTTCAAAAATGGCCTAAAAAAATCATTCATCATAGCTTGAAAAGTAGAGGGTGCATTAGTGTTACGCCCCAGAACCAGAATACTGGCAAGTGGGGATGGACAAGGCTAGCTATGTAATACCAAAGTACGCCAGTACTCTAAAATTACGTATAAGCTGTCAAGACATGGGGTTACTTCTACAAGCCAACAGTCGATCCTAGGTCAAGCATTCCTAGGTATCTCAATCACAGACAATTATACAAAGTACAAGAAGTATGATCATCAGACATACAATAGTAAAGCTTCCCAAACCATTTATACATGGATGATCATGAAGTTAGTCATACCAAAATAGAAAACTAGCAAAAGTAATAGTCATACATGATAAGCTCTAGCTATAGTCAAGAATACGTACATTATGTTTTGGCCCGTAGGCTAAATGTCAAGATCCAAAAACATGAGCTAAACACGTGCTCGGAGGCTAAATGCCACAAAAGAATAATGTACATAGCTAGTGGAAGAATGATAAGAAACCCACTCAGGTACTCTGGTGCTCCGGGTAGTCACCGTCGAGTAGATGGTACGGAAGATCCCTTGGACTCCTCTATCATATCTGGCCAAATAAAACCAGTGGGATCAGACCCCAAATAGCAAGTACCATAAAGGAAGCCAAACTACGGACTAAAACCAGCAATAGCTAACATAGCAATGGTTAGAGATATAATTAAGTAAAAGCAAATCGAGACTCGTGCACTACCAATGCACTCATCCCGAGAATAGAAAAGACAATAAGTAAAGCATCATGTGACGTAATGTACAATATAGTCATGTTTAGTAACGAAGCTTGAGAATATGTAAAATCAATTGATCATGTAAGCATGTGAGCCAGCCGGGTCATGAGAGCAAGTTGACTTAGCATAGGGATCACGTAAAGCTCGTGAGATGACTGAACATGTGAACATGTGGGAACCATATAGATGACAATGATAGGATGACTTAGGAACTATCCCGGAAGTCAAGTTACAACCCGTAAACCAAACAAGGACCGGAGTTGTAACCCTTCTCCTGAACAGAACTTAGCCTCCAATCAAGGTTTAGCATAAGAGATCATGTAGAACATGTGAGTACTGAATAGGAAGACAATTGATAAGAAGACTTGGGAGCTATTCCAGAAGCCAAGTTACAACCCATAAACCAAACAAGGACCGGGGTTGTAACCCTTCACCTGAACAGAACTCAGCCTCCGATCATTTATCAAAAAAGTAAGACGTAAACAATAATGTACTGAAATAAACATACGGACACTGCCTAGACAAAATTAGACTTGACTGGACTGACTCCATCTATCAAACACGGCCAAGCAATAAGTACGACTTGATATATTAGCTAACTAGGGTTATCACAAGCCTAGTCACTAACAAGATGCAATGAGATATTCCTACGGTCACAAGTCATGCAGCTATCCAGGTTATCCAGACGCAAGTTACAAAAAATTATAGTAGATACATCGCCCAGGAGACAAATGTATCCCATGTACATATAATAGTGGGTACATCGCCCAGGAGACAAATGTACCCTAGGTAGCTTGATTGGTGCAACACATGACAGTATGCTGGAAATGCGCCCTACTCGTCAGTAGGATACAAGTCCACTTGAGGCACCCAGATAACGGAATCGCCTGTAACTGGAAAATCTCTCTATATGAACTATTTGATCAATCTAGTCATTAACCTAGTCAGATTCAGTATGAATCCCTGACCGTGGTAACCAGAAATTCATGTCCTAGACATGATGCAGACGAGACATGTAGCTTGTTTACTCATACATAATACATTCAACCACGGTGTCCAAAAAGAGTTGTATTAGCAAGGAGAATAGTCGTCGCAACAGCATCTTGATTATACATGTCATGTTAGGTTTACTTGTCATGTCAAGAGTGCGCCGCAATGGACCACTATCAAGAGTTATCATGTTAAGGTTGCTTCACGACGGGCCACTATCATGTTAGCATATAAAGACATATTCAAGAGTACACTACGATGGGTCACCATTATGTAAATAAATAAAGACATGTATCATAGTGTACCACAATGGGTCACTATCTGGTATAAGCAGAGAAGAGACGTGTAGCATGAGTGTACCACGATAGGCCACTATCATGTAAAGTAAAAAAAAGACATAAATCATGAGTGCACCCCGATGGGCCATAATCATGCTAAGCAAAGTAGAGAAATTTCAACAAATATAGCATGTAAGTAAGAACTTGTCCAACAAGAGGTATCATGGCATGGAAGAGGGAATAAATAAAATAACTACTTAGCATAAAAATAATAATTGAATCCGTGCTAGTGTTAGGTGTACAATCATTTTCTAACTGTACAAGCTGATCATCAAATTATGTTAAAAAATTTATTACAGTCGAAGAAACCTAAAAACGTCAAGTACAGAAAATATACCAAAAGATCAAAACTATGATTGAAATCATCAATCGCATATGAATTCCAATTTAAAGTGAAACAAAAAGATTCTTGAAGCCAAGACAAAGATCTACAACTTTTATGTTGGGAGTTGGGAGAAATTTTGGCCACAAATCAGCCAAATAGGAAACAAAACAGCTAAAATAGGCACTATGTGGCATTCTGCGGTACTATGCGACATTCTGCGGTACTATGCCGCAGGTTGCGGCACTATGCGGTAAGCTACGTCACCATGCGGCATGCTGCACTATGCGGCAGGCTGCGCTACCATGCGGCACAATGCTGCAGGCTGCACTATGCGGCAGGGCTGTATCACCATACGGCACTATGCGGCAGGCTGCATCACTGTAACTCCACCTTTCTAGTAAATGAGATTTTTAAATTTATGTATATAATATTGATTAAGCAATTTAGAATTCTTTTTATATACCTTAAAAATATAAGAAGTTATTAGTATATATATATTATTCTTTTCTTGTATTTCAGCCAATGGGCTTCCATCCCATTTAAAACCTTTGTTTTTTTTCAGCCCAATCTATTTTCTTCTAAGCCCATTCTCTTCTAAACACAATCCTTCTATTAAACCTGAGCTGCTTTAACAGCTAATGAGAGATTATTTTCCCTTTCTCTTTAAATTCGATTCTTTCCCTCTTTTTGATTCAAAGAAGTTGTAGAGAGAATCATTTCTCCTTCTGATTGATCCTTGTAGGAATTCAAAAATCCCTCTAACCGTCTCTGACAGGAGTAGTGGAGAATTCCAGTTTTCTCGCACTTTTCCCCTGCTCTCTGAGAATAATTCTCAACAGCCTATTTAAAGCAAGGAGTTCCTCTCTTTCTCTGTGCTTCACTCTGACGAATTTCTGAAGCAAAGAATTCCTTCTTCTTCGATTCCTTCTTCTTCGACCTCCATTCGAGCAGCCATGATGAATTCAGAGATCGAGAGTTCCTCATCTAAGTCGATGAAGTAAATTCTGGTAATGCATTCGCACACTCTTTTGATTTTGAATGCTTGATTGATCGGTTCTTCCTTCTTCCTTGCATTGATCAATCTGGAAATTTCACATCTAGTGGAATCGGATCGGTTGAATCCTTTAATTGCGATACAATCGAGATCCAGAGATCTTATGGATGTGTGGATCAGGATTGAAGAGCAATCAATTCCTTTTGATTCTTCTCCGACGTTGATCTATTGGTCCAACTGTTGAGGTGAGGATCACTACTTAGTTATTTGACCCAAATTGTGTTTTCACAATTCGTTCTTTAAATTCCTTGTGTCAAAGTGTAGATCGGGAATCAAGGATTTGGTTAACTTTAATTCTGTGATCCTTCTCGCCAATTGTTGAGCTAGTAAGTTGATTCTGTACTCTCAATCTTTAACCGAGGCTGATTCGTTGGAGTTAAGTTTTTAAACTATGTTTGGATCCCTTTGATTGATGTTCGAGCAGAGAATCGAAGACTTGGACAGTGGAGATCTGAACTTCATCTTCCTCTCAGAATTTGGTTTATTAGAGATAAGTAAATTGCTTAAATCTGAGTAATAATTCTGTTCTGAAAATATAGGATCCATGCTCATGCCTAATTGTGTCTATATTTTAGCTTATAATAGTATCCATAAGTATCAAGAGTTTTGGTTAAGTATGGTTGAACTTATACTAGGTTAGTCTTCTACTGATAATTCTTGAATATTTAGTTTCTCTGACTTTGGGTATCAACCTGGGATGAGGAATGGGTGAATGAGGGGATTCCATAACAGTGTAACCAGGGAAGACTCAGTGAGTATCAGTGTTACACTGATATCTTGAAAGAATGATTTGAGGGAGGTTCATGGACTGATTAGCTGTGATAGATTGATAATGATTTGGGTTTTTAATAGAGAACAAAGTTAGGTTCTAATATGATAATTGAATGTCAGTTGAGGGGACTGTAGTATTCGATTTAGATCGATGCTACATATCTGAGTCCATCACTGTGGGATGATTAGTTCTTATGAACCTGGGTTTTGTCTTCCACTATTTGCTGCAATGAATAAATGAGCATAGTTGGGTTCATTCCTAAATTCAGAGATGGGTTATTTAGTATTGTTGAATAGGAAGACTGACTGGGACTGATTGGTACTCCTGATTCAGCTTTGGTTAGAAAGGTTAACCACTGATCAAGACTGAGTTACCTGAGAAGTCCTATCAGATTTTTTGATTACTGTGGTGTATATTACTGGGGTTGTGTTGACTAAACTCATGTTAAATATTTGGACAGGGAGAACTAGACTGTGGGTATCAGTCTTATGGACTAAGACTGATATTGTATCAGTCTCACTGAAACTGATTTGTTTCACTGGGACTGATATTGTATCAGTCCTTCCAAGACTGATTTCTCCCTTAAACCTGGGAGTTGATATGGGGTTCTCATAGTCTATAGTTATGAGTGGTGATTTTGGCATGTTGGCTGTCAGTTTAAGCTTTTAACTGAGACTTGGTTTAGTTAACAGTAACTTTACATTTAAGTTCTTTATTTTTTGGGTAATATAGAACCTAAGCTTCAATCCTGAATTTGATTTTCATTCTACTACCTTAACTCAGTAACTTGATATCTGTCCTGTTTGGACTGAACTGTCCCATGTCATGTTAAAGACTGATGATGCATCAGCCAGTTTTAGGACTGATGTATCAGCCTAAGATTGACTTGTTTCAGTCCTATTTAGGACTAGATATTATCTGAGATTGAAGGATCATCTTCAGGAATATATTTTAAGGCAATTAAACTGGTATATCAGCCTGGGACTGATATTGTATCAGTGCTTACCAAGAATGATTTAAATCGGTTATCCTAACTAAGATGGTCTGTACCATGCCTTGTAAGGCTGAGTAGTACCAATATTGATTAAGATTAATATGTATCCCTAACTAAAACTGGGTATTGTGGTAGGGACTGGTTATATTAGTCTTTTGAAGGCTGATTGCATCAGCTGAACAAGGAATGGTTTATATCCTGATTCAGGACTGAGATGATATTATTGTCTTAGTTTTTGACTGGTACATATCATCCTTTACCATTTCTGAGTTCTGCATATATTTCAAGACTGATAGCAAGTACAAAGGAGGGAAGGATAATTTACTCTTGGGAAGTTTCTGATATTTCAGTTTGAATGAAATGGGATTAAATTGGATGGACTGCTGAATAGAGTATGATGTAATTTAGGGCTGGTTACTTAGCCTGAAACCTATCAGTCATATTCAGGGCTGACCTCTCTTGAGACTGTTTTAATATTCAAGTGTTAGTATTTCTGGAATAGGTATTGGCTTGACTGAGGAAGGATACTAGTTGGTAATGTACATTAACTTTGATTGAACCATTTTCTATTGTTAGTTTTGATGTTAGGGCTGTAGTAACTAAATATGTATATTATTTTAGTATATAGATTCTTAGCTAGGATAGATTATAATTAAGCCATGTGATACTCTTAGTTAATTATGCTTTAAAGGAATCACTAAACTAAACTTGTATAGATTTTAATCAATTGTAATCATTAAACAGGAGGATTCCCAGCTTTACTACCCACACTTGATCACCCTGAGCAAGGCAACTATACTCCTCGGACTTGTTCATTTTCTCATGTCTTATATATTCATTCATGTATCTCCTTGTTGACACAATATATCACGGGATTGTCTTGTATCATGTTTCCTTGAGTTTACTTGTGTCTGGGAGGGGAAATACTACAGATGTGTGATCAAACCCGTATTACTATTTATGTGAATAGCTTAGGTCCTGCATCGTGCACATCGGACCAAAGACGTACCATTTCATGTTCATTGAATCTACCCAAGCCGATCACACACTCTGGATGTATTTTGCTATGTTGCACATTTCAGGTTCAGGTTGTATTTCATGTTCAGGACTCGTATCATGTTCCCTGTATTTACTTTCAGTATTCATCTTCAGTTTTCATGTCTTGTTCTCATTTCTTATAATTTATATATATTTTTTGTGTTCTTGTTCATACTATGATGTTCATGTTCATTTCCTTGGATATACTTAGTTCCGCACCTGACTAGGATATGTTACAGGTGAGCTGGAGGCTATCTGCGACACTTACTACGGGCAAGAGCCTGGAGGCACCTATGAGCTAGTTGATGTTGCCCAGGACCTAGAGGCTGAGGAAGCCTAGTATTTTCTTCTTAGCTTTATCTGGACTTGTACTAGAGACATCAGTACATTTTACAATTGCTGGAATGTAATAACATTTAGACTTGTATCTGAGATTCTGGGATTCGATATTAGATGCTGTGATTTACTTTCATTCTTATCTTGATTCATAGTTCTCCCTAGATATTGGTAAAGCTTACTTCATCGTGTCTAACGACGAAGGCTGGGCGTGTCCGACTCGTGTCCGATTGTAAAACCCGTAACCTGATTTTTTTGGAATTTTTGGATAATTGGAATTGTTGCATTTTTGGGATAATTGTTAGATTTTGTTTTGTCAGCATAGTCCTAGACTTCCAGCTAGAATTTTTAGTCTTATTATTATTACTATTATTATTATTATTATTAGTCGGTTAGGAAAATTCTTTTTTTAAAAATGATTATTGGATCTTTGATTGTTTGCCAGTCCCGATCCCGTGTCCGGGGTTCGACCCCGAGTCCGAGCTAAGCCCGAATCCCGTTTTTCCGATCCATCCTCTGAACATTTTTTATATACTTAGAATTTATATACCAATATGTTATATATATATATATATATATATATATATATATATATATATATATATATATATATATATATATTAGTTGGTATAAAGGAAAAGAATAAAAAAACTAAAACCTATTTACAACTGTCACGACCCGCTACCCAAATTGTTGGGCCGGGCCGAGTCATGTCCAGCCTACGCCTGAGATAAAGCGTAGTAAGCTGTTCTAAAGACAACAAGATAAGATTAAATGTGCTAACAGTTCTATAAGTAAATAAAAGTCATAAATGCTCCAAACACAAAAGTCGTCTCATATAATAATAAGTCCGAGTACAAGTCTGAAATGTAAAACTTGATACAGTTTCAGTTACAAAATACATAGTCTAATACATGACTACTCTCAAAAGTCTAAAGCAAATAGACAACTAGACGAGGTTCCCCGCAGGTACATCCTCGTAAGGCATAGACTGGTCCTCGGCAGTAACTCCATAATATGAGTCACAGAGCAACTCCTCCTCAGTAAGAATACCTACAACGTTATCCTGTCAGGACGGAAGCAAGTACTGATTCTAGCAAACTAACATATGAAACATGGAAATGAACATAAGAGGAATAAACTGGAAACATGGCATCACAGAATCTATCATGGCAAGGACACATATGTCATAGAGACAGATGTATATGTAATGTTTAAAACTGTAGAAGGTACGTGATCGTCAATAGGTGTACAATGTGCAGGGGCAAATGTAAATAAAATGTACATACGTACAAGTGTACAAGCATAGGTGTACCTCCGTACAGAAATGCCGGATAATGGCCTATGGCGCAGTAACATGTAAAATAAAACTTTGCTCGGTACGTATAAGGGGACATGATCACGTACTCTACTATCAGTTTCCCAATAACCCAGATTCTAATCATGTGAGAGATATATAAAGACTGTTCTAAACATGATAGTGACTGAAGGTAAATACAACATGTGAAGATTTTAACTTGCTACCCCAAGGATCAGCATTTAACATGGTTGGATTCACAGTTCAATGTTGTGACAGTATGTAAAGTTTCTAGAAAGTACTTGCCTCTAGCAAAGCAAAGTAGCGATAAAAATACTGTAGATGCCTGGTAACTCGTCACTGTAGAAATAACACATAAACTTAGTTTTTATACTAAGTCAAACACTAAGACACTAGTGGTACAACACGACTTTCTGATTGGATACCTAGCCAAATGGTGACTTTAGCATAGGAGACCAATGTGGGGTGACACAATACTTAAACTAACCTTCTAGGGCCTTTACACTAGTGTGGGATGAGGTTCGATACGACTAAAACGCAAAACAACACAAAAAGTTGCAAGTCGTAAATATGCAATAAATAAATCAAACTGTACATTGTGTTCCAATAATTTTTGAGGTAGAAAAAAAGCTCAATTTTACATAAAATAAGGTACCAAAATGATCCTTGTTAATTATAGAAATTTATTATAATTTTTCTGGAATTTATTAACCAGTACTTGTATTTTATAAAAATCAGTTTTCATAAGTACACAGAAAATGAGTTCTGGTTTCATATGCCAAAACAGTGGCAAAACTGTAAATTAAATATTGTAAAAATTATACTAAATTAGCTAAATTAACATATTATCTAAATACTATTTTTCCAGAATTTTAGCAGCAATTAAAGTATTTTTAGAAATTCAAAAACAACATGGTACACAATCTAAAATTAAATAATTAATTATCTGCGTATTTTGTCCATGTACATAATTTGAACCAGAGTTCAAATACAGGACCCAAGGCCATGAATTAAGTCCAATATGACTTGTACAGGTCTTGAATGTGTGAAAACACATTTGAGCCCAAAAATCCATGCTAGGCTTGGACACCAAATGGTTACAGAAATAAAAATACACAAAAATATAAAGAGGTAAAAGTACATAATAAATACTAATATTTTAACAATGTGAAATTATACATAGTTGTCATATAAATATGACAAGTATATTTACATATATTAAAGTATAATATATGTACAATATTACGTAAATTATAGAGGCTAAATAGTTATGTATACATACATATACATATATAACATATATATATACATATATATATATATATATATATATATATATATATATATATATATATATATATATATATATATATATATATATATATATGTATAAATATATATATATATATATAATATATATATATTTTATACATATATATATATATATATATATATATATATATATATATATATATATATATATAAGGAAATATACATATAAAGAAATAAATATATAATATATACATATACATATATACATAATATATATATTTATAAAACAGTAAATATAATATATATAATAGTATATATATATATATATATATATATATATATATATATATATATATATATATATATATATATATATATATATATATATATATATAAAATAACTTAATAAAACAAAACAAAACAAAAAAGAAAATAAAACATACAACGGGAGGGGGGGTTCGAACTCGGCCCAGGGGGGTCGGGTTCTTGGGTGCGGTCGGGCTGGCCAGGGGGTCAGCCCGAGCTTTGTGTTAGAGGTAGGGTTCGGGTTAGATTTATTTAGGTTTAAGTTAATATATTATAAACCCGATAAAACAACTCTGTGTCCTGACAGTTAAGGACACATGAGTCGCTTGTCCGTGCTAAGCACGACACGTACGGGTCTAGTCTTTCGTGTACAGTCTTACCATCATGCTCGTCAGGACACGGCGAATCACATACGTGAGCACGAGATACGCATGACACAGTTTTAGAAGTGTTACTCACGTGTCCGGCGTCGCGGGGGGGGGGGGGGGGGAGGGGGGTTCGTCGAGTGCTGGCGGCGGCTAGGAGCGTCGGGGCGATGACGCTTGGGTGGCACTGGACTCTCCTCAGCGCGGCGAGTTGATCGGTGGTGGTTGTGGGTGGTGATGGTCGTTGTAGGGGCTGGACAGGGGTTCGTCGGAGCTAGGGTTACGGCGAAGCTTAATGGGGGAGGAAGTGGGCGGAGCTGGGTGGAGATGGGTCGTGGTGGTGGTGGTTGGGTCGAGGGAAGTGAGGGGGGGTCATTTTATAGGGTTAGGAAGTCGGTTAGGGTCGAAGTCGGCCGAAAATGGCGGGGGGGGGGGGGGGGGGGGGGGGGGGGAAGCTGGCCGGTCGTCGGCAGCTGGCCGGGTCGTCGGGAGTGGGTAGGAATAGATTTTACAGTTAGGTCCCTAGGATTTTAGATATTTACAAATAGGTCCCTAACTATGTCTTAATGCAAATAATAATTTGCATCCCGCACTTAAAACAATTAATTAATTACAAACTACCACTGAAACAATTTAAGTATTTACAAACTGCTATTAAAACATTTTTATAAATTACAAAACTATATTAAAACATTTTAATAAATTACAAAATGGTATTTTAGTTATTAAAACTTATTTAAAAATTATTTTAAAAATTGTAAAAAAATTCCTAAAATCATATTAAATTATTTTAAGGCTAAATATGTCATCAGAAATTAATTAACACTAATTAAATCAAAATTGAAAATCAGGGGCTGACAAGTCTTCCCTCCTTGAAAAATTTCGTCCTCGAAATTTACAAGGATTGAAGACCCTATAATTTTCTAACATAATAAGCAATGCAACAAATGACTAAGGCTACGATTTAAACTAACCTCTAAGGTATCAAGCGGGAACGGGTGGTTCCTTCACAGCGGTTGGATCGAACAAGTAAGGATATCTCTCCCTCATGTTCGACTCCCTCTCCCAAGTAGATTCACCCGGAGAGTGACGGCTCCAAGCTAATCGTACTAAGGGTATAACCTTGTTCATCAGCCTCTTCTTCCTCCTGTCTAATATCTCCACTGGCTGCTCAGAAACTGTAAGGCTCGGTCCGATCTCCAACTCTGAATTATCTAGCACATGACTGGGGTCCGAAACATATCTCCTCAACTGAGATACGTGAAAGACATCGTGAACTCCTGCTAGGTTGGGTGGAAGTGCAACCCTGTAAGCTACCTCTCCAATCCTGCCAAGTATCTCGAACGGCCCGATGTATCTGGGGCTCAGCTTCCCTCCTCGTCCGAACCGGATCGTCCCTCTAGTAGGTGATATCTTCACTAGCACCATATCACCGACTGCGAACTCCATCGGTCTGCGACTAGCATCGGCCCAGTGTTTCTGCCTGTCCTAAGCTACTCTGAGCCTGTCTCTGATCATCCCGACCTTCTCTGCTGCATCCGTGATCATCTCTGGCCCAAGCATAACTCTCTCTCCAACATCGTCCCAAAAGAGCGGTATACGACATCGTTGTCCATATAGTACCTCAAAAGGAGACATACCGATACTGGCTTGGTAGCTGTTGTTGTATAAAAACTCTACCAAGTACAGATGGCTCTCCCATGATCTGCCAAAGTCCAGCACACAAGTCCTCAGCATGTCCTCCAGCGCCTGTATCGTCCTCTCGGACTGCCCATCTGTCTGCGGGTGATACGCCGTACTGAACTTGAGCCGACTGCCGAACTCCTCCTGCAAGCTCCTCCAATAGTGGGACATGAATCTGCTATCTCTGTCCGACACGATGCTCATGGGTACTCCGTGCAAGCGAACTAACTCCGTGCAAGCGAACTATCTGCTGCATGTATAGCTCTGCCAACTTCTCGGTGAAAAGCCCCACCTTGAAGGGTATGAAGTGCGCACACTTCGTCAGCCTGTCCACGATGACCCAAATAGCATCCTTCCCTCCTTGGAAACGAGGAAGCCCTGAGACGAAGTCCATCGTAATGTGTTCCTATTTCCACTCGGGAATGGGTAACGGCTGCAAAAGACCAGCTGGCCTCTGGCGCTCTACATTGACCTGCTGGCAAACTAGGCATCTCGAAATAAAACGCGATACATCTCTCTTCATCTCGTGCTACCAAAGATGTTCCCGTAAGTCACGGTACATCTTGTTAGCACCAGGGTGAATAGAATATCTCGATCGGTGTGCCTCCTGCAAGACTACCTCTACCAGCTCTCCCTTCGGCACGCATAATCGGCTGCCATGCCTCAAGGATCCATCCTCCGTTACAGTGAAGTCATCCAACAATCCAGCAAAAGCCTGGGCCCGAAGTCTGCGAAGGCTCTCATCTGTAGACTGTGCCTCCCTGATCTGCTCTATCAAACCTGACTGAATGTCAAGCGCCATTATCTGTATCACTGATCCTGGCCGAACTATCTCGATACTGAGCTTCTCCAGATCTTCTTGCAAATACCGATCTATCATCAGATACCATGCCATCGAATGCCTGCTCAGCGCATCCGCCACCACATTTACCTTCCCGGGGTGATACTGTAAATCGATGTCGAAGTCCTTCATCAACTCCAACCATCGTCTTTGCCTCATGTTCAGCTCTTTCTGCGTGAACACATACTTCAAGCTCTTGTGGTCAGTAAAGATTTTCACACGCTCTCCATATAAGTAATGTTTCCATAACTTGAGTGCAAAGATCACCGCAGCTAACTCTAGGTCATGGGTAGGATAGTTCCACTCATGAGTCCATAATTGCCTAGATGCATAAGCAATCACTTTCCCATGCTGCTGTAGGACACATCCTAGCCCCTTTTCTGAAGCATCGCTGTATATGGTGAAACCTCCAGAACCTGAAGGTAATGTCAGAACTGGAGCGGTCGTCAGCCTCCTCTTCAGCTCCTCAAATATTGCCTGGCAGTCCTCTGACCAGATGTACTCTGTGTCCTTCCACGTCAGCTTCGTCATGGGTTCAGCTATCCTAGCAAAGTCCTGGACGAACTTTCTATAATAGCCGGCTAAACCCAAAAAGCTCCTGATCTCTGAAACTGACGTCGGAGCCTTCCATGTCTCAACTGCAGCAATCTTTCTGGGATCCACCGAGATTTCCTCTCCAGTAACTACATGGCCGAGAAACTCTACTCGGTCTAAAAGAACTCGCACTTCGACAATTTGGCAAACAACCTCTCCTGCCTCAGAATCCCCAAAACTGTCCGCAAGTGCTCTGCATGCTCCTCCGGCATCTTCGAGTATATCAGGATGTCGTCGATAAATACTATGACAAACTTATCCAGATACTGGTGAAATGTCTTATTCATCAAATTCATAAAGACAACTGGCGCATTTGTGAGACCAAATGGCATCACCAGAAACTCGTACTGCCCGTACTTCATATTGAACGTCGTCTTCTGGATGTCTGCTGCCCTGACCTTCACCTGGTGGTACCCGAATCTCAAGTCTATCCTAGAAAATATGTTCGCCCCACTCAACTGGTCGAACAAATCATCTATCCTGGGCAGAGGATATTTGTTCTTAATGGTTATGGCATTCAACGCCCGGTAGTCAATACACAACCGAACTGTACCATCCTTCTTAGGCACAAAGAGGACTGGCGCTCCCCATGGAGAAGCACTAGATCGAATGAAACCCTTTTTCAACAGGTCATCAATCTGCTCTTTCATCTCTACGGCCTCCTTGGGGTTCACTCTATAGCAAGCCCAGGATACTGGTGATGAACCCGGTACTAAATCTATAGTGAACTCACATCTCTGTCAGGCGAAAGTCCTGGAAGATCCTCTGGGAATACATCCATAAACTTCCTAATGATAGGGTATGGCGGTGCTACGTCCCCAACTGTCGCACAACAGTTCGGCTCTAGGCTAATCTCCGGTCCTGTCCTCCTGACAATGAATGGTGCTATGCCTGGGGGACTGAACAGAATACTACCCTCATGACAGTCTATAGCTGCATGGGCATAGCTAAGCCAGTCCATCCCCAATATAATATCATAACCGGGGAGTGGCATCACAAATAATCGTCCCCTGAACTCTCTCCCGGCTATAGTAATAGAGTATCTATAGATAGCTCTAATGGGCACTGGTCCACCTCCCATCATTACTCTACTAATCTCCTCGGTAGGTGTAGCTACTAAATGGTGTTTATGCATAAACTCTAATGACAGGAAGCTATGAGATGCACCAGAATCAAACAAGCATAGAGCTAGAAAAGTATGCAACTAAACATGACCTATGATAACGTCAGCCAAATAGTCTGGCTCCGAAACCTGCTCCGGCTCCGGCTCAAGGGCTAGACTATAAGCCTTCCCCTGGGGTCCCTTCTGCTGCTGCAGATGTTATCCAAACCTCTGCTGTAGTGCCCCGCTCCGCGAAGGCACTAGATAAACAGAAAGATCGGATTGCTGGCTCTACAACAGAAGATGATTAATCTGGATGAGTGGACAAAGACTCATTTTATGATTCGCTTACGCCTTAAGAATCTGAGTTTTTGATTGAATGCTTTTGTTAATAACAAGACTGAAATCTTGAGTATGCTTAAAAGAGAACCTGCCCCTTGTCTGCTAAGAAAAGAGATCTGTATCCTGCCTGAAAAGAAGATGGAATTATTTATGACTTGCTCGATTTATGCATGATTCATTTGATATCGCATGCACATTGGGGAATCCACTTAGTGACGAGCTGAACACTAGAGAGTCACAGCGGCTAGCGACGAGTTGAACCCATGAGAGTCACAGCGGTTAGCGACGAGCTGAACCCAAGAGCGTCACAGCGGCTAGCGACGAGCTGAACCCATGCGAGTCACAGCGGTTAGCGACGAACTGAACCCGTGGGAGGCACAGCGACTAAGATGGAAATGATTGTGGTTTTTCAAAGATGTGTTTTCAAAAGAATGTAAACTAACTAATGCATTCATGAAATGAATCTAGGTAAAGAGTAGCAAGATCACATCACAAGAAAATGTTTTCTCACTAAATGAACAGTGATCGTTTCAGAAAAATGTAGCTCCTTTGTTCACAATTCACCAGTATGCTGATATACTGACCCACCATCAGTCTGCATGCAGGTGCACTATGCATCGAAAAGGATAGTCCGAAGCGATAGCCCGAGCCTCATCCTCAGGAGCCAGAAATCAGAAAAGATGTCCAAGAGATAACATCTGTGCAAGAGTTTGGTTTGTATATAAAGGGATGTAATGTATGGGAACGGGATCATTGTAATCTGTATTATTTCTGAGAGAATGTAACATTGTATCAGAAAGAATTGAGAGCTTGTAATCTGTTCAAATGAAATCAATAAAGAGAAATGTTCTTGTTACCATTGTGTTCAATACTTGTATTCTGAAATATGTCCGCTGCTGCTTCAATTATCTGCGATACGTTCCGCTGTGTATTGTCAAACTTGTCTATCTTGTCTTGTTCCAGGTCTTGGCCTTGTGCAAGCGCAACTTAGGCTTGCACGGCATCACGCCTTAGCGAGGACGAACGGTCCCAAAGAGCCCGAAGCGAGGACGAAAAGGACTCTGCGGGATCGGGGCGTGACAGAATGGTATCAGAGCCACACGATCCTCTGGCCAATTTTGATTCAATTGAATTTGTACATGTCTTTTGATTGAAATTCCGTTGCCTACTCGATATCAATAATGAGATGAACGTTCCATACAAAAAGTCCGTAAATATTTTATGATGGTGAAGGATGAGGACTATCGCTGCTAAGGATATCGTAAGTTTCTCCTTAAGTTTCGAGGACGAAACTTCTTTTCGGTGGGTAATTATGTAGTGTCCCGCTCCGCGAAGGCACTAGATAAACAGAAAGATCGGATTGCTGGCTCTACAACAGAAGACGATTAATCTGGGTGAGTGGACAAAGACTCATTTTATGATTCGCTTACGCCTTAAGAATCTGAGTTTTTGATTGAATGCTTTTGTTAATAACAAGACTGAAATCTTGAGTATGCTTAAAAGAGAACCTGCCCCTTGTCTGCTAAGAAAAGAGATCTGTATCCTGCCTGAAAAGAAGATGGAATTGTTTATGACTTGCTCGATTTATGCATGATTCATTTGATATCGCATGCACATTGGGGAATCTACTTAGTGACGAGCTGAACCCTAGAGAGTCACAGCGGCTAGCGACGAGCTGAACCCATGAGAGTCACAGCGGTTAGCGACGAGCTGAACCCAAGAGCATCACAGCGGCTAGCGACGAGCTGAACCCATGCGAGTCACAGCGGTTAGTGACGAGCTGAACCCGTGGGAGGCACAGCGGCTAAGATGGAAATGATTGTGGTTTTTCAAAGATGTATTTTCAAAAGAATGTAAACTGACTAATGCATTCATGAAATGAATCTAAGTAAAGAGTAGCAAGATCACATCACAAGAAAATGTTTTCTCACTAAATGAACAGTGATCGTTTCAGAAAAATGTAGCTCCTTTGTTCACAATTCACCAGTATGCTGATATACTGACCCACCATCAGTCTGCATGCAGGTGCACTATGCATCGAAAAGGATAGTCCGAAGCGATAGCCCGAGCCTCATCCTCAGGAGCCAGAAATCAGAAAAGATGTCCAAGAGATAACATCTGTGCAAGAGTTTGGTTTGTATATAAATGGATGTAATGTATGGGAACGGGATCATTGTAATCTGTATTATTTCTGAGAGAATGTAACATTGTATCAGAGAGAATTGAGAGCTTGTAATCTGTTCAAATGAAATCAATAAAGAGAAATGTTCTTGTTACCATTGTATTCAATACTTGTATTCTGAAATATGTCCGCTGCTGCTTCAATTATCTGCGATACGTTCCGCTGCGTATTGTCAAACTTGTCTATCTTGTCTTGTTCCAGGTCTTGGCCTTGTGCAAGCGCAACTTAGGCTTGCACGGCATCACGCCTTAGCGAGGACGAACGGTCCCAAAGAGCCCGAAGCGAGGACGAAAAGGACTCTGCGGGATCGGGGCGTGACATCTGCTGCTGAGTCAGAAGCGGACCTCTAGTCTTCGCTACTAGACAGTCTCGATACTGATGGGTGGCAGACCCACAAGCTAAACACTGCCCCAACCTCTTCCTGTAGACGGAGTAATCATGCCCAGGTCTTTTACAGAATCCACATAAAGCTCTCTTCTGCTGCTGTCGGGGTCCCGAGGATCTAACTGGCGGGGTCGGATGATGTGGTGTAGGGGGACGGTAAGTCTGCTGGTGTGCCGTCGGTGCTCTCGGCTGGAAAGCCTGACGCTTGAACGGTCCCTCGAGGTGTACAGAAGCCGGCCTCTTGCAAGACTAAAGTCGCTCCTCTATGCTCTGGGCCATCTCTAGGCTCTGGTAGTAGTCAGTCGTACCGTTCGCCACTATAAGAATGCCAATGTCTGGAACTAGACCATGGCAAAACCTACGCGTCATCTTCTCAGGGTCAGCAACTAGACTAGGAGCGAAATGGCTCAGACGACTAAACTTTGCCGTATATTCGTCGACAGAATGGTTCTCCTGCTGGATGTTCTGGAATTGTAGCCCCATGGATACTCTAGCGGTGGTCGAGAAGAATTTCTTCTTGAACTGGGTCTTGAACTGATCCCAAGTAGCCCTCTCTCTCGCAAACAACGGCTCATTCTGGAACCAAACTCCTGCCAAGTCTATCAGCAGAAATCCCGCTGCCTCGACCTGGAGGTCATCCGGCATCCTAACTCCAAGAAGCTTCCTCTCTACCGAGTCTAGCCAGTTATCTGCTACTACTATGCCCTCAGTCCCTGAGAACTTCTTGGGGTTCAGACCCATGAAGTCCTTGATAGTCCCCGTTCTCTGCCGTGGCTCTACAGGTGGTGGGACCACATTACGTTCTTCAGAACGCTCCATGCTCTGGCGGAGTAGGGTGGTCTTCTCCTGATGGGTTGTTAGGAACCCCTGGATCAGAGTGAGCAGTTGGTTCCCGTCGAGTGTGACGGAAGCCTGGGTAGGTATAGTGATAGGGGGTGGTAGAAGTATCGGGTCCTGCTGGGACTGTGATGTGGAAGGTGGTGGAGGCATCTGGGTTTATGGATTTGTGGAGTAGGGGAGTATGGTAGGTGGAGGTGGAGGTACATCAGTCAACTGGTCAGCTGACTGGATGGGAAGTGTACCATTTTCAGGTGTGACATACTGGGATGAACGAGTAAGCACTATCTAATTACAATAAAAAGGACTTATAAGGACTCTTTAAAGTAAAACAATCATAGACAAGAAAATCTAATTATAATAGCAAGCATGTGATGTATTTCCTATGTTACAATCCTAGTATTCCTCTAGGTGTTCTAAGCGTCATTCCTAATGTTGTCTAATTACATTAAGTTTCTAATTGCAGGCATACTTGGTACAATAACGTAACCAAACATTTTAGTCAGGACCTGCATGGGCCACCACTAAAAACATGTCATGACCCGCTACCCAAATTAGTCGGCCGGGCCGAGTCATGTCCAGCCTACGCCTGAGATAAAGCGTAGTAAGCTATTCTAAAGACAACAAGATAAGACTAAATGTGCTAACAGTTCTATAAGTAAATAAAAGTCATAAATACTCCAAACACAAAAGTCGTCTCATATAATAATAAGTCCGAGTACAAGTCTGAAATTTAAAACTGGATACAGTTCCAGTTACAAAATACATAGTCTAATACATGACTACTCTCAAAAGTCCAAAGCAAATAGACAACTAGATGAGGTTCCACGTAGGTACATCCTTGTAAGGCAAAGCCTGGTCCTCGGCAGTAACTCCATAATATGAGTCACAGAGCAACTCCTCCTCAGTAAGAATACCTACAACGTTATCCTGTCAGGACGGAAGCAAGTACTGATTCTAGCAAACTAACATATGAAACATGGAAATGAACATAAGAGGAATAAACTGGAAATATGGCATCACAGAATCTATCATGGCAAGGACACATATGTCATAGAGACAGATGTATATGTAATGTTTAAAACTGTAGCAGATACATGATCGTCAATAGGTGTACAATGTGTAGGGGCACATGTAAATAAAATGTACATACGTACAAGTGTACAAGCATAGGTGTACCTCCGTACAGAAATGTCGGATAATGGCCTACAGTGCAGTAACATATAAAATGAAACTTTGTTCGGTACGTATAAGGGGGGCATGATCACGTACTCTACTATCAGTTTCTCCATAACCCAGATTCTAATCATGTGAGAGATGTATAAAGACTGTTCTAAACATGATAGTGACTGAAGGTAAATACAACATGTGAAGATTTTAACTTGCTACCCCAAGGATCAGTATTTAACATGGTTGGATTCACAGTTCAATGTTGTGACAGTATGTAAAGTTTGTAGAAAGTACTTGCCTCTAGCAAAGCAAAGCAGCAATAAAAATACTATAGATGCCTGGTAACTTGTCACTGTAGAAATAACACATAAACTTAGTTTTTATACTAAGTCAAACACTAAGACACTAGTGGTGCAACACGACTTTCTGATTGGACACTTAGCCAAATGGTGACTTTAGCATAGGAGACCAATGTGCGGTGACACAATACTTAAACTAACCTTCTAGGGCCTTTACACTAGTGTGGGGTGAGGTTCAATACGACTAAAATGCAAAACAACACAAAAAGTTGCAAGTCGTAAATATGCAATAAATAAATCAAACTGTACATTATGTTCTAACAATTTTTAAGGTAGACAAAAAGCTCAATTTTACATAAAATAAGGTACCAAAATGATCCTTGTTAATTATAGAAATTTATTATAATTTTTCTGGAATTTATTAACCAGTACATGTATTTTATAAAAATTAGTTTTTATAAGTACACAGAAAATGAGTTCTGGTTTCATATGCCAAAACAGTAGAAAAACTGTAAATTAAATACTGTAAAAATTATGCTAAATTAGCTAAATTAACATAGTATCTAAATACTATTTTTTCCAGAATTTTAACAGCAATTAAAGTATTTTTAGAAATTCAAAAACAACATGGTACATAATCTGAAATTAAATAATTAATTATCTGCGTATTTTGTCCATGTACATAATTTGAACCAGAGTTCAAATACAGGACCCAAGACCATTAATCAAGTCCAATTGACTTGTACAGGTCTTGAATGTGTTAAAACACATTTGAGCCCAAAAACCCATGCTAGGCTTGGACACCAAATGGTTGCAGTAATAAAAATACACAAAATATAAAGAGGTAAAAGTACATAATAAATACTAATATTTTAATAATATAAAATTATACATAGTAGTCATATAAATATGACAAGTATATTTACATATATTAAAGTATAATATATGTACAATATTACGTAAATTATAGGGGCTAAATAGTTATGTATACATACACATACATATATAACATATATATATATAAGGAAATATACATATAAAGAAATAAATATATAATATATACATATACATATATACATAATATATATATATATATATATATTATATATATATATATATATATATATAAAACAGTAAATATAATATATATAATAGTATACATATATATATATATATATATATATATATATATATATATATATATAATATATATATATATATATATATATATATATTATATATATAATATATATACATATATTATATATACATATATATACATATATATATACATAAAAAAATACATATATATATATATATACATATATATATATATATATATATATATATATATATATATATAATAACTTAATAAAACAAAACAAAACAAAAAAAGAAAACAAAACAAACAACAGGGGGGGTTCGAACTCGGCCCGGGGGGTCGGGTTCTTCGGTGCGGTCGGGCTGGCCAGGGGGTCAGCCCGAGCTTTGTGTTAGGGGCAGGGTTCGGGTTAGATTTATTTAGGTTTAAGTTAATATATTATAAAACCGATTAAAACAACTCTGTGTCCTGACAGTTAAGGACACATGAGTCGCGTGTCCGTGCTAAGCATGACACGTATGGGTCTAGTCTTTCGTGTCCAGTCTTACCATCATGCTCGTCAGGACACGACGAATCACATACGTGAGCACGAGATACGCACGACACAGTTTTAGAAGTGTTACTCACGTGTCCGGCGTCGGAGGGGGTTCGTCGAGTACTAGCGACGGCTAGGAGCGTCGGGGCGGTGGCGCTTGGGTGGCGCTGGACTCTCCTCAGCGCGACGAGTTGATCGGTGGTGGTTATGGGTGGTGATGGTCGTTGTGGGGGCTGGATAGGGGTTCGTCGGAGCTAGGGTTACGACGAAGCTTAATGGGGGAGGAAGTGGGCGGAGCTGGGCGGAGATGGGTCGTGGTGGTGGTGGTTGGGTCGAGGGAAGTGAGGGGGGTCATTTTATAGGGTTAGAAAGTCGGTTAGGGTCAAAGTCGGCTGGAAATGACGGGGGGGGGGGGGGGGGGGGGGGGAGGGGGGCAGCTGGCCGGTCGTCGACAGCTGGCCGGTTCGTCGGGGGTGGGTAGGAATAGATTTTACAGTTAGGTCCCTAGGATTTTAGATATTTACAAATAGGTCCCTAACTATGTCTGAATGCAAATAATAATTTGTATCCCGCACTTAAAACAATTAATTAATTACAAACTACCACTGAAATAATTTAAGTATTTACAAACTGCTATTAAAACATTTTAATAAATTACAAAACTATATTAAAACATTTTAATAAATTGCAAAATAGTATTTTAGTTATTAAAACTCATTTAAAAATTATTTTAAAAATTGTAGAAAAATTCCTAAAATCATATTAAATTATTTTAAGGCTAAATATGTCATCAGAAATTAATTAACACTAATTAAATCAAAATTGAAAATCAGGGGCTGACAACTACCCATGACCAGGACACCTTCCAATCTGCTGGATCCATTCTCTTCTTCCCTACGTTCCCACGTACTACTCATTACCCTCTCCTTAAATTACTCTTCATCATTCCCCTTTCATTCACAAAAATAAATATAACCCACCACCACCATCACGTTCTCCAGAACTCCTCCTCTCTTTTCCTCTCACTCTCTCTCTCAATCCCCATTTCTTCACCGCCTTCACAAAACCGTTCCTTTCCACCCGAGACCGCGCCCGCCTCTGACCCGAGCCAGCCCGTGCGCCCGCCTCCCTGCCGTACCCTGCCACGTCCGAGCCTCCGCCCCGACCGCTCGGCTCCGTCGAGTTCTGTTCCGGCCAGCGCCTCCCCGTGCGGCTCTCTTCGCCGTCAATCGTGCACCCCCGCTCGAAGCTGCCGGCGTCCGCCCGACCATCGGGCCCCGCTCCGCGCTTTCCAGCGCTGCCCCGAGCGGTGCCCCGTGCCGTACACGGACATCACCGCCGTTTCCGACTTCGTCGAGACGCTGTCCAGAGATCACGTTGCTTTCCCATGCTTTCCAGCGCTGTCCCGAGCCGATCTGCTGTTCCACGTTCCCGTGCATGCTTTCCGACACCTATTCCGCTGTCCACGCGAATTATTTTTCCTATTTATTGCATCTGAGAGATCTAGCCGAGCACCTGAGGTATAATTTCGTGTCCCTGTCCCCCTCCCGTAGTTAGTCGATGATGACGGGTCCCGACCCTTTGGGGATCGGCTTTAGTTTAGTTCGTATAGGGGATACACATTTTAGTTACGTCGCGCGTAGTTTTTTTGGTGAACATTAAACGGTGTTGGTGTTCATTCTTTTTAGTTGGGTCCTTATTTAGTTTGTTAGTTGATTCTTAGTTTGGATCATTCTTTATGTATTGTGGTTTATTTTCCTTGGTTAGTTGTTTCTTAGTACGATGGATTATTTTTCTTAATTGATTTTTAGTTTGGATCTTTATTTAATATGTTTCATTCTCATAGGGACATTATTCAGTATGCTGTGGCTTAGTTCTTTGGTAGGTTATTCACTTCTTTGGCGCTGTGGTTGACTCCCTGGTTTGGGACATTCTTTTGGGTGTAGATCGGTACGGCCTATATGGCTAGGTTGTCCTGTTACAGAGGAGGTGCTGTCCAATTTTTAGTAAAATCTTTCAATTATTTATTAATTAATTTATTAAATTAAAACCTGTTTTTATACCCGGTCTTTGCAAATGATTTCCAAAATTGGTTTTATTGGTTTAGTTCTGTGATTTTGTGAGTTTTGTATCCCAGTTAGGCGACGACCGTATCGGTCGGATGAGCCTCGGCGAAACGCAAACGCTATAGGACTTCATGTACGTTGAGGCGTAAGCCAGCAACGTGAGATTTGCATGACCAAATCTGAGATGCCCATTTTCTATAATTTATATTTAAATTATATTATATTTTATTTTTAGAACTTGTTACTGGTTTTAGTATCTTGGGTGCAGGGCCTCGGCCTTCAGTTTGGACCGCTTCACGGCACTCAGAGCTCGCCTCAGCATTTAAATTAAATTAATTAATTTGTTTGTAAGGGCATAAGTCCAGTTTTTCTTTGTTTTTCGTGGCCCTGTATTTGTGTAGTTAGGATTTTCTGTTCTTTTTGGTTGCTGCTTTGCATTAGACGCGTACTTAAAAGGGTATTAGTTTTATATGAAAAATTATAAGAGTTTCTCACTTCTAATAAAAAGGATAAAATTCAAGTTTGTATTATTTAAACAAATTCACATTTTTCTCATTAAAAGAAAAACCTAAATTTTATGTATATAATATTAAAGTACAAGTTTTGCTAAATGAATTGGAAAATACGATCTTTTCCCAATAAATCAATAAATCGGTTCCTTTTTCGTTAATTGATAATTGTATCCTGCGATGGTAAAGTAGGTTGATAACTTAATTAATAACTTAAAAACTGGACTAGGACCTGCTTCTAGAAATTACAATAGCACACCTAGAAATTTTCTCTATGGTTCTAAGTCAGGGTTCTCAAGTGGGTTTCGAGGACGTATTGACTTCCTCCCTGGTACCGACATCCTGTTCCAGTCATTAAGCAAAGGCAAGTTACGGTTATGCTATCTTATATTTTAATTAGTAATTGTCAAGTTGCATTTAAACCACATTGCTACATGGAACCCTCTCCTAGGGTTCAAATATTGATTGATAATGATTGTGGGGATATTGGAAGAATAGTGTAGCGTTTATGACCAATACCCCTCATACTGCATCTTGTTATTGTGCGAGCTTACTCCTCTTACACACGGGGATAAGCCGTATCGCGTCGCTAGGATGCTATTGTACAAACCAAGCAGGTCATAGACGTTACATATTCAAATCACATTGTTTCAAGTATTGAATTGTTAAATTGTAGGAAAATATTGTTTCAACTGTTTAGCTTGCACTTTTCCGTTATTATTTGAAATATGAGGTACATACTCGTACTTGCTCATTTCCTGACGGATCCCCCCAATAGGTGATATTGATGACGCTGAGCTATTATACAATAGCTATTTGATCCTATGCTATACCCTGCGGTGTTACCAGAGTCTCCCTTGGAGGACGCGGATCCTGAGGCCGAAGAGCCGGTCGTTTAGCTAGTTGCTATTTCCTTATTTTCTAGTTTCATTATGTTGGAAATTGTAGACTTTTAGTTTCAGTATTTATTTCAGTATTTTCCTTTCCTGCTGTATTTCTCTTTGTTGAATAAAAGTTTTAAATATTCATAATTTGTTGTGATAAATGTATAGATGTTGTTGAGATTACCTGCAAATAGAAACAGCTTACTGTCGCCGTCTCACAACGGTGGGGGGGGCATGATCCGATTGACCCAACAATTTGGGATCGGGTCGTGATATATTTTTAGTGGTGGCCCATGCAGGTTGATCAACAACTTAAGTGAACATACCTAGAAACAACTAGAACACTAGAATATTGATTTGTCACAACATAGGACCGAATTATCTATATATAAGTAACTATTTTTGCTTGCTTATAGAACCGTTGGTTACCTTGTTTACGCTTGCCCCTAAACTTGCCAGACTATGAAGACAACCTGACCTATGCCTATCAGTCGTACTAGCAAGATCTTGTTTTCTATGCATGACGCAAGAAAACATGACAAAAAAATCGTAGTAGTAGATTGAGCAGCGGGAGGTTGCTCGAACCAGACCAGGACCAGAAGAGCTAATGATACCTAGAATTATTGATTAGCACTAGATGATACCCTACCGAAGCATAACATATTACCCTTGATTACACTTTTTTCTGGCCAATATCTTTTCCAAAGTCATGTCTCCCCTACGATACAATTTCTGAAAATTGTAATCTTATTGAGAATGTGTAAGGCAGTTTATCAAGGATTATTGGTGATTAAGAATTGGAAGAATAGAATTTTGGAATACTTAGATATTATATATATATATATATATATATATATATATATATATATATAATATACATGATGAACAAAGAGTCTACTATATTCACCATGTTACAATATAGGGTCGAAATTATTTATTTTAAAATATTTATTTTGGCTTGCTTATAGTTTTATAGGTTACCTTGCTTACGTTTGTACCTAAACCTTATCTAGATTAGGCCGATTGTATGATGGTATGTTTTACTGCCTATTTTAGTATTTTAGTGTCCCATGGCTTTCGGGATTATTTTCTTCCATATCTTTATCCGATTCTAGCATACTTTAGGATCCATACTCTTTCGCCGTTTTTGGATTAAGATTAGATTTTTTTTCAATCTCTTTCTTTAGCAAACCTATTTCCAACTTCTCCATTTGTTGATCAAATCTTACTCCTCTATCTTTATTTGGAATCTAGATCCATTTGCTATTTAGAGTTTCAAATTCTTCTATAGCAAACCTAATAACTCTTATCTACCCAAAGTATTTCTATAACTAGTGTATCCAACCATTTCTCTTGACCTTATTTCCAATTGACTTTCTCAGAACCATTTCGAACCGAATTCTTTTGGAACCATAAAGCCCCAAGGTTAATTGTTACCAAAGAATTGGTTCAACTTAGCTGGTTCACATATCTCCCAAGGAAACTATTTTTCAAAAATAATTCCAATATGGATTGATATTTCCTAAGTTATTCCAAGTACCAAAAATATTTTTATTTGTTGATTTCCTCCACCCAACTCGAAACCTTACTCTCCCTAGGCAACTTCTTGATCAATTCAAGGCCTAAAAAGCTTTTAAACTCAATGCTTGAGCATCATGAGCACGAACGGTCAGAGAATTGATTCCATCATAATATTAAATTTCCTTTAGTCATTGAAAAACTTTTTGAATTGTTGAATTATCCCTTTGAAATTCCCATGGACAAAGTTAAGAAAATATTCAGTGACCTAATATGGCTTCGCATATATGCGTCGCAACCATATATTTGAATTATAGAAACTGCGAGTACTGCAGCCAGTTGCGCACTGGCGGGGCATAGACTCTAAGTTGAAGTGATTCAGGTGTTGATAGGTTTTTGGATATTATTGAGACTACTTCCTAAATACATCAAATTTGTCTCCGATGTTGTTCAGCCAGGAAATGGATAAAGTTGATAGACTACTCGAAAACCTATTACTATTCAAGTTATGGAGCCAAAATTTTACTGCAGTCAGGTGCACTCTAGCGAGGCATGAATTTGAGGCAAAGTAACTTCGGATATATTTGGGTTTTCGAATATTATTAAGACTATATCCATAATATGGTTGTCTTTTCTGCACCATCAATTATTCTGACTGTTGTCCGATTAAAGGATTTGTATTTCTAGCGGCTTTTTATTTTCAGAAATCTCTTATCACAGCCAGAAATGATAGATTTTCTATAAAATTGTACTTAATTTTTTTCCTAGAACTTATTAGGACCATATCAATCTCTATTGGCTCAATCTCTTTCTTGTTTCAACCTTAGTACGTTTTCTATATATTTTTTATATTTATTTATTCATTTATTTATTTATTATTTATTAATTTTTTTAGTTACATATTTTGGAAGCTGTAGAGAGTTGTGGTTACACTACAACAAAAAACCTTTTTAATGACGGCTAAAAAGCATTATTAATGACGAACCATGACGCTTTTTTTTCCACAGCAACCGTTATGAAAACGGGTGTTATAAATGTTTTTTAAAAACGTCATAAAATAACCGTCATGAATAGTTTCTATAAAAGCGCTATGAATAGTTAATATATAGTGCACAATTCAGAACAATTTTAAAATGTCATGAATAGATAATATGTATAGGCTCAATGCAGCACATTTATAACACTTTATACTATTCAAATTAGCATATTTATAATGCTCTATACTGCACAATATATATTACATTCCAAAACTTAACATTATATATCACCATCTTTATTACATTCTCAAAATAGAGTACATACAACATCTTCTTACATTGAATATCCAAATACATATATATATATATATATATTTACAACAGTAAAACACACAGTAGTGGTTCCCTCACAATTGAGAACAAAGTGCAACAAAATGCTAAGGTGTAGAAATAAGCCTAAATTGAATACATAATCAAAGTCTCCATCCGACCTTTTCTCCAATTCTGGTAGTGCCTTCTTGAGTTTGCTGATAGTATCGGCCCGTAGTGCTTTGAGGCCTCTACGCCATTCTTCCTGCCATAATGTTGACACATAGGATGAAATCAAGAAATTTTAAAATTATTAAACTATGAAAAGTAGTGAAACAAAAAAAAGTGTAATTCCTGAAAACACCATAAACAAAACATGCATCGCTTTTTAAATAGAGACACCAGGTTAAAGTATCATGTTTTTCAGCTTTCATCTTCCTGATCAAGTCAATTCCAGCAAAATGTAATATCTCAGAAGAAGATAATCCTTCAATGAAATTCCATAGACTTTTAAGTTAAAAAACATAATACCAGGCAAGCATTAGTATCCTGTCATCTGTATGATCCGCTTCCGCTTCCACGTCAGAACAGAAAGACTCAATACATTCAGGGCTGTTCAAATGGACAACAAAGACATGAGTATTAGCATGTTTGTTTCCGGTGATACAGAAATATAATAAGAAGTACAAATCAGTTTGACAAATAAGAGTCCAGGAAAGATTGCAATTTTTTTTTGTTTTGTCAAAAATAAGATAGAAGTGGAGGATATATGAGGAAACTATATAATACCTTGATTGCAATAAGTGCACACAAGTTGCTATTATTAAATCATCAAAACAAGCTTCTAAGTGATCTTTCAGTGTAGAAAGACAGAGAAAGCCAATGTTACTAGGTAAGAACAGCTTATTGACAAATTAATAACATAAATTAACACCATGAAAGGAATCATACCAGGTCCTTAACAAACTGAATTTGATTCATCGTTAACTTTCCCAATAGCTTCAAGTATTGAGTAGTAGATATGAGATCATACTCATTAGTGACTGACTTATATCCAAAAAACAAACCTAAAAGTACCAAAAGATGTTTAACTCCTTCAAGCTCGATCTTCTACAATAACTCAGATGTCAATTTTTTTAAAATAACATGATAATAGAAAAGGATAAGGCTAATTGTTTTAACAAATGCTCCAACTAGGATAAGGCTAATTGTTTAATTCTTTCGACATTGCAAGAGATTGTACTAAAGTATTTACCGTTATTCCATCTCCCCAAGATAATTCCGCTCGATCATGATCTGACCACAACATACGAATCGAACGTATACCTGTCATGAGGTACTCTTGGGGGCGTGAATGCCAAATTAGTACTATAGCTCTTCCCATCCCTGCTATTCTTCATGAGGCCAAAATACGACAGCCTCGGATTGCCATCCTAACAAGTGTACAAGATTAAGAACAAAATTTGCAGAGGATGATACTGTCCCATATTTTCCACACACCCACATGTTGATGCAGAATATGGTTCTTAATTGACCCCAAAATTTTGGGATGAAGGTTTTGTTATTGTATCTCCTGTTAGGTTCTTATTTGTAAGGATGTTTCAAACTTTCAATCAAATGCTCATGTTTTTTTTGCAATTATAGCATTCATGGTACTACCACATAAAATTGAAAAATGCAGGATCATTCCACTTATATTTCCCACTATAATCCTCAAGTACCGTTCGACGAGCTAATTGTGGATACAATCGCTCTCACGATGAATAATATAACATGATAACACTAATGAAAGAAGAACTAGATTTTATGCTAAAAAAAGGAGTATCAATAGCGTCTTACCAAGCATATTGGGCAGTGGGAAACTGCAGCAAACATCACAATTCAGCAAAAATATGTGAGACTGCCATTTAAAATAAAACCCAAATCAAAGACAGGTACATCAACTAAATAATACTCCTAGAGGCACAAAACCAGGAAAACAAGTGCCTGCTCCAAATCGACACACAGTGGAAAATAGACATACACTGCAAAACACTAGGACACCAAACTCAATTCCCTGTCACTATTTGTTTCAATGCAACAAAGTACTCTATTGTAGATCTCACTCTCCTAAGCTACAATGCAAGTAAAAGAAATGACGAACCGGTTATCTTCCATTATGTAATCCTGAAGTTATAAAGCCCGCCAGCCGAGCCATGCAGCTCGTCGAGGCTGAACTCGGAGAACGCCGACGGGGCGTTGGGGTCGATCCTTCCGCCGTCGCTCTCTGTTGCAGATGTCAACCACAAAAAATAAATAAGGAAGTCAGAGCGGAGCTCCGTCAATTAAAAAAAATAAAATAAAATAATAAGCGGACCGAGATCGCGATCCTCCGGCTCGAGGCAGAGGCTTGAAGCTTCCCAAGCAAACAAATTCCGCTAAAGAATAAACTTTCCATAACGAAAGTCCTAAAGTTATAAGAAAAAACAATCACCAACTACACCAGTTCCGAAATCAATCCACTGCAATTCCCAATTCTCAACATAATCAACTAAACTTACTATTTTTACATCAAATCAAGAAGCAGGAACATATAACAAAATCAAATCTTTCTTCCAAAAAAAAACAAGGAAGTTTTGGTTTTGTTTTACCAGGGCGTGGAAGAGGAAATGACGAAGAGGCCGGTGGCGAAGGCGGACCTCCATCACCTGCAGCACCGGCTTCAGGTCCTCCGACGACCCCTCCGATATGGTCGAGATCGTACCTCCGCTAAGATCCATCGATCAGAAACCCTAACCTAACTCTTGAGGAAATTGGGGGAGAAGAGGTTTGGAGAGATGCTGCTCGTTAGAAAATGGATGAGAAATGAATTTTCTCTCTCCCACTGAGCTTTTATACAGTAAAAAAATTACAAGTTTGCCACTGCTCTAAAGTATTAATGACGTTTTCTTTTATAAACGTTATAAAAAGCCCAGAATTAGTCCAAACCGTCATAAAAAAGGTATTTTTCAACTTGATAACGCTTATGTATCAGCCGTCATTAAAACTCCTTGTCGAGCGTCATTAAAAGGGTTTTTTGTTGTAGTGTTAGCTTTATATTAAATAGTTGATATACATCTTGTGGATGACCATAGGTATATAGTTGATAGCTATAAGCGGGGGAAACATAGATTGTTACTTATCTCATTCCTTGTAAGGGATTCTTGGGATTAATATTAGATAGCTAAAAGGTAGAAAAGGTAGAGAATACCTTGAGTAAGCTAGCCATGAGAGAGTGGTATACCTAGCTTGTGACTTATTTGGAATAGAATCGTTAGTAGTGCTCGCTAGCGTCTAAACCTCATTAAAAAATGATGGTATTTGACAATTTTAAATTTTATGCTTAAAGGAAGAGTTATGAAGATAAAAGAAGACGTAGGTAGAGTTAGCGAGAAAAGTATAGGATTTGGTAATGTTCTTCCATGGAGGAAGTAAATTTGGATATATATATAAACATGTGAATATAATGACCAAGTAAAGAAACACTTGACGAGGATCAACTTTTATGGTTAGATGACTACTATACCTAGAAGGACGGATATAGCCTTGGAAGGAATATCACGAGCAATAGAATAATAGTTTCTAGAGAAGGAATAAGCAAAGAGGAATTAAGATAAGACCATTGGCATACAACGATGGATGAAAAATTGATTTAGGAAATTTATGATTCCATATATATATTTAGTTTTTACCTTGACATATATCTTAGTTTTATGTAGATACCGAAAGTTCAGCTAGTTAGAGATTAGTTTTGCATGGTATTAATAAGATAGTTATCTTTAAGTCTTTTTCCTGCATATCTTATCTTCTGACCGTTGAAATAGTGAAACGATATTCTTTCTATTCCCATTGATCATCACTCGCCCCAGTAGAAATATCTTACTCGATTACATTCCTATCATAGTTATATTATTCTAATCATCTTTGCTATCATACCATCATACAACTTTTTATCTTTCCTGAGTCACAAACCTTTGTACCCCATTCCAATTGATTTGACATTTTAGTCCCTCATCTCAAAAGATTCAATTAATTTTTCTTCTCAATAAACTGTTGACATTCGCTTCTTTCTTGCCTTTTCTGTTTTACGAGACCTCATGTAATTTTCTCCTATTTTTGATCATAATTGTACCTAGATTTCTTCGTGTCTAAATGATTTTGATCACAACAACAATCCAACCCTATCTCTGATCATATCATGATAATTCTAATCGTACTGATATTTATCATTGTACCTAGTGATCATGCTTAGAATTCGATCGTGCCTGATGATTTAAATTTCATGTTTGATCAAGGTTAAGTGATTTTGATTGTACCCTGGCCCTTATCTTTGAAATTTCGAGGACAAAATTTTCTGAGAAAGGTTTAAAACCTGCAACCTGGTTTTTCTGGAATTTTGGATAATTGGAATTGTTGTTTTTGGGATAATTGTCGGATTTGTTTTGTCAGCATAGTCCTATACTTCCAGCAAAAATTTTTAGTCTTATTATTATTATTATTATTATTATTATTATTATTAGTCGGTTAGGAAAATTCTATTTTTAAAAATGATTATTGGATCTTTGATTGTTTGCCAGTTCCGATCCCGTGTCCGGGGTCCGACCCCGAGTCCGAGCTGAACCCGAATCCCGTTTTCCGATCCATCCTCTGAACATTTTTTATCTACTTAGAATTTATATACCAATATGTTATATATAATATATATATATATATAATATATATATATATTAGTTGGAATAAAGGAAAAGAATAAAAAAAACCTAAAACCTATTTACTACCCATGACCAGGACACCCCCCAACCCGCTGGATCCATTCTCTCCTCCCCCCGTTCCCACGTACTCCTCATTCCCCTCTCTTTAAATTACTCCTCACCATTCCCATTTCATTCACAAAAATAAATATAACCACGACCACCATCACGTTCTCCAGAACTCCCCCTCTATTTTCCTCTCATTCTCTCTCTCAATCCCCATTCTTCACCCCCTTCACAGAACCCCTCCTTTCCACCCGAGGTCGTGCCCGCCTCCGACCCGAGCCAGCCCGCGCGCCCGCCTCCCGGTCGCGCCCTGCTACGTCCGAGCCTCCGCCCCGACCGCTCGGCTCCGTCGAGCTCTGTCCCGGCCAGTGCCTCACCGCGCGGCTCTCCGCGCCGTCAATCGTGCCCCCCGCTCGGCACTGCCGACGTTCGCCCGACCTTCGGCCCCGCTCCGCGCGTTCCAGCGCTGCCCCGAGCCGTGCCCCGTGCCGTACACCCATCGCCGCTGTTTCCGACTTCGTCGGACGATGTCCAGAGATCACGTTGCTTTCCCGTGCTTTTCAGCTCTATCCCGAGCTGATCTGTTATTCCGCATTCCCGTGCGTGCTTTCCGGCACCTATCCTGCTGTCCGCGCGAATTATTTTTTCTTATTTCTTGCATCTGAGAGCTCTAGCCGAGCACCCAGTATAATTTTGTGTCACTGTGTCCCTCCCGTAGTTAGTCGATGATGACACGGTCTCGACCCCGTTACGGGAATCGGCTTTAGTTTAGTTGCGTATAGGGGATACACATTTTAGTTACATCGCGGCGTAGTTTCTTTTGGTGAACATTAATCGTGCTGTGTGTTCATTCTTTTTAGTTGGGTCCTTATTTAGTTTGTTAGTTGATTCTTTAGTTTGGATCATTCTTTATGTATTGTGGTTTATTTCCTTGGTTAGTTGTTTCTTTAGTACGATGGATTATTTTTCTTAGTTAATTTTTAGTTTGGATCTTTATTTAGTATGTTATGTTCATTCTCATAGATGGGACATTATTCAGTATGCTGTGGCTTAGTTCTTTGGTAGGTTATTCACTTCTTTGGCGCTGTGGTTGACTCCCTGGTTTGGGACGTTCTTTTGGGTGTAGATCAGTACCGCCTATGTGGCTAGGTTGTCCTAGTTACAGAGGAGTGCTGTCCAAATTTTTAGTAAAATATTCAAATTATTATTATTAATTAATTCATTAAATTAAAACCTGTTTTCATACCCGGTCTTTGCAAATGATTTCCAAAATTGGTTTTGTTGGTTTGGTTCTGTGGATTTTGTGAGTTTTGTATCCCATGTTAGGCGACGACCATATCGGTCGGATGAGCCACGGCGAAACGCAAATGCTACAGGACTTCATGTACGTTGAGGCGTAAGCCAGCAACGTGATTTGCATGACCAAGTCTGAGACGCCCATTTTCTATAATTTATATTTAAATATATTATGTTTTTTTTTAGAACTTGTTACTGGTTTTAGTATCTTGTGTGCAGGGCCTCGGCCTTCTGTTTGGACCGCTTTATGGCACTCAGAGCTCGCCTCAGCATTTAAATTAAATTAATTAATTTGTTGTAAGGGCATAAGCCCAGTTTTCCTTTGTTTTTTCTATGGTCCTGTATTTGTGTAGTTTAGGATTTTCTGTTCTTTTTGGTTGCTGCTTTGCGTTAGACGCGTACTTAAAATGGTATTAGTTTTATATGAAAAATTAAAGTTTTCTCACTTCTAAATAAAAAGGATAAAATTCAAGTTTGTATTATTTAAACAAATTCACATTTTTCTCATTAAAAGAAAAACCTAAATTTTATGTATATAATTAAAGTACAAGTTTTGCTAAATGAATTAGAAAATACAATCTTTTTCCAATAAATCAATAAATCGGTTCTTTTTTTTTCGTTAATTGATAATTGTATCCTGCGACGGTAGAGTAGGTTGATAGCTTAATTAATAACTTAAAAACCGGACTAAGACCTGCTTCTAGAAATTGCAACTAGCACACCTAGAAATGTTTTCCTCTATGGTTCTAAGTCAGGGTTCTCAACTGTAGGGTTTCGAGGACGTATTTGACTTCCTCCTTGGTACCGACATCCTGTTTCAGTCATTAAGCAAAGGCAAGTTACGGTTATGCTATCTTACATTTTAATTAGTAATTGTCAAGTTCCATGTTTAAACCACATTGCTACACGGAATCCTCTCCTAGGGTTCAAATATTGATTGATAATAATTGTGGGGATATTGGAAGAATAGTGTAGCGTTTATGACCAATACCATCATATTGCATATTTTATTGTGCGAGCTTACCCCTCTTACACACGGGGATAAGCCGTATCGCGTCGCTAGGATGCTTTTATACAACCCAAGCCGGTCATAGACGTTACATATTCAAATCACATTGTTTCAAGTATTGAATTGTTAAATTGCTGAAAAATATTGTTTCAACTGTTTAGCTTGCACTTTTTCGTTATTATTTGAAATGTGAGGTACATACTCGTACTTGCTCCTTTCCTGACTGGATCCCCCCAATATGTATTGATGACGCTGAGCTATTGTACAACAGCTATTATGATCCTGTGCTATACCCTGCGGTGATACCAGAGTCTTCCTTGGAGGACGCAGATCCTGAGGCCGAAGAGCCGGCCATTTAGCTAGTTGCTATTTCCTTCTTTTCTAGTTTCATTATGTTAGAAATTGTAGACTTTTGGTTTCAGTATTTATTTCAGTATTTTTCTTTCCAGTTGTATTTCTCTTTGTTGAATAAAAGTTTTAAATATTCGTAAATTCGTGTTGTGACAAATGTATAGTTGTTGTGAGATTATCTGCAAATAGAAACAGCTTACTGTCGCCGTCTCATAATGGTACAGGCTGGGCATGATCCGATTCGACCCAACAATTTGGGATTGGGTCGTGAAACCGATTATTCGGGAGCGGGTCATGACAATCACCATGCGGCACTATACGGCAGGCTGCACTATGCGGCAGGTTGCATCACCATACGGTACTATGCGGTAGGCTGCACTATGTGGCACATTCATCGTCCCTGCCAGATTCAGGACAGATGAACATAGAAGATGTCCAAAACTTGCTTTGGCCATAACTTCCTCAAAATAAGTCGAAATCTAACTTTTCAAATGTCAAAATTGTATAGAATCAATTCTCTACCACATGGAACAATTAGTTTTTAAAAAAAGTAAGTTTGATAGATCAAAACAAAAAAACCAAAAATAAGTAAACTTAGATCTACAAGAATTTATCCACCAAAATAAAAAATGCTAAGTTGTAAATGCTTAGAATCATGTAAGGATGAGTTTAGAACAAATAAATAATATTTGTCCAACATTGGCAAGATGTACTTGCCTTAGGTCGGAGGAGAAAATAAAGAGGAAGAAGATGAAGAGAATAAAAATAGTGGAGGAGAGAGAGAAGTTTGGGTTTTATACAAAACCATCTCATCTCAAACCAACTAAACCAAACCAAGTTGAACCAAACCAAATTAAACCAAGTCAAAATTAAACCAAAGCTAGGCTAAGAAAGACAATAAAAAATACGGGTCACATGACAAAACCAAGTCAAACACCTCACCGACGCACGAGGATCCGTGCAAAACCAAGTCAGGGCTATATCAAAAAACTGGCTCACTGTAGACGTCATCCAAAGCCCTTTCGGAACCTCTGCTAACTCTAGGCTCCGCTAGACATCCTCCAACCAGTCATCCACATACAGGATACCCTCGGTACCTTTGAACTCCCTCGGGTTCATCTTTCTGAAATCTATGCATGTGCCATGCCTCCCCTGATTCTGCTGCTGAACTGGGATAACCTGAACTATACCCGGTACAACCCTCTCTACTGCTGCCATCGCTAGCTGGTGGGAGTTCTCCATGCTCTACCGTAACACCTCTGTCTGGCGGTGGGATGCGTCAGCCTGATGCTACTGTGCCTCTGCCTGGGCCCTCTGTGTCTGCAACATCTGCTGTAGAAGGGCCATCATCTGCTGTGCATCAGTCGGTAGCGGAGGCGGCGGTGGAAGAGTCTCAGGAATGAATATGGACGGTCCCGCTGCTGGAGGTGGAAGACCACCAGGAACCGTCGCTGCTACTCCCCGCCTGAAGGGCAGGAACTGAGGTGGCAGCTCCCTCAACTACAGCTCCCGTAACCGGAGGTGGAGGTCCTACCGGATCGGGCCTCTCCAAAATAGCACTAGACCCTGCTGCCTGAGAGCGAGTAATCGTCATCCTGATGATAGATTGAAACAAGGAATCAATATGTCACATGATAGGGAATATCAAAGATGGACAATTAAATTCAATACAAAAGAGTTGTCATGGTAATCAAAAGATCAGAAATTTCCTAAAATGTGATTGAGTAACTCCTATCATATCCTAGGTCCTACGTCCTAATCGCAGGCTAGTAATTAGTACTCTAAGTCGAGCACCATTACGAGATCGCACTAATTGCGACACAGACCTGCATGGGCCACCACAAAAATGTGTCATGACCCGCACCCTGATGAGGGGCATGTAAAACCCCTAAATTTCTACTATTTTTATATATAAATTTGGTATTAATTTTTTTTATTTGTACGTCGTGAAGTTGCATTGTACGTCGTGCGCGAAATTTTATTTTTCGTAATTGCTCGACGAGTGCGAATATGTGCGAGCGTACATATTTTTAGAAAAATATTTTATAGTTTCAAAATAATATATATATATATAGTTATTTTAAATCGTACCAAAGTTACCAAGTTTATTTTATTATTTGTATTTATAAAAGGTCTTTCGTTTATAACTGTTATTAAATAAATAAAAATTCCTCGTGCATACCTATATTTCATAAATATTTATTAGTTTATTTTAAATAATAATGTAATTTTTGAAATTATTATGTGTATTTTTAGAAATATTTTGAAATTTTGTGGTAATTTAAATCTTTGATTAGATTTTTATGGATTTGATTTAAATAGTTTAAATTTAAATAGAGAATTTATATTTAAGTTTAGGTTACCTAAATTTAAATTGGAAATTAATTTGGATTTAGATTGATTGTATTGATTTAAATTGAATTATCTAAATTGGGTTTAAATTAATTCTAATCTTATCCAACTGGGAATTTCCACATCCTATAAATAGGCAGGTACTCCTCCATAAATCCTCACATCCACAAATTCTTCAGAAAAATGTGCATCGTGTCCGTGTCCGTGTTCCCTCCTCGTTCTTATTCCAATATATATACTATATATTGTATCCCTTGTGTCAGACACACCCCGACACAATTGAATTCAATCCCTAACCCAACTCCTTTCTGCCTCTGCCACCGAGGCTTGCCCGACGTCCCCACGGCAACCATCACCAACCCAGCCTTGTCGTCACCACCTCCGGCGAACCCGTACCCCTCTGACTCATCCACACCCCGCGGTAACCCCACGACCCCCACGGCCTCAGCCTTCACCACAGCCCCATCACCGTCCCAACATCACAAATACCACCATGATAACACCTACTTTCACCACCACAACCCTTGTCATCTCTGCCACCCGGCCACCCACAAACTCGGCGACCAACCTCTCAACCTCAGCCACCCTTCACTGCTACCAAATCCAAACGCCAAACAACAAGAAAAATATAGAGCCCTCATCTTCTCCGGCGTCGCTCCGCCTTGGCGCCGCCATTGGCACCATGCTCTGCTCGCATGTCCAGTCGCAGACCACCGCACCCCTCGCTTCTCAAACCACCGCACCCGCCGGTGGAACCTGACCTCCTTCCTTCTTCGTCGACTCTTCACCGGTCCAGCAACCTAGCCGCCATCACTCACCTTGCCGTGGCCGGTGAGCTCTGCCGCGTCGAGAAGTACCGCTACCGTGTCCCACGGCCGTGCCGCCACCGCCTGGCCCCACCGGCCCAGTGTAGCGACCGCGCCTGAGCTCGCTCGACCGTGCCTGAGCTCTCGCGGCCACGCTAGTGTGCGCCGCCTCCTCCAAACCCTCTTCGAACCCGCCGCCGATTCCGTCGGTACAGCGCCCCGTCAGATCCACCGCCAACGTGCCCTAGCCACCTGAGCGCCCCCTCCGTTCCTCTCCGTTCCCTTCCTCACCAGCCCCGACCGACGACTCCCCAAATCCTCCGCTGATGGACCCAGCCGGCGCCGTCCTCCTCCGCCGAGCTCGCCCGCAGCTCCCCGCGTCCTCACCACCGTCGACGAATCCCGGCCATTCTCTCTCTCACTCTCACTCTCGCTCCTCCGACTCTCTCTCTCCTCCGCTCTCTTTTTTTCCTTTTTCCTCCTGCAAAATTTTGTGTTCAAAATCTGTTCTCTCTCTCCTCGGGAGAGAAGACAACACAGGTACTCCTTCCTTTTTATTTATTTATTTTGTTTTGTTTTATTATTTTTTGTTTTAATTGTTATTTTTGTAATATTAGTAGACATTTTATTATCAATTGATTTTTAGTTTTTTTATTATATGGTAACATAATTAGTATTACTAATGGTTGTAATGTATTTCTAAATTTTAGGAGATTTATAGAGCCCTAATACTAATATATTTATGAAAAATATGTTATTGGATTATTTTAGGGTACTTATATATATATATATATATATATATATATATATATATATATATATATATATATATATATATATATATATATATATATTATATATATATTTTGATCTACAAATTTTAGATGGCATTAAAATATTCTCTAGAATTTCTAATTTGTGTCTAAATATTTTTAGCATAGTATTAGATAATTATAAATGTTCCAATTTTCAAATAGCTAATAAAATTATAGATTCTACCAAAATTTTATGTTTACAAAATATGGGTTTAACCGTAAGTAATTTTCTAGAATTGTTTTTCACTTAAATTATATATATATATATATATATATATATTATATATAATATCTATATATATATATATTAATATAAAATATATATATATATATATATATTATATGAAAATAGGTTTCAACATAAAATATTATTTTGACAAAACTTAGAATTTTTGCCCTAAAATAACTTTTGATTTTTAGTATTTATTTGAAAGTATATTTTGACTAAAAAAATTTATTCAAATATTATAAGTATTTTCTAAAAACAGATATATGATTTATCTAATTCCTTTGATATTCACCGTGACCATGACTAATCCTCCAGTTCTATTCCCCTACCAATTCTATAATTCCTCCTATCATCCATAACCAAACTGACTGTTCTGGCGATGCACCAGTCTGTACCACCGTCAGAGGGCGTCTTGTATAGTTGTAACAATGAAGTCGCAGTTCGTGCCACCTTGATTATCGCAGCATACCAGGCGTCAATACCAGGCAAGACACCTTGCCATTTGTTGTTTATTTATTTAGCTTATATTTATGTATTTTTATTATTTTCTTTATGTAAATAAACTACATGGCATAACCTTTAGAACTTACTGTTCAGTTATATTTCCTGCTATGTATTATTTTTTTTACATATTAAATTTAGAGTTAAGGGACCACCTTTGTGTGTTTCATTCATAGGCCTTGACACATTTATGCCACGTTGTTGTGAGTCACATATAGGACTCGGACATGCGTAATTGGCTGACCACCAGTACGTATAAGCCGTGCGTTAGGAAATAACTGCTAATAGAATTGCATGCTAGAAGATTTAGCAGTTATGAGTTGGCATTGGACGGGGAGAACATGATTGGAAGTTGACTACCACCCTATCTATCGTAGACTCGCTCGCTACTGAGGAACGATAGGTAGACTATATGCTATAGACTCGCTCGATACTGAGGAATCGTATATGGTGTTGTGACTCGCTACTGAGGTACTGTATTTTTCTTGACTTGACCCGGTAGTCATGCGACCATGAACTGTTCTTAAAACTGCATTCACTTAGATTTGGTTATGCACCCTTATCCGTTAGGTATGAGTACTCTTGGTTTGGGTACTTGTATCTGACCGTGGCTTGGAAAAATAACTTGTCGCAGATTAGTTCATTACATCTTGTCCTTGTTTGGTTGTAGGTGTGACTTACTACTTCGATGAGCAGGTATTAAACCTTGTTGGGGTCCGGATACCATATTGGATTCACAGCATGGAAAGATACGTCATCGTGAATTAGTTTACCATCTCCTGTCCTTGTTTGGTTGTGGGGATGGTACGCTAGTTCAATAGGTGTGTATTGGACCATGTTATAATTCAATTGACTTATTTATTTGAGCAATATTTATTCAGTTTATATGGCATGATATTATGTGTCTTGTTATGTCCCTTCGAGGACCTGGTTATCTCGCCAGGTGTGTGCTCTTGTCTTTCGCAGGTGTTCTAGCTCTAGCCGTGATCATCGCTATTTCTTCGAGGATGATTGTGCTTAGATCGTCTTCGCTTCGCTCGCCAAACTCATTTCATTTTCCATGTATATTTTCTTTCATAGTTGGTAGTGGATTTGTCTCCGCCCAACTACATGTACCAATGATAATTCACAGTTGATTATATGATATCTTTTATTCTTATATTTTGTGGATGAGATTAGTTTGTTGTGGTTCTACTGCATTTTACAGCTAATATATTCATACGAGATTTCTATATATTGGAGTGTACTTCGTATGTATACAGCTGGCATGTCTACGTTCCTGGTCCAACGTATTTTGGGACTGGAGCGTTACATATTTTTGTGGTGGCCCATGCATGTCAAGATAAATGGTTTGGTTACTTTACCGTACCAAGCAAGCCTGCGAATAGGATTAGAAGTCTAGAACTCATCCACATACTTGACCCCTTCCCTCGATTCCCTATTCGAACTATCGTTCGAATCATCGACTGCATCTTGCTTGATTCCTTCTATCATTATTCTTATCTCCTCTTCGTGCTTGCTAGAGGTTAGGAAGGTGACCCCTACTAGTTAGACGTGTTTCCTTGTCCCAAAACACTATTAGTTTAATTTTTAAGTTGGGTAGAATGCCTTATGACCTAGCAATCCCTTTGTCCTTGTGACCTATATTAGCAAGTTTACTTAGATTCTAGAATTTAGAGGACCCTAACCCATCTAGCCAACCAAGGACTTGGACAAGAAGACTATAGGACGACTGTATAGAGACCAACATAGAACATAACTTAGAGTCTTAAGGAGTTTGAACTAATTCTACTTTATTTCAATCTTAATCTCACGTGCATATATTTTTACTATCTAGACTAATGATGCTAATGTAGCCTAGTTTTTTCAAGCTCAATTCTTTATCAAGCTTGTTCATGACGTATGTTATTGGAGGCCTCCACTAACAGATTGTCTACTCAGAACCGGTGCATTATGGTCTGATCAACCTAGTGCACTTTGGTTCGTTGTTATCTATCGTTCTACGTAGATGGGGACATAGCTAAAACTTGCCCTCTAGAGTCCCATCCGCGACTGCCTTGACAATTCCTTTGAAATTTTTCGGTCGTCTTTGAACCATGTATTCGTATTCGATAATATCGTCTTTGAACTCCTTATTGCTTTCGCCTTCACATATTTTAGAGGGACGAAGGCGTCGTACTAGAACCTCTTCTAGCCTTCCTATCAATTATGATCATTATCACTCGATGTTGCTATATCTTCATCCTAAACTACTCGTCCTTTTCTCGGTCCTATCATGACCTTCTAATAGCTAATTTAGGTGTGCACCTAATCACTCTCTCAATCGTGCCCCCGACCTACTCTCAAGGAACCATGTCTTTGAGTTCTCAAGATTATTTCTCTTGATACCGTACTATTTCTTATCGCATGTTAACTTGATTAAACGTTAACCATATTCCTTCTAACGTAGTTATCCATATCCATGATTATTTTTGTCATTATTTAATATCATGATTTTCTAATGCATGTTTGCATTGAACGTCGTTTCTTTGCCTCGTCCAGTGCTTGATCGTATTCATTACTGACATACCCATGTCACCCACCCCTATTATTCTTAATTTCGAGGACGAAATTCTTTTAAGTTGGATAGGATGTAAAACCCATAAATTTTTACTATTTTTTTAATATAAATTTGGTATTTATTTTTATTTTATTTTATATTTGTACGTCGCGTAGTTGCATTGTACGTCGTGCGCGAAATTTTGTTTTTCGTAATTGCTCGACGAGTGCGAATATGTGCGAGCGTACATATTTTTAGAAAAACATTTTTATAGTTTCAAAATAATATATATATAATAGTTATTTTAACTATCGTACCAAAGTTACCAGTTATTATTTTATTATTTGTATTTATAAAAAGTCTTTCATTTATAACAGTTATTAAATAAATAAAAATTTCTCGTGCATACATATATTTCATAAATATTTTATTAGTTTATTTTAAATAATAATATAATTTTTGAAATTATTATTATGTGTATTTTTAGAAAATATATTTTGAAATTTTGTGGCAATTTAAATCTTTGATCATATTTTTATGGATTGATTTAAATAGTTTAAATTTAAAGAGAGAATTTATATTTAAGTTTAGATTACCTAGATTTAAATTGGAAATTAATTTGGATTTAGATTGATTGTATTGATTTAAATTGAATTATCTAAATTGGGTTTAAATTAATTCTAATCCTTATCCAACTGAAAATTTCCACATCCTATAAATAGGCAGGTACTCCTCCATAAATCCTCACATCCACAAATTTTTCACAAAAATGTGCATCGTGTCCGTGTCCCCTTCCCGTTCTTATTCCAATATATATACATATACATTGTATCCCTTGTGTCGGACACACCCCCGACACAATTGAATTCAATCCCTAACCCAACTCCTTTCCGCCTCTGCCACCCAGGCTTGCCCGACGCCCCCACGACAACCATCACCAACCTAGCCTTGTCGTCACCACCTCCGGCCAACCCGTACCCCTCCGACTCATCCCACACCCGCGGCAAACCCCCGACCCCCACGGCCTCAGCCTTCACCACAGCACCATCACCGTCCCCGACATCACAAACACCACCATGATAACACCAACTTTCACCACCACAACCCTCGTCATCTCCGCCACCCGGCCACCCGCAAACCCGGCGACCAACCTCTCAACCTCAGCCACCCTTCACCGCCACCAAATCAAAACACCAAACAACAAGAAAAATATAGAGCCCTCACCTTCTCTGGCGTCGCTCCACCTTGGCGCTGCCTTCTGGCACCATGCTCCGCTCGTCTGTCCAGTCGCAGACCACCGCACCCCTCGCTTCTCAAACCACCGCACCCGCCGGTGGAACCTAACCTCCTCCCTTCTTCGTCGACTCCTCACCGGTCCAGCTGCCTAGCCGCCATCACTCACCTCGCCGTGGCCGGTGAGCTCCGTCGTATCGAGAAGTACCGCTACTGCGTCCCTCGGCCGGGCCGCCACCGCCTGGCCCCACCGGCCCAGTGCCGCGATCGCGCCTGAGCTCGCTCCTCCGCGCCTGAGCTCTCGCGGCCCGCGCTAGTGTGCGCTGCCTCCTCCAAACCCTCTTCGAACCCGCCGTCGATTTTGCCGGTACAGCCTCCTCCTGTCAGATCCACCGCCGGCGTCCCCTAGCCGCCTGAGCGCCCCCTCGTTCCTCTCCGTTCCCTTCCTCACCAGCCCCGACCGACGACTCCCCAAACCCTCCGCCGATGGACCCAGCCAGCGCCGCCCTCCTCCGCCGAGCTCGCCCGCAGCTCCCCGCGTCCTCACCACCGTCGACGAGTCCCGGCCGTTCTCACTCTCACTCTCGCTCCTCCGACTCTCTCTCTCCTCCGCTCTCTTTTTTTTTCTTTTTCCTTCAGCAAAATTTTGTGTTCAAAATCTGTTCTCTCTCTCCCTCGGGAGAGAAGACAACACAGGTACTCCTTCATTTTTATTTATTTATTTTGTTTTGTTTTATTATTTTTTGTTTTAATTGTTATTTTTGTAATATTAGTAGAAATTTTATTATCAATTGTATTTTTAGTTTTTTTATATTATATGGTAACATAATTAGTATTACTAATGGTAGTAATGTATTTCTAAATTTTGGGAGATTTATAGAGCCTTAATACTAATATATTTGTGAAAAATATGTTATTGGATTATTTTAGGGTACTTTTATATATATATATATATATATATATATATATATATATATATATATATATATATATATATATATATATATATATATATTGATCTACAAATTTTAGATGGCATTAAAATATTCTCTAGAATTTCCAATTTGTGTCTAAATATTTTTAGCATAGTATTAGATAATTATAAATGTCCCAATTTTCAAATAGCTAATAAAAATATAGATTCTACCAAAATTTTATGTTTACAAAATATGAGTTTAACCGTAAGTAATTTTCTAGAATTATTTTTCACTTATATATATATATATATATATATATATATATATATATATATATATATATATAATGAAAATATAGGTTTCAGCATAAAATATTATTTTGACAAAACTTAGAATTTTTGCCCTAAAATGACTTTTGATTTTTAGTATTTATTTGAAAGTATATTTTGACTAAAAAAATATATCAAATATTATAAGTATTTTCTAAAAATAGATATATGATTTATCTAATTCCTTCGATATTCACCGTGACCATGACTAATCCCCCAGTTCTATTCCCCTGCCAATTCTATAATTCCTCCTATCATCCCTAACCAAACTGACCGTTCTGGACTCGATGCACCAGTCTGTACCACCATCAGAGGGCGTCTTGTATAGTTGTAACAACGAAATCGCAGTTCGTGCCACGTTGATTATCGCAGCACACCAGACAAGACACCTTGCCATTTGTTGTTTATTTATTTAGGTCATATTTCATGCATTATTTATTATTTTCTTTATGCAAAATAAACTGTGATACATGGCATAACCTGTTAGAACTTACTGTTCAGTTATATTTCCTGCTATGTATTATTTTTCTTACACATTAAACTTAGAGTTAAGGGACCACCTTTGTGTGTTGCATTCATAGGCCTTGACACATTTATACCACATTGTTGTGAGTCACATATAGGACTCAGACATGCGTGATTGGCTGGCCACCAGTACCTATAAGCCGTGTGTTAGGTAATAACTGCTAATAGAATTGCATGCTAGAAGACTTAGCAGTTATGAGTTGGCATTGGGCGTGGAGAACATGATTGGAAGTTGACTACCACCCTATCTATCGTAGACTCGCTCGCTATTGAGAAACGATAGGTAGACTATATGCTATAGACTCGCTCGATACTGAGGAATAGTATATGGTGTTGTGACTCGCTACTGAGGTACTGTATTTTTCTTGACTTGACCCGGTAGTCATGCGACCATGAACTATTCTTAAAACTGTATTCACTTAGATTTGGTTAGGCGCCCTTATCCGTTAGGTATGAGTACTCTTGGTTTGGGTACTTGTATCTGACCGTGGCTTGGAACAATAACTTATCGCAGATTAGTTTGTCACATCTTGTCCTTGTTTGGTTGTAGGTGCGACCTACTACTTCGATGAGAAGGTATTGAACCTTGTTGGGGTCCGGATACCATATTGGATTCATAGCATGGAAAGATACGTCATCGTGAATTAGTTTACCATCTCTTGTCCTTGTTTGGTTCAGGGGATGGTACGCTAGTTCAATAGGTGTGTATTGGACCATGTTATAATTCAAATGACTTATTTATTTGAGCAATATTTACTCAGTTTATATGGCATGATATTATGTGTCTTGTTACGTCCCTCTAAGGACCTGGTTATCTCGCCAGGTGTGTGCTCTTGTCTTTCGCAGGTGTTCTAGCTCTAGCCGTGATCATCGCTATTTCTTCGAGGATGATTGCGCTTGGATCGTCTTCGCTTCGCTCGCCAAACTTATTTCATTTCCATGTATATTTCCTTTCATAGTTGGTAGTAGATTTGTCTCCGCCCAACTACATGTACCAATGACAATTCATAGTTGATTATATGATATCTTTTATTCTTATATTTTGTGGATGAGATTAGTTTGTTGTGGTTCTACTGTATTTTACAGTTTATGTATTCATACGAGATTTCCATATATTGGAGTATACTTTGTATGTATACAGCTGGCATGTCTATGTTCCTGGTCTACATATTTTGGGAATGGGGCGTTACAGGGCACGAGCACGTGGTTACGTCCAGCCTACGCCGCAGAATCGACGGTAGAACGCTGTATATAAGGTCCGTAAATACTACGACTAAACAGTATAAAGGTACTTGTACAGTATATACACTCTGAATGGAGGTGATATAGCAATACAGTCTCAATCACAAAATAAAACTAAGGTAGATAGCATGGTAAAGAAATATGATAGATGAAAATAGCAAATAAGTTCAAGATCCCACACAAGCCTAGAGATATACACAACATCACAGAGTCACAGAAATATAATATAAAATACTACAGTCTGAAAGTACTAGCTGGATCGCAGTCCAGGCAAACCTAACTAAGCTACACTACTCTAGGTGTGCAAAGTCTAGTGGCCCTACTATCAAGCCACGGTCCTGGTCTACTCCATCTAACTCGACCCCATAATAGGTCGGACAATCTGCCTCAGAATCATCTGTAATATATCACGGTATCCTGTCAGGAAAATGAGCAAGTACAGACACTAACAGCAGTTCCATATGAATTGACAAATTCTATAAGAGACAGTATAATGAAATACAAGACAAAGATATAGGATGACTTGGAAACTATTTGAAAGCCGAGTTACAACCCTTAAACCAAACAAGGATCGGGGTTGTAACCCTTCTCCCAAACAGAACTTAGTCTCCAATCAAGGTACAACATAAAGGCATGTAGAACATGTGAGTAAATGGATATCATAGCATGGTGAGAAAAGTACTGAAAGTAGAACTGAGCAAGATATAATATTCGATAAATAAATGTAAAATGTGCCTTGAATTATTAGAGCGATATGTGATCGGCTTTAGGTATGTTACAAGACATGTTATCCACTTGGCCCGACAATCACACAAAAATCTCTAGAAAGGGTCAAGCCGGCCAACCTGGATAACAAGCACACGGAGGAATCTGCTACACCCTACGTGAGGTGAGAGTAGCACAAGCATAATAGTGACAGGAGGCTTTGATCACATAACCCCTAATAATTCTTCCATCCCCGAATAGTATCACGGATTCGGACATGGTACGTCATGACACGGGATTCAAAAGCAGGGGACCAGCCCCACTCCCAATTCGATGTCTATATAAGTACACAAAACACGAAAATATCACGTACCAATATACTAAGAAAATCCAGGAATAATATCTCATGACAGGATCCGACGTATACTAGTCCGTGAACCATCATATCGGGAATCAAGTAAGACACTACAACTGAATCGGATATAGCAGATATCAAGACAATGAAAACTATTAGTAAATGTACTCGCCTGTGGTCCTGAGCTGAAAAGGTGAACAGATGCTCAGAGTAATCACAGACCTAAAATGAGATACTATAAGTCAAACAGGATTTTATAATGAAAGAGAAACTAATTTAAGTCATGATATGCAAGTCTAAGTCAAACTAGGTCAAACTAGGTCAAACTGGGTCATACTAGATTATACTAGGTCACTGATAGTCAATCCAAGTCAAACTAGGTCAAATGGGGTCAAAGGTTGACTTACAGTTGACTTTTGGTCAACTGGTCAACCCTGGTCAACTCTAGTCAACTCTAGGTCAACCCTAGGTCAACCCTAGGTCAAACTAGTCTAATATTGACCAACTGTTGACTTTCAGTCAACTGGTCAACTCTAGTTTGGTTTCGGTCAAATTCTAGTCACTTATAGGCTAAGTTTGACTCTCGGTTGACTTTTGTTGACTTTTGGTCAAAATGGTCAACCGAAGTCAAAACTAGTCTAGGAGCACTATTTTTGACCATTACCAACCAATGGAACCGAATCCTAAGCATATCTTAAACCCTAGATCACTTATCTTAGCTATAGCAATTACCTACATTTATCCTTTACAAGGTAAATACCAATACCTTGCACATACCACTCTAACCTTGGAATACTAACCTAGGCTTCCTAGGATTATAGGATACTAACCTATACTAACATTACCTACCATAAAATCCTAGTACCCAACTCATCTAACCCATCATATGGTACATGTTGATTATCTCAACATTACCTACCCTATAATATTCTAACATTAGCTAACCACTCGTACACACCCACACAACCACCTAAGGGTTTTGGGACTGTTTTGAGTTGGAGTGGATGAGTGTATGTATGAATGAGAGGATAGGAGTGAATGTGTATAGGTAGAAGAATGGATGGATGAATTTGGATAGGTGAATGGATATGTGAATTTGGTTTGAATGGATGGGTAGATGAATGGATTGGTGAATGGTGGATATGGGGTGAATGAGTATTTGCGTGTATGATTGCATCTAATGATCAAATGAATGGAGGAAAGGGTGGATGGAAGAATAAATTTATGGAATGAATGAAAGAATGAATGGATGAGTATTTTGGAGTGAATGAATGAATGGATGGATGGAAAGATGAATGAAAAATGAATGGATACAAAGGGGTGCAATGGGGCTGTCAAATGGGGTGTTCATGGCTGCCAAATGGGGCTGAAATGGGTTGTCCCCCATCCCCTCTACACTGCTACTACTGAAGCTAAAATTAGCAGCCCATGGGGGTTGTTTTCCCTCCTACATATACTGCAAAGCAGTGCTCAAATTGCTGCATTTTGCAGCAGCAAAATGCTGCTACTGCAGCTCCAAATCAGTCCCCTGTGGGGACTGATTTCTGCTCCTACTGCTGCTGTATTTTGCAGCAGTGCACCCCTTCTCATTCCCTCATTCTCCCTCCATCACTCTCTCAATCACTCTACACTCCCTACTCTCATTCACTCTCAAACTCACTCTCAATCTCACATACTCAACACTAATCCCCCACTCTCGTACTCTCTCAACCACTCTCTCAATCTCAATATCTCGAAATCTCCACACTCCCATATGAATATATTAGACACACAATATACACCAATATATATATCACACAATATATATATATATTTTTTTTTATTTATATATATATATATATATATATATATATCATTGTTATATATATATATATATATATATATATATATATATATATATATATATATATATATATATATATATACATAGAGAGAGAGAGAGATACATATATACCTATATATATATATATATATATATATATATATATATATATATATATATATATATATATATATATATATAGAATATGATACTATAAGATACCATGAAGAACACATTAAGAACAATATAAAAATCTGAGATTAAACACTAATAAAATCATTCACACAAAGACACAACCACTAGGTGTGTGCAAATTGGGGGTTTCCCACTAGGACACAATACAACACAAAGGACACTCCTAGAAGTCTCCAAATGGACACGAAATGGACACAAATGGAGATACATCATTCCTATGGGCTCAAAATAAACCTATATGCATGTAGGAAGGAAATAGAGAAGAGATTATACCTCCCGGTAGATCGAATCTAGGAAAACTCCTCCCGATACGACACCGACACGTAGAGATCTCCAAATGGACACGAACGAGTTCCGAAACCTCCCAAACTTGGCTAGCTCCTTCTCTTGCTTGAGTAGAGAAGAAATGAAGAGGATTGGGTGGAGAAAAGGATTGATTTGATGGTAAAATCAATGGGAACTCTTCTCAAAATTTTGGGGAAGAACAAGAGAAAGAAAATAGAGTGGAATAAAATAAATGGCTCAATCCTATCCCTACCCAAAGTGGCCGGCCACATAGTATATAGGTGTCCCTTATTTGAAATGACTAAAAAGCCCCCACTTAACTATTTAATTAAAATTAGGAAATGGTTTAAGGTTGAGGCCAAATTAGTCATGTTTAAGTCTCTAATCCAACTAAACCTATCCATGAATAATTAGTCTAACCCACTAACTAAAAATAATGTCATGTGGGCCATGCCTAACTAATGTGTGGGTCCCACTAGAGTCAAAACTACCCCGGTCCCCGATACAAGTCGGATTGAGTTGAAATTTGAACCCGACTCCAATAACCCAAAATAATATCATAAATAAATAAATAATTCCAAAATTATTCTAAAGTGGAAAATGATCAAAATACCCCTGTTCATGAAAACTGGGGGTGACAAGTAGTCTTCAAGACATCCTCCTCCTTCGTCCTTACTTGGTGATAGCCTGATCTTAAATCCAGTTTAGAAAAAAACCGTTGCCCCATGCAACTCAACAATGAAAGGAATAGGCTATTTGTCCTTCACAGTATTTTGATTTAATGCCCTTTAATCAATACACATTCTCCAACTTCCATCCCCTTTCTTCACTAAGATGACATGAGAAGAATCACAACTATTACTGGGTCTGATTATGCCAGTATTGAGCATCTCTCTCACTTGCTTTTCTATTTCATTTTTGTAAATGTGGGGATGTCTATAGGGTCTACTATAGACAGGTAAGGAACCTGGTACCAGAGGAATTTGATGATCATAGTTCCTCTTTGGGGGCAGTCCAGTAGGTTCCGCAAACAGAGAACCATACTTTTGTAGCAACATATTTAATTCTTCACTATTATTCTGACTGACTTCTTCAGTCAAGAGTTTTGAACATAGCTGGATAATAAAAACTTGAGGTTTCTGCTTTAAGTCTTTGGTTATAGTCTCCTCCAACTATTGGTTACCAGCTTTGATTCCTGTGAACTGTTGTACCTCCCCTTGAACTGTAAACTTCATATGTAACTCTTGGAAATTCCAAATAATGTCCCCCAAGGTACTCAACCAATTTTCCCCCAGCATAATATGGCAACCTGTTATAGGTAGTTGTAGTAAATTTGTAGTAATATTCTTTCCTTGACATTCTATGACCACCCTATTATATAGCCCTTTACTCAACAACTTCTCACCATTATCAACCAACACTTGAAATGATTTTTCATCACTGAGAGATAGATTTAACCTTTTACTGAACTTAGCATCAATGAAATGATGGGTAGACCCAGAGTCTACCAATATAATCACAGGTCTGTTCTGAAGAGTACCCTTTAACCTCATGGTGGAATGATGTAAAATCCCTGGCAGTGCCTAAAAGGATATAGCAAATGCACTCTCTTCTTTCTCCACCAATGGCTCCTCTTCAGGATACAATAGGTTTTGATCCTGACTAGCATTGTCTTCATCAGATATCAATATATATAACTTCTTTTCGTTGCGCACATGCCCCCTTTGTCATTTTTCATCACACAAAAAGCATAATCCCAAGTTTTTTTTTCTCCTGTTAAGTTCACTAGGAGATATTGTAGGATTCTTTGGCTTTGCCACACTTGGGGAGCCTCCTATATTGGTGACCTGTGTAGGATGCTTCTTTGGCTCAGCAGCAGTTTGAACAGATAACCCTATAACAATATTTGTCCTTCCCATGTAAGTTGAGCCTTTGTATGTCTTCTTTAGAGCTGCTATTTTAGCTTCATAGAGCTTAGCAACTTGCATGGCTGCTGGTAGACTGACTGGATTTGATATCTGTACTTTAAACTTGATCTCTTCTTTCAACACCCCCCCAATGTATTGACTAACCAAACACCTCTCTGAGATACCATGCACTCTTTTAGACATTTTGGAATTGTAGGTCATAGTCATGGACAGAGTTTTCTTGCTTGAGTAACTTTAAGTAAATCATGTAGTCAGTAAATTGAGATGGGCTAAATTCCAGTTTAATAGCCCTACAAAACTCTTCCCAATTTATACATCCTTCCTTTACTTTCATGATCCAATCATACCAGTAAGCAGAAGTGCCCTTCAACTGAACTGAACAAGCTTTCACCCTGTCACACTGGAATCCCATAGTAACTAAAATAATGATTCACTCTCATCAGCCATTCCTCAACATCCATGTCCCCATAAAACTCTGGTAACTTCAATCTTATTGTCAGAGGATGCCCAACATGCACAGGAGGAACTCCAATTTGCACATTGGCAAGATTTGGGGACATACCAACACCTTCCATCAGACAGACAGAAAGTACTCACATAGGTCATGGGAACACTAACATTAGCATATGGCCTTGCATAATTGGCTCCCATAAATCCATTTACAAGAGTATATGGTGATATAGGTGCAAGAAAAAAGGGCACAGACACACTGGCTGTGGAAGAAGGGTGACTCAATGAATTTCCTCCAATGGGGACAGATTCAAATTATTGCAGATTAGAAATTTTTTGGGGTTGTGGCATCATTGGCACTGTTTGATGAACACATAGTTGTTTCCGCCAAATTTGGGGCAATCGGAGGGGATTCAAAACCCTTCTTGATCTAGACATTTCTTCCATAAACTTCTCAAATTGAGAACCTAGGGTTTTGATTGTACCTTCAATAGCTTGGATCCTTCGCTCCCCATCAACAATTTACAAATTCCCCGAAGCTCCTCGAGATGAGCCATGGCTACTAGGTCAATTCTCCGCACTAGACTCTAGTATCGGCTCCAACCTCTCTGATACCAAATTGTTAGCTCCTCTTCTACTAGCAGTAGTGGCAGGAGGTGGTCGAGCATGAGACACCATGATTGAAGCTCTGCTAATGGCTAAATTGTGAATGTTTGCAAAAACAAAAAGTTTATTCCAAACTTAAAAAGAATCGTACAAAGTACAATAAATTCTGGGGAAGTACAACTTTAGGAATCCGAACAGAAGATGATCGCTTTATCCCTTGGACTATGTGAACTTGAAGACTAAAACATCAGAAGAATGCAACATCACTTTTGCAAGAACTCTTGATCTCTGATCCCTTGATAATGATTGGAAACTCTATTTATAGAGTTCTGGAAATAACCGTTTTAACAGTTATTCTGATGTACGCGAGTTTGAACTGCACGACTTTAGGTTGTGCCAACTTCAAGTTGCGCCAACTTTCATTCAGTTACTCGAACGTGTACTAACTGTATTTAGATGCGTGGCATCATATGATTGAAATGCGCATGGTCGTATATAGAGTAGTGGACACGTTTTGAGAGATTAGTGGCATATGCGCCACGTCATCCTACTTTAGAACATAAGTTGCTTCAACTTTATCAGGTTGCGCGAGCTTCAGTCAATGAGTCAAACTGCGCTTGATTAGGTTGCGCCTAGGCGCAACTCAGTGCATAGGCACATGGCATCCTTTGGGTACGTGTCATCTTATGAAGAGCGTTTGTTCAGGTTGCGCCTAGGCGCAACTCACAAAGTGCACAGAACAGCTGTCATCAAATGACAGCAAAATCGTTTCGAGCGCCACGCTTTGCAGGATTCGAAAAGATTTTCTTCGTTTATCGTGCTGTCAGTTGTCAGTGCTGTCAGTAAATGATAATAATTATTGTTAGGTGCCACGTAGGCTTTGGCACAATATGATTGGGCGCAGTCTGATATATGGCGCAACCTGAGCAGTGACGCAGCTTAATTTTTTGGACGCAACTTGATTGCTAAGTAGTAAAAACATGACACAACTTGATTTTTAGGCTCTACAAGACCCCCTTCAATGTTTTCAAATTTTGAAATATCACAAAACTTCGAAATAGTTTGAATCGTGGAAATTACTGAGTCAAGTTGCGCCTATCTCGCGCAGTCTGTTGCGATCTGTTACGATTTTTTATGCGCAACTAAGGGTGACTGTTAGGATTCAGTCTTTAGGCTATAAATAATCCCTGTTTAACTGACTGTAACTCTCTACTTTCACTTTAATCTTCTTAGAGAATTCTTTGAACTCTTACAATCCTCCCTCCGACCATCTCTTCAACGTAATGGCCCCCAAGAAGACCGTCGCCGATGTAGTGCCCCGTCCCGCTCAGTCAATCGGAGGAATCGAAATGTCGACGGCGTTCGGACTTAGCCTTGCAACGGCTGCTCGAAGACATCGCTCGATCGAGGCGACCGCTCGCTCAAGTGGGGTAGTTTCGGTGAACTTGCCTCATCTTAGCCTTCACATAATAAATTGCATGTTTTCAACTTACACAAGTAGACTTGATAATAAAAGAGACGAATCCACATAGCTAATGGAAATAATCCCGACGGGTCGAATTGAGTTAAAATATGGAAAGGTCCAACGATCGTCTTAGAGTTGGTGCACAGCATGCTTTAAAAATGACACTTGATCCTTCGTCCCGTGGCTTGGAAGAAGGAAAGTTGGTTGAGTAGGCGGCGTCGTCCGCATGAATGCTTCATAAAGCATGCACGGTCCCATCTCCCAAGGCTTGGCATAGCCTTGGCTTGCCCATGAGTTAAGTTGCGTTGAGCGGCTTGTGACCTAAGTCTAGGCAACTGATTGACTTGGCCGTTCAAGTCGAATGCGTGCACATCACGATCCGTAAAGGCAAAGCTTGACGCAGTCTTTGCTCGTTAAGTTATTATGTAGTTAAGTTAGGCAAAGTTATGTCGGTCGACCTAAGGCATTACAAGTACCGTCCCGCTCTTTTACGGTTTGTCAAAGTTAAGTAGTCCCGCGATCTCATGGCCCGTCGACTTGGGCAGGAATGTCGCGTAGAGCACGATTGGCCTAAGGTACGATACACGGACTTAGTGTTTAAGACAAGGACGACACTTGATTCAAGTGAGTTTTGGAGAAAGGGCTATCAAATAGGCATTCATGAGTTGAATGAAATGATATGGTAACATGGAAAGAATGCTCGCGACCGTGGGTCGTCGATGGGTCTCAAGGATAGAAGTCCTGAACATGATTTTGAAAGAGAGGGTAACACTGAAGGAAGAATGACTGTGTGAGACGTCAGTTTGAGTCAGGGTCTTGCATGGTCATTGGACAACTTGTCGACAAGGTAGAGTTTTTCCGTAACGGCAACCCAGGGCCATGGGACCATTTCGGCCAAGAAAGAAAATACGGTGATAGCTGTGCTGACTCGATAGCACCGGGTTAGCCAGGGACTTCCAGGGGGCTAGCTACCTTACGCTGGAAGGATCCCGGCCAACCGCAAGCTATATGTCCAGGTATAGCTTGTTATGCTAGTGACCTCATATAGATGAGTCGACACGGGCGGCAATCTGCGAGTGTGACTTTAGATTGTGTCGATTTGAATGTGTGTACATTTTGAAAGAGTGTTTGGGCCAAAGATTTGGCATCAACATAGGCGTCGTGCTTCGGCACGAGATGTGACGTCGAGTCTTAAGTTGTCGACATATAAGTTGCATAGTTTGGATGTGAGTTGTCTTGAGTTTAAGTCAAAAATACCGCTAGGCAAAGTCGGTCGAGTGACCCTTAACCCACAAGTCTTGATTGGGCCAGTTGATGATTTAGTAGCAAAGGGCCGCAAGGCGGCAAAGGACAGTGAGGCAGCGATATGATTGAGTTTCATTGAGTTGCGAGGCACGGCCTCAACAAGGATTTATAGCACGGTCATAAGAAAATTGGGTACTACCGCGTAGTTGCATCTCTGATTTTGGGCCGCAAGGCAAACACGACTCGATAGGTTAACGTTGTTGATACAAGCACGAGATGGTCTAGAGACACAAAATAGGCCAATGCGTCGGTCCTAAAACTGATCCTAAGGCAAGAGTAGAAAGACAATTGATAAGAAGAGACTATGTTGCACAAAGTAAATCAAATGTGCTGGTTTTGCATGGGTGGGCGAGGAGCTCATTCTAACAGTACAGTTGAGTGCTGACACCCACATAGTTTTCATGTGCAGGCACAGGTAGAAGCTCGTGGCGCGGAGCTCGCTTAGATGCTGTTTGCCATTGATTATAAAAGAACAGAACAGTTTTATGGAAGGACTGGACTTTTACTTCACAACTACAAACTCGCTTGTACAAAAAAGAGCCTAGGAACAAAACCTAAAAAATGCAATCTAAAGTACAATTGTTTTGTTTTTCTGGGGGGTGACGGTAGAGGCTCGGGAGAGTGCTATCAACTCTGCCTTACTCCTTGGACGATCGGACGTCGCTTCGACTCTGATGAAGAAATGCTCTTGCTAGATGCCCTTTGCTCTATGCTTCTCTTTTCTGTCTCCGCCGCTCTCTGTGTCCACATTTTTTTTGCAAGGGAATAGTACTTTGCTATTTATAAGGCTTTTTGATAAGTAGGGTGTGTAGTAATTGCTCCTTTAAAAGTAGGCAATTAGGGATTTGGTGAAGATTAGTCATGATCTTGTTTGTTGGAAATTAATCTAGGCTGTTAATATTGATTATAACAAATCTTTAATGTTGATTGCACCAAATCTGCATAGTTTATTGGAAATCGATCTGGGTAGTTAATGTTTATTGCACCAAATCTGCATTGTGATAATTTGTTTGATAGCATCAAATCCGATGGGATAAGTCTTGGTCAATCTTCTGCCACGTGTCCCAGCCGTACGAACGCGAAGGAATAAGTCTTAGTTGACCTCCTGCCGCGTGTCCCTACTGCCATTGTGATGTGAGCCGCATAGACGGGGCGTCCTGGCTGAGCCGTATGAGCGTGGCCCCGACTACCGAGCCGCATGAAGGTGGCAGCCGCATGAGAGTGATAGCCGCATAAGGGTGAACCCTAACTGAACTGCATAAGGGTGGCCCCCCCACAATCCGAGCCGCATGAGAGTGGCAGCCGTATGAGAGTGATAGCCGCATAAGGGTGAACCCCAACTGAACCGCATAAGGGTGGCCCCCCACAATCTGAGCTGCATGAGAGTGGCAGCCGTATGAGAGTGATAGCCGCATAAGTGTGAACCCCAACTGAACCACATAAGGGTGGCCCCCACCATCCGAGCCGCATGAGAGTGGCAGCCTCATGGAGGGGTGGCCTCCAACTGAACTACATAAGGGTGGCCCCCACATTCCGAGCCGCATGAGAGTGGCAGCCGCATGGTGGTGGCCTCCAACTGAACCGCATAGGGTGGATCCCACGACCGAGTCGCATGGAAGTCTTTGAAGCGATCCGCATAAGGGGCTTTGGAATTGGTAGATTGTGCCAGCTATAAAGATTTTATCTCACCTTTCTAGGAGCACGCCATTATAACAGAGCCATCATTTGACCTTTATGTCAGAGCTGTCAATCCTTCGTTGTCAGAGCTGCCGTCTTCCTGTGTCAGGATAATTAATGAGCTATCTGCTCAGAGTATTTATGGCCAGCTGTAAAGGCCTGTTTTGAGCCGCAAGAGGCCACATGGCTTCCCCTTCATCTTTCTGAGCCGCATGAAGCTCTCGGGTCTTTTGAGCCGCATGAAGGCTCCTTCAGCTATGAGCCGTATGGGGCTGATTTCCAGGCCGCATAAGAATTTATTTATATTTTTCCATGCTTCTACAAGTCCCCCTGCAAAGTTTTCAATTTGTAAAATTGAAATAATTTGAATAAGAAGCATGGATATGTCTGTATTAGCTCTTCCTGTTGCATAGACTTCTTTGGCCGCATGGGATGTCTGGCCGCATGGATCGCTCTGGCCGCATGGACCGCTCTGGCGACATGGACTGCTCTGACCGCATGGACCGCTCTTGGCCGCATAGACTTCCTAGCCGCATGGACTGTTCTGGCCGCATAATGGTCCTGTGCCACGTGGGCATCTCATTATTGCTCTTGGTTTGTTTTGATTTGAAGCCGTCTTTTAGGTAAGATCCCAAGAGTCGGCTTTAAATATACTTTAGATTTGCCTCGATGACCCAAGAGTCGGTTCTGTCTCCTAGGCGGCCCATAACCCGAAGCGCCTATCGGTCCACGTGCCCACTGTCCGCCTATAAATATGAGAAAGTTTTAGAGAGAGACTCTTTACTCTCTCTTCTTGTTCAAGCTTTTCTTACCCTAGCTGCCGTCTTCTTCTCCTTCGATCATCAATGGCTCCCAAGACTTCTAAGGCCTCCTCTAGCGCTGCGGCGAAGGGTAATGGAGCGGCTTCTTCATTGACTGCGGCGCCCCCAGTTCACCCTGATGTTCACTCCGCCATTGCTGGTAAGATTGTTGGGAGATAACCACATGGACTCAAATCCTAACCATAACGGCTATGTCGCATGTTTATGCGCGAGACCTTCTTCGTCTTCATGGAACTGTTCAAGTTCATTGTGATGATACTGTGCTGTATGTGCCGCATGATAGTCATCTTGTGGCCGCATGTAATACCTGTGGTTCGTATTACGTATTTTGGAATACGTGTACGTATTTTATCTTATATTGCATGCTTTCCTTGTTCAGCTTTTCTTCATGGCTTGGTTTATTCTTGGTTTGGGTTCGGCTAGGCTTGGTTTTCTTTGGTTTAGTATGAACCAAGGAGAGAACCACCTACCTACCACCACCACTACCATTTATAACCCTTTTCCTTTCTCTCTCTTCATTAATCATCTTCTTCTCCACCATTACTTCCTTACCTACCAGAGAGAGAGAAAGAGAGGGAGAGAGAGGTCTAGGCAAGTACAACTTGTTTCATGGAGGAACTCTAATTTTATTGCTTTATTCTCTTTCTTACAGCATTTTAACTTACTTTAGTACTTGGCATTTTTACTTTCCATGGACAGATACTTGTAGATCTAAGTTTATATTATTTTCAGAAATCTGGAGTTTTGATCTACTTATCTTGTTATTGTCAAGTTTTGATGGTTCCATGTTGTAGAGAATTTCGTTCTGCCCCATTTTGACCTATAAAAGTTCGGATTTGGGCTCCGGATGATGGAGTTATGGAGCTTGAGAACTTGGCTCCCATGGTGTTCTTCTTCTCAAAATTTTGGAGAAGATGAACTGTGCTTAAACTTGACCGCATGAATATTTCATGCAGCAAGTGTTCTCCCAGCCGCATGACTGGAAGAACTTTGAGCCGCATAGGCTCACTCCCTTTGAGCCGCATGGGACCAACTTCTCCGCCTGCCGCATGGATTCCTCTCCCCACTCACCCGCATGCACCCCCTTGCTTCTGCAGCCGCATGTGCCTCCGCCACTTTGGGCCGCATGAATCTGAATCTCCCAAAGCCACATAAGGGCCGAACCCAGCTAGCCGTATGAGACCCACTTGACTCCGGCCGCATATACCTGATTGATAGCCGGCCGCATGGACCTATGTCTTCGCCTGCCGCATATGTACAGCTTCTCCGCCTGCCGCATGGATTCCAGCAACCCAGCCGCATGCGCTTGAGCTTCCTTCTAGTCCTGAGTCGTACACCTGCTTTATATTGGACCCGAACTCTTGAGCCGCATGCACCGTCTTGAGTTAGCCTCATGGACTCATCTCCCATTGAGCCGCATGGCTCTTTTCCATGTTCTGTCTTGTTATTTTATTTCTATTAACACATCCTTTGTGACTCCCAGTGTACTTGTGTCTCCTGATTTAATACTTGCACTATAATGCCCTGTACATGTACCCTGGACACGATAGTGACCCGTAGGGGTGCACTCCTGACAAGTGAGCATGACATGACCTGATAGTGGCCCGTCGTGGTACACTCTTGACCAGTGAACTTGACCTGATAACCGAACTTGATATATCTTGATAAGCTGTTACGACGGCTACCTGACATGACATGACCTGTATAAGTAACCTGGACACCGTGGGCGATTGTGCTTGTACAAATAATCTAGTCCTGTCTTGCATCATGTCTAGGATGGGACTCCTGAGTACCACGGTCAGGAGTACCAACTGAAATGGACTAAGGCTAATAACTAGATTAATACATTAGTCATAACGAGATCTCCCAGCTACAGGCAATACCGTTACCTGGGCGCGCTTGGGATCTGTAGCCTGCCGTCGAGTAGGGCACATTTCCAACACACTGTCATGTGTTGCACCCTTCAAGCTACTTAAGGGTACATGCATTTTCTGGACGATGTACCCACCTGAATTTAACCCCTAATTTTCGACCTGGGTAACCTGGATGGTCTGCACGGCTTGTGGCTGTGGAATAATCTCACTGCATCTTGCTAGTAACTAGGTCTGTGATAACCCTAGTTAGTTAAAGTATCAAGCCGTACTTATTGCTTGGCCGTGATTATTGAATGAGAAATAATCAGTCTAGTCTTGCCTTGATCCTGTATAAGATTGTTACATGTTCTGATTTTCTTACATTATCTTGCTGATAAATGGGGGAAGCCAAGTTCGGTTCAGACGAAGGGTTACAACCCCGGTCCTTGTTTGGTTTAAGGTTTGTGACTTGGTTATCTGAATGGTTCCATGGTTATCCTACCGTATATCCTCGTGATGTTATATTTCTCCAGTTTTACTATATTATTATTATCTTCTATGCTAATTGCTGGTTTTAGTTCCTAAGTGAAGCTTCCTTTGTGGTACTTCCTCTTTCTGGGGTCTGATCCAGCTGGTTTTGTATGGCCAAATTTCGGAGCAACTCCAGAGGATCTACCGACCTTCCAGCCCGATGGTGGCGACTAGACGTAACCAGGGCAACGAGTGGGTTTAATTTTGATCTACCACTATATTGTAAAAATATTCTTTTGAGGCGTTTAGCCGACGAGCACCTGTTTAGCTCGACTGCACTTACTTACTGTCTGCCTACGGGCTGTAACATGATTGACAGACCTAGGGTTGATCATGTGTGACTAAACTCTTGCTAGTCCTAACATTTTGTAACGACTAGCTTCATGATCAGCTGAATATGTAATATTTGGGACGCCTTATTATTGTATATTTAATGATCATACATCTCGTGACTTTACTTACTTGCTTGTGATTGAGACACTAGGCTTGTTCATGACCATAGAAGACTGTTGGCTTGTAGTAAACCCTCATGTATCTAGACAGCCATGACCGTATAACGAGATGGATTCTATTTCGTATACGTAGCTGGCTATGTCTGCCCCCGCTCTCCAGTATTCTGGTTCTGGGGCGTGACACCGCATCAGCACTTTGCAAATTGGGCCGCATGAAGACCCATCGAACAGTGCCGCATAAGCTTTCTCTTGAACTGTGCCGCATGAGACCCCACCAAATCAGAGCCGCATAAGCTCTGTTAAACTGGACCGCATAAGCACTCGCTAAACAGAGCCGCATGAGCTCACTTGAACTGGGCCGCATAAGCACCCGCTGAATCAGAGCCGCATAAGACCCCACCAAACCAGAACCGCATAAGCCCTGTTAAACTGGACCGCATAAGCACCTGCTAGACAGAGCCGCATGAGCTCACTTGAACTGGGCCGCATAAGCACCCGCTGAATCAGAGCCGCATAAGCCCTGTTAAACTGAGCCGTGTGAGGCCGTGCTAAATCAGAGCCGCATAAGCTCTTCTAAACCATGCCGTATGAACACTCGCTAAACCGAGCCGCATACGCTCACTTGAACTGGGCCGCATGAGGCCTCGCCAAAATAGAGCCGCATAAGCCCAGAAACACTAAGTGGTTTTACCTGGCCATCTTCTAACTTGTTTCCTTTGTCTTTTTTCAGTGAATCTGCCAGTCAATCCTGCGGGAGAGCCCTTGGTGGGTTCAGCCCAATCTGCTGTAGGTGTGCGGTTCGACCACATATTCCAGTATGTGGTGAACCAGCTTTCCAAAGATGAGCCTGTGGAGAGGATGAATGCTATCAAGAACCAGTCCTTCTATTTTCTCTGTGCCATGATGAACTCGGGGTGATTGGGGGGAGAATTCCTGAAGCCCGAGTTCCTCTTCGGGGATACCTTGACTATGAAGAACTCCTAAGTTCTGGATATATCCGACAGCTGGAGCTTCACTTCTGATGGAATGACGATCCATATTCCTCAGATGGAGCGTCATTTTTCGCTGTCGTAGTTTAACATGCTGCCGATGGACAAAAAGATGGTGGACTCCTTAACTTCGAGCCAGTCGGCGATATTTGTGGGTAACATCCATTATAACAGAAATTTGGGGTCAGTATATGCGGGCAAGGTATCGGTCAGTTGCTACGTGATGGGTTTGGCCCCGGGTACCTTCTCAAATGTACAGGGTCCCAATTTTAAGTTCTCTCAAGCCGACACTTTCCTGAACCAACTTGCTAAGAAGGGGTCCTATCCAGTTGGCCGATTGGCATTGTTGAACTGGATAAACCCCATCCCCTCGTGGGCCAATTTGACCATGTGGATTCTGCGGAAGTATGAGACTCTTCTTCGTGAGATCAGCCTCTATCCCGCCATTCAGGGCACCTGTCACAGTCTACCCATGAATAAGACGCTATTTATGGCACTTCTGGAGATGTACAACCGGCGGACGGGAACCTTCTTCACGCCGGGAGGAGAGATGGGACTCGTTCTCCACGAGATGCATGCAGTTTACAAGCTGCCCTGGGGGGAAGAAGTCTTTGAAGTGTATACTCCGACGAACGAAGAGTTCGAGGATTTGGATCGGCGGTTCCTGAGCTTTGTTGCCGTATATCGAGAACTACTATGTCATCACAGTACCTGCCACCAGATGTCCATCAAGAAGGACGGTAGCTCGGAAGGAAACCTTCCTCACACCCGGACATGGCTCACACACCTTTTTACGCTAGGTGCCTCAGGCCGAATTTTTCCTCGAAATCCTCAAACCCAGGAGGAAGTTCAGGACCTGGTGTTGACTGCCAAGAGGTCATGGGCCACAGGCGACAGGTTTGGGAGTCGCACAGACTCCTTCAGTTATTTTTATCAGGGTACTCATCAGCTGTCAGAGAAGGCACTCCTGACAGGGTTCCTGATGGTATGGCTGCGGAATTGCGTGGTCTCGGGAGGGGCTGGTTCTATTGAGAGGATCAGCCGTAACTTTATCCTCCCTGCCGTGAAACTGGTCTTCGGGGCCAGACTAGCTCTTCTTCCGGCCATGGTGTACAGCATACACCGTGGCCTCCGCACCTTCTCGTCCAAGGTCATCGCCCGTGACACGGTGAAGGACTTTGAACACGTTGAACTGCCCCTATCATTATCTGATGGGGTGGTTGTTGATGCACTATCGGTCTTTAATGAGGCCTGGCGCAGAAGACGACATTATGGCTGATGATGTCTTTATCTTCCAATATCACCATCAGCCCTGGGAGTGCAACACTATGCCAGCCTGTCGGAGGGTTCTGGCAAGAGTGGACGGATATAACTTTTTTGTGTCTGTTCCTCGTTTTACCGATAACGAAGTGAAGGGCGTACATATTGATGGTACCGGGCCTCCTCACCTCTTGCATGAGAAGATGCTCCTTTGGTTGCGTAACATCCGTCCTGCGCACCTAGTGTACCGCAACCGCAACACCGTCTACTTGGAGCCTTACTTGCCCAGTAGGTTTTCTTGACAGTTCGGGTATAGTCAGCTGCTCTTAGACAGTCCCAGCCCTTGCTTGGGTTTTGAAGGTAGCGTGCTTGACGGCATCAGGGCCTGGTATTATTATGACACGGTTCACACCCGTATGAGCTTTTCAGTTCCTGATGCTGAGGCGCCAGGAAAGATTTTGTATTTGGCGGCTCTATACCATGTCGCGACGAACAAGCCTCATGTTGGCTTTGACCTGAGTACTAGCTTTATTATTGGTACTGGCTTGGCGGAGAAGCCCCAGGGGTCCAAGGCAAGGAAGAAGCGAGAGAACACAGTTGCTGTGTCGGACTCAGAGTCTGCCAACACGGACGAAGAGGATGACGAGCATAACCCCGATAACTCTCTTCCTTCTGCTGATGAGGTGGTGGCGGATCAGCCACCTGTCATTCCTGGTCCTTCGCGCAAGCGAAGCAGGCCTGAGCCCACCGTTGGTGGCAGAACTTACTCCATGAAACGGACTACGTCTAAACCTCGCAAGCTGCTCATCAAGGAGAGAGACGTGGATGACGCCGTTTCAGTGGTGAATTGATTTACAACCATCTTCTTCTTTAGCTGTTCTTTTGAACTGTGACCTAATCATTTTCTTTTCTTTACAGGCGTCAGAAGAATCGGACTCTCGAGAACCGGCTCTTGGCTCTGAAGTCGATCCGGCCTTGACCACTTTGATTAGTGACATGTGTGCCGAGATTATTTCTGTCGGGGTTCTTCCGGTGACGGCTGAGGCTCCTCCCGTTGCTGAGGTCTCAACCCAGGGTGACGTGGAATCTGCTGACCCCATCCCTGAGGCTGCTGAACTTCAGCTGGGTGATACTGATCCAGTTATATCTCCTTCCGGGACGGCTGGGGCAGATGAACCAATTGCCTTCGTGTCGGATATTGCTGGTGAAGAGGCTACGGTGGCTGAGAGCAAACCTCAGTCCCAGCAACTCTCCCCTGGTAAGCTAAGTCAAATTTTAACCAGCAAGGAGATTCATTCGCTCTATCATCACATCCTTCGGGTTAAGTTGATTGATAGTTGCTTCGGACATACAGGTCCTGCTCCTTCACTGCCAACGACGGACACTATCGGGAGAGAGCTGGCCAGAGAGAATCTGGTGGAAGAGAGTGTGCCTCCTCTAACTTATATTGAGGGGCCTCCCGCTGAATCAAGTTCGGGAGAGCAGACGGCGGAACGGCCGGGGCGGGAAGAAATGGTCCCCGTCCTCTCCTCTGTTCATATGGCTCCGAGGGTCGACCTTTCCGCCCTGCCGAGTCTCCAGACCCTTCGGGCTGCGGAGGAGGAATTAGCAGCTATTCAAACGTCCTTTCGCTCGGAACTTGTTTCCCTTGTGGCGGGGGCAGCAAGTTCCGGTGCATCTTCTTCGTCCCTGCCAGCTACCCTTCCTTTGACACCGTCTTCTACGGAAGTTCTGGATGAAGCGTCAAAAGATGTGGTTGACAGTTTTTACCGCCATCTGAGGCGAGGAATTGAGGCTGCGGTGGAGAGGGGGACCTCTTTTGCCTTGGCCCGTTAATGCGCCCGGGGCCAGATTGAAATCCTTAGAACCCTCCCAGGCGGGGCAGGGATAGTTGAGCTCATGGAGCCCAAATTGCTGGAGGCCGATCAGCTTGTGGCCCAGTTTCAAGTGCTGCGGCAAGTTGATCTGTCTGCAGCAATAGATCAAGAGCGCGCCTTCCTCATAACTGCCATGGAGAAGGTAAGGGTTGCTCGGGATATGGCCAAGCCGATTATAATGGGGGACCTCCACCGTCTATCTCTGCAGTATGATCAGTTGAGCCGCAGGGAAGAGGATTGCATGGCTCGGGAAGCGGCCGCCTCTCGTGGGGTAATTGATACGAAAGAGCAGATCCTCGAACTTCAGAGAAAACTGACTTTCTTGGAATCTGAGCTCGAGGTCGCCCGCACTGATAAGGAGTTGGTTGTTCAGGAAGCCGACAAGGTCACTCGAGCTTCTGCTAGCTTGGAGCGTGCTCTGGAGAAGCTTGAAGAGGGCTGGAGGGCTCACTCGCATCTGGAGGATACGGAGCGGCTGACTCAGGAGGCCGAGCGTCGGGCTAAGCAGCGGTTTGAGCGATCGACTGCCCTGCTGATGGACCGTCTCAGGGAGTTATGTGTCGCCGAACCATAGTCGACCTTTTCTTTATTTATATTCTTTCTTTTTTGAGGGGGACGTAGTCCCAGAACATGTAGTACCTTTGACTTTCAAATAAAAGAGTATGTTTTATTTTACCCTTCATTTGTATTGCTTGTTGCATTTGTGGTATTATGGTATTTGCCCCATTGGTGGACTATTTGTGGACCTATTACCCCTGGTATACCTTGGTTTTAGGTACGAGTAACAAGTTTGATAGGAATACTTAGAACAATTCCACAGTAAGGCAGCTATGGAAGTTCCTGGTATCGGAAGAAAGAATGCCATGGAGCAGCTGGCCTCCCGGGGCATGATGAGAAATGAGGCGCATGTACTAGAAAACTTAGTACAACATTTGTGGTCAGCAGAGGACATTTGTGGTCAACAAAGGACATTTGTGGGCCTATTATCCTTGGCGTACTCCGGTCTTGGGTACGGATAATAGGTCAAGAGAAAACCAACATATTTACTCAGAGGTAATGAGGACGTGGTAAATATGAGGGTTTCTTCAATGGAGCCTTCCTACTCAGAGGTAATGAGGACGTGGCATGAGTGGACTCCATGAAGGGTACATAGAACAACTCATAGGTAATATGGACGTGGAAGTTCTACGTGAGGGGGCGATTTTTTTTTGGCGGAAGCGAAACAACTGAGAGGTGGCATCGACGTGGTTGTTTCGGAAAATTTGTGGATCTGTTACCCTGTTTATGCACTGAAAGTACGGGCATTAGATCATGAAGAAGATGCTATTTTGGGAAGGAAGTTCAGAGGTATGATCATACATGACTTACTACCCAGAAGATGCGATATAGATTCATTTGGGATGACCAGAGTGTAAGTTCAGCGGTACCTAAGGGCACATAACTTAACAGTCCGGCAGATTTGGAGGATGTCATTTAGACATAATACTTCTTCAGGAACTTGCCATTGACGGACAACATGAACAAGTCTCCGTTTTGTTTGGCAAGGCGGTAAGCACCATTGGAGAATACATCCTCGATGACAAATAGGCCTTCCCACTTTGGCTAGAATTTGCCGACAGTTTTGTGAGTCATAACCATCGAACTTCGAATTGCCAGAACGAGATCGCCCACTTAGAATATTTTGAGTTTAACCTTCTTGTTGAAAGCTCCCGAGATGCGTGCTTGATATAGTTTGATTCGTTGTTGAGCTAGCAGGCGCTTCTCATCAAAAGCCTCCAACTCTTGAAGCCGGCGACGGTAATTATCATCCGTCGTCAATTGATAGGTGAGGGCGACACGGAGTGAGGGGATTTGGGTCTCCAGTGGAAGAACTGCCTCACTCCCATACACCATAGAGAATGGTGTTCTCCCGATTGCCGTCCGGACTGTAGTACGATACGCCCATAAGCATTCGCCAAACTTTTTATTCCAGTCGTATTTGTTGGAAGATACGAATTTCTTGAGCAGCTTGATTATAGTTTTGTTGAACGCTTTCGCCAAACCATTCGCCGACGGATTGTACGGTGTTGAAGCAATATTCTGGATCCAATGTTTGTCGTAAAACCGATAGAAGGCGTGGCTTGCGAACTGCGGACCATTGTCGTGGATGATCCTTCGAGGCAGTCTGAAGCGATAGATGATGTGATGCTTAAGGAAGCTTATCACGTTTGATGTCTTCACTTCTGCAAGCGGAACAACTTTCGCCCATTTGGAGAAGTAATCTGTGATTGCGAGTATGAAGCGGTGTCCTATGGACGAAGGTGGAGTGATTGGACCGATGATGTCCATTCTCCATGCTTCGAATGGCCAGGATGCCATCGTTGGATGTAAGAACTCGGATGGTTGATGGATGAAATCTGCATAGACTTGACAGGCTTTGCACTTTCTTACATAGTCTATCGCATCTGCTACCATCGTAGGCCAGTAATAGCCCATCCGACGAAGGCGGTCTTGCAGCTTCGGGCCAGGTTGATGGGCTCCACAAACGCTATCGTGAGCTTCACGTACGGCTTCTTTGGCTTCTGTATTCAACAGACATCGAAGCAGTAATCCATATTATGATCGTCGATACAGCATTTTTGTCTCCGTATCATAGAAGAATCTGAGGGAACGCCTTCTGATGGAAGTGGCTTCCTTTGGATTCTCCGACAAGATGCCGTAGACTACGAAGTCAATGAATGGATGTCTCCAGTCTGGTGCTTCGTCGACTATCAGAGCAGAGTAACTCTCAACACATTAAACATTGTTCTTGGGATAGACGAATTCCCGACCTATTACTTCAACCAAGTGGTGAGCATGATTCGGAACCGCTAAGGAAGCGGCAAGGCCTGCTAGGGCATCAACTTCCATGTTCTGGAGCTTGGAAACGTGTTATATAAAGAATCCTTCCAAGGATGAGATGATGTCAATTGCTATTTGGTGATAGAGGATCATGTCTTCATGACGAACTTCGTATGAACCCCGGATCTGGTTAACGATTAGTTATGAATCACCATATGCTTCGAGGTGCTCTGCTCCCAGTTCTTTTGCAAGTCGAAGGCCGATAACTAGAGCATTGTACTCTGCCACGTTGTTTGAACAAGGTTGCGTGAGGGAGTACGCCCGATTGATCACCAACCCGAAGGGAGAAATCAGCACCACTCCGACTCCGACTACGATATTTTCTTTGGGCCCAGTTCTTGAAGCGCCGTCGAAGAACATTCGCCAAACGGCATCATGGGAGACCGCATTTGAATTGGCGATCTCGTGTGGGATCTCTTCGTATATTCTGGTTGACTCCAAACCTGGATGGGCTGCTAAAAAGTCCGCCAGAGCTTGACCTTTAACAGCCTTCTGCGTGACGAAGATCATGTAGTAGGGAAACAATAATATTGCCCAAGTAGCGAGGCGAGAGCTGAGTGCCCTTGGTTTGGTCATAAGGACCCTGAGAGGGTTGACTCGTGATATCACATGTATGGTTTGTCCCGTGATATAGTGTCGCGTCTTCTGAATGGAGAACACTATAGTGAGGCACTCCTTTTCCACGGCAGTGTATCGATGCTCAAGCCCTACCATCATTCGACTGAGGTAGTAGATGGCTTGTTCATGGCCTGCATCATTATTTTATGCTAGTAGAGCACCGAGAGAATGCTCCATAGCTCGCACATAGAGCAAGAATGGCTTTCCAGCAACTGGGGCCACCAGGACTGGAGGGTTCGACAGGTATTCTTTGATGTTGTCGAAGGTGCGCTGGCACTCTTCATCCCATACGTAGGAGACGCCTTTCTTCATGAGGTGCGTGAAGAGTTGACATCGTCCGGAGAGGTTAGCGATAAACCTCCTGATGTAAGCTAGCCTTCCTTGAAGGCATTTCTTGGAGGTCCCATCTCCATGGTTGCCTTCGTCTTCTCAAGGTCGACATGGATACCCTGGGAGGTAACGATAAAACCCAAGAATTTCTTGCTGGATACGCCCAAGAAGGACTTTATGGGATTCATCTTCAAATTGTGCGCCCGCATCAGGTCGAATACTGTCTTCAGATCATGCAGATGATCTTCTTTAGAGCGGATCTTGACGGCGATGTCGTCGACATAACATTCCACTGTCTTGCGTAAGTGATCTCTGAAGATGACACTCATGGCTCGTTGATTGGTGACGCCAGCATTCTTTAAACCAAATGGCATGACTGTGTAGCAGTATGTGCCAATCGGTGTTCGAAATAATGTATGCTTTTCGTCGTCAGGGAACATCTTGATTTGATTGTACCCTGAGAAGCCATCCATGAATGACATGCGCTCGAAGCCACAGGTGTTGTCAATCATTATATCTGTAATAGGGAGGGGAAACTCATCCTTAGGACACGCCTCGTTCAGATTTCGGAAGTCAATACAGATTCGGATCTTCCCATTCTTCTTGAGGACAGGTACTATGTTGGCTATCCAGTCTGGATGTTGTTCCTCGCGAATGAAGCCGCTGGCTATCAGATTGTTGACCTCGGCCTCGATAGAGTTCATGATGTCTGGACGGAACCGTCGTTGCTGCTGTTTGACCGGTTTTGCGTCCGGACGAATGTTGAGTTTGTGAAGTGCAACCTCAGGGTTTAGCCCTGGCATGTCTTCATAGCTCCAGGCGAACACATCGATATATTCTCTGACGAGTTGCAGTAGTGATTCTCGCTCTTCGTCTGTCAGACTTTTGCTAACGAAGAATGGTTTTGGAGAGGACTCATCGCCGAGGTCAACTTACATGACCTCATCTTCGGTAGAAGGGGAACATCTCTCCATGCAGCAGGATACGATTGTCGTATCCTGAGGTCCTGGCAGGTTTTTCGGGCGTGGAACATGGCCCGGAGCTCTTGGACCTCTCGTCTTGCCTCCCTGGCTTCGTCTGTAGAGGTGGGAGCCGATATTGTAGGAGGGTTGCCACCCAAGGTTGAGTTCGAGTCTGCATTGTGTAGTGTCCCGTCCCGTTCAGTCAATCGAAGGAATCGAAATGCCAACGGCGTTCGGACATAGCCTTGCAACGTCTACTCAGAGACATCACTCGGTCGAGGCGACCGCTCGCTCAGGTGGGGTAGTTTCGGTGAACTTGCCTCATCTTAGCCTTCACATAATAAATCGTATGTTTTTAACTTGCACAAGTAGGCTTAATAATAAAAGAGATGAATCCACATAGCTAAAGGGAGTAATCCCGACGGGTCGAATTGAGATAGAATATGGAAAGGTCCAACGGTCAGCTTAGAGTTGGTGCACGGCGTGCTTTGAAAATGACACTCGATCTTTCGTTCCGTGGCTTGGGAGAAGGAAAGTTGGTTGAGTAGGCGAAGTATGAACGTAGCCTAAGTCATAGGCATCGTCCGTATGAATGCTTCATAAAGCATGTATGCTTCCATGATGCAAGGCTTGGCATAGCCTTTGCTCGTCCCTTGAGTTAAGTTCTAGGCTTGTTGAAGTTAGGCAAAGTGTTGGCGGTCGACCTAAGTCATTCTAAGCACGGCCCTATGAGTTCTACTGCCGGATATAACCATATAGCCTCACGATCGTAAGGCCCATCATATAGAGTATGACTTGGGCGGTGGTGTCACATAGAGTTTCAAGTTGGTTTGAGACACGATGGCACAGATTTAGGGTTTTAAGGCACGGGCCACGGTTCAGTCATTGAGTTTTGGAATGTGTTTCGATAGTTGTTCTTGAGTGAGTGAAATGATAGGGCAAGAAAGAAAGAATGCTCATGACTGGGTCGTTGAGGCAAGAAAGAAGAAAGCTCGCGACTACGGGTCGTCGAGGCAAGATCTCAGATGTGAGATATGTTGAACTTAGCCCTGAAAGAGATGGTAACACTAGAAGTAGCTTTGACTGTGTGAGACGTCAGTTTGAGTCGAGTCTTGCATGGTCATTGGACAACTTGTACAAGGTAAAATAAATCTGTTTCTCTAACGGCGACCCCGGCGGCCCAGGGGAACCGTTGCGATGGAGACATTCGTAGCTGTGCTGGATGACCGCACGGGTTAGGCGGGGACTTACAGCGGAGCTAGCTACTCGCGCTGGCAAGGAGCGTCCGTCTAATCAAAAGCTCAAAAGGAGTTTATTATAGGGCTGGGCCCTAGTGACCAGTTCATATAGATGAGTCGGCATGGGCGACGATCCACGTTTATGCCTTTGGATTGAGTCGAGTATTGAGTGTAGTATATCAAGGAAGTTCAGTTGAATGTGTGTGTACAGTTGGAACACAAAATATTGGGCCTAAGATTTGGCTGCAACGTAGGCGACGTGCTTCGGCACGAGATATGGCATCGAATCTTATGTTGTCGGCATATAAGTTGTATGGTTATGGCTGAGTTGGTTGAGTTTAAGTCAGGAAACCGCCGCAAGGCAAAGTTGTTTGAGTGACACTAAGATGCACAAGTCTTGATTGGGTCTGTTGGTGATCAAAGTAGCAAGGGCCGCGAGGCGGCAATATGGTTGAGTCGCACATAGTTGCGAGGCACGACACAAAGAATTTGAAGCACGGTCACACGAAAATGGAGTCTCATTGCGTAGTTGCGTCTCTGATTTTGGCCGTAAGGCAAACACGACGTGATAGGTTAACGTTGACGAGTTAACATTGATGTTACGAGTATGGGATGGTCTAAAGACACAAAATAGACAAGGCATCGATCCTAAAATAACCTAAGGGAAGACTAGAAAGACAATTGATAAGAAGTGACTATGTTACACAAAGTAAATCAAACATGTTGGGTTTGTTTGGGTGGGCGAGGAGCTCATTCCACTAGTACAGTTGAGTACTGACACCCACATAGTTTTCATGTGCAGGTACAGGTAGAAGCTCGTGGCGCGAAGCTCACTTGGATGCGTCGAGGCACGGAGTCCCTTAGCGATTCGAAGCACGCGGCCGCATGGAGTAAAGACTTATACAGGACATAATGTATGAACATCGCCTTCCAAAGCTTCCGCCGGCTCAAGACCTGTATTTGAGAGATGAGAGAGAGCTGAGTGACTTGTAATGTGAGATGAGTGAGCTTGAGAGACTTGTAACATTGGCCTTGTGCCCCATTGTAATCTCTGCTTCAATATCAATGAAGAGTTTCCTTTGAATAACTTGTGTTTGGTTCTACTTTCCGCTGCTATCATTCAATGTCTCTGCTTGGGACTTCTGTACGACGACCCTGTCGCAGCCGCTGAAATCGGCCGTTATGGAATCCGCCTTGCACGAGCGCAATCTAGGTTCGTGCGGCATCACGCCTTAGCGAGGAAGATCGCTCCTACGGGAGTGGGGCGTGACATAATGGTATCAGAGCATGGCTTTACGTCCTTGGACAACCGATTGAATTCTTTAACTCCGTTGTTCCGTAAACTCTGAATTGTTGCTTCCGCAAAGTTGATATCATTGGTGCGCTCTCTCTCAATTGTCCCACGGGATGTCCATACAATAAGTCTATCTATTTTGTAAAACATAGGAGAAATTTTTTTGATAAACTAAAAAGATGATTTACATAAGCACGGTTGGCTAAGTCGGGCTGGGCATATACACCAAAGTTACGTCGACCTTAGAAAAGTCGAGTACGGGAATTGAATTCTGTCGGACGAGAATGAGTAAACTCGATTGAGTAAGTGGGATGACTATCGATAGGGATGCTATCGAACGACGAGATCGTCGGTGCGATATAGATGAGCGTGCTTGAAATTTGAGGAATAGTTTGAACGGGATTCGAAAAGTGGATTTTGATTCGAATGATAGTTTTGAAGATTTGATAAATGACTTCATCCTTGAGTGGTGTATATGATAGCCTCAGGGATGTCGACCGAACGATTGAGGATGCGGGGTGTCGGTGAGTCTATCAGCAAGCGTTGCACATATGCAAAGCCTTAGATTGAGTGAGTTGTTGTCATAAAGTTTGATAAGTAGATTCGAACAACCTAGAGATGGACGCGCATGGGACGTGCACGGGATTGAAGATTGTGCGGAGGTGAAACGTGAAAATAATTGAGTAGGTGAAATCAAATCGAGTAAAAAGTTAGATTGTACGAATGGATGACTTGATCGAGGAAATATAATGGATCATATATGAAAAATTAGCACGACAGGTAGGCAGCGTGCATAGAAAGGTTTGATTTCGAAGTTACGTAATGACTCTAAGGATTGGATTGAATGTCGTTCGATGAATTGAGTTAGCAAAGGAACGATGCAATTGAGAAAATACGTTGGTCGATGACTTAAGATAAAGGGATGAACGAATACGTGAATTTGAGTTTGAGGAATTTGATGTTGTGAATAATTCGAGGGATAATGATCGGACTTGAGTTTGAATGTCAAGGAGACTATCCAGTCGGACGATAGCATCATTCGTACGACTCAAAATTTGGTTGCAAAGGAAGATCGTCAGGTTATGCATATCGTCGATGGTATTGAGACGTATCAAAGATCGCTATACGATAACTCGGGGGTACTCTAACTCGGCGAATAACGATCGTACAAGTGTTATTGTTCGATTGGATGATATACCAAGGATTTTGATCGAGATGAATGTTGGATGAAAATGATTGTGTCTTGAGGGTTACGTGGATAACCACAACGTCGACGATCTTGTCTTCTACGAGCGCAACTCTAGTCTCACACATGCGTCACGTCAGATTTGGGGCGATCACTTCACGTGAGCGCTGACATGGTGATTCATGTCGCGGGAATGATCGAACTCGAAAAATCAGGATACGGCAACTTTGATTGTCTCAACTTGTTGGTTTGATACGAAGGTGAACTCGAGGATTTGTAGGACTTGCGATTGATGATTAAATAGACTTGAGGATTGAGTAGTTCCAATCCGTACATCGAGAATGAATTAGTCTAGACGCAAAACAAGAGTTACGTCCTGATGAGGATAATTATCCCGCGGGAGCGTGCATGGTGATTCATGCCCACCGTGGATAATCTGACTCGCGTGGGATCGGGGCACAACGTATTGTTAAGTCATACGACCTTGTGATCGATTACGTGAATCGGAATAAATGACTTAGGAAATATGGAATGTGAAATTTTGGTTTGCGACAATTTGTGTCATAGCGTGCTTGATTCGAGAAGGATTGATAGGCGTATTAGTTCGAAGAAATGGACTATACGAAATGGCTTGATGGACGAGCGATATCTATACGTCAAGGATTTGGTTGAAACATGAGTTATTTGTAGGATGGCTTTGCTGAACGACTCGGACCCCGTGCGACGAATGTTGGGATGTGTGTAGAAAATTGATGCTCGATGTTTAGAAATCAGAGTGATGCGAGTTTGGGTAGAAAAATCCGTACTATCAATTTGGTTTGACCTTAGGATGGGGTCAGTATTGATATTGTTGTTTGGGAACTATGATTCCAATTCTGACGGAAAGACATAGCCTAGCGGTTAGGCAGACGTTCCGGTGCGGAGCGATAGGAATGGTGAAGGAACCACTCATGAGGCTCGGTTGACATGTATGTATATCAAGGACGCTTGAATGTGTACACGATCCGACTCGAGTGGTGATGGTGGGATTCGCTATCACGAGGCTTGGTTGAAATTCATGTATTTTGGAGATGCCTAAGATATGTGCACGACCCATACTAAGTGATATATTGAATTCAAGTGAGATTTGAGGAACGAAGAAGTGTGTACGAGAATCTAGGAACATTTGAGTGATAAGTCAATAAGTAAGTGTACTCAGTTAGTTTCGAGGATGAAACTTTTTCTGAGTGGTGTACGATGTAGTGCCCCGTCCCGCTCAGTCAATCGGAGGAATCAAAATGCTGACGGCGTTCGGACATAGCCTTACAACGGCTACTCAGAGACATCACTCGGTCGAGGCGACCGCTCGCTCAGGTGGGGTAGTTTCGGTGAACTTGCCTTATCTTAGCCTTCACATAATAAATCACATGTTTTCAACTTGCACAAGTAGGCTTAATAATAAAAAAGATGAATCTACATAGCTAAAGGGAGTAATCCCGACGGATCGAATTGAGATAGAATATGGAAAGGTCCAACGGTCAGCTTAGAGTTGGTGCACGATGTGCTTTGAAAATGAAACTCGATCCTTTGTTCCGTGGCTTGGGAGAAGGAAAGTTGGTTGAGTAGGCGAAGTATGAACGTAGCCTAAGTCATAGGCGTCGCCTGCATGAATGCTTCATAAAGCATGTACGCTTCCATGATGCAAGGCTTGGCATAGCCTTTGCTCGTCCCTTGAGTTAAGTTCTAGGCTTGGTGAAGTTAGGCAAAGTGTTGGCGGTCGACCTAAGTCATTCCAAGCACGGCCCTATGAGTTCTACAGCCGGATATAACCATATAGCCTCACGATCGTAAGGCCCGTCATATAGAGTATGACTTGGGCGGTGGTGTCACATAGAGTTTCAAGTTGGTTTGAGACACGATGGCAGAGATTTAGTATTTTAAGGCATGGGCCACGGTTTAATCATTGAGTTTTGGAATGTGTTTCGATAGTTGTTCTTGAGTGAGTGAAATGATAGGACAAAAAAGAAAGAATGCTCACGACTGGGTCGTTGAGGCAAGAAAGAAGAATGCTCGCGACTACGGGTCGTCGAGGTAAGATCTCAGATGTGAGATGTGTTGAACTTAGCCCTGAAAGAGATGGTAACACTAGAAGTAGCTTTGACTGTGTGAGACGTCAGTTTGAGTCGAGTCTTGCATGGTCATTGGACAACTTGTACAAGGTAAAATAAATCTGTTTCTCCAACGGCGACCCCGACGGCCCAAGGGAACCGTTGCGATGGAGACATTCGTAGCTGTGCTGGATGACCGTACGGGTTAGGCGGGGACTTACAGCAGAGCTAGCTACTCGCGCTGGCAAGGAGCGTCTGTCTAATCAAAAGCTCAAAAGGAGTCTATTATAGGGCTGGGCCCTAGTGACAGTTCATATAGATGAGTCGGAATAGGTGGCGATCCGCGTGTATGCCTTTGGATTGAGTCGAGTATTGAGTGTAGTATATCAAGGAAGTTCAGTTGAATGTGTGTGTACAGTTGGAACACAAAATGTTGGGCCTAAGATTTAGCTGCAACGTAGGCGACGTGCTTCGGCACGAGATGTGGCATCGAGTCTTATGTTGTCGGCATATAAGTTGCATGGTTATGGCTGAGTTGGTTGAGTTTAAGTCAGGAAACCGTCGCAAGGCAAAGTTGTTTGAGTGACACTAAGATGCACAAGTCTTGATTGGGTCAGTTGGTGATCAAAGTAGCAAGGGCCGCGAGGCGACGATATGGTTGAGTCGCACGTAGTTGCGAGGCACGACACAAAGGATTTGAAGGACGGTCACACAAAAATGGAGCCTCATCGCGTAGTTGCATCTCTGATTTTGGCCATAAGGCAAACACGACTTGATAGGTTAACGTTGACGAGTTAACATTGATGTTGCGAGCACGGGATGGTCTAAAGACACAAAATAGACAAGGCATCGGTCCTAAAATAATCTAAGGGAAGACTAGAAAGACAATTGATAAGAAGTGACTATGTTGCACAAAGTAAATCAAACGTGTTAGGTTTGTATGGGTAGGCGAGGAGCTCATTCCACCAGTACAGTTGAGTACTGACACCCACATAGTTTCTATATGCAGGCACCGGTACAAGCTCGTGGTACGAAGCTCGCTTGGATGCGTCGAGGTACGGAGTCCCTTGGCGATTCGAAGCGCGCAGCCGCATGGAGTAAAGACTTATACATGACATAATTTATGGACATCGTCTTCCGAAGCTTCCGTCGGCTCAAGACTTGTATTTGAGAGATGAGAGAGAGCTGAATGACTTGTAATGTGAGATGAGTGAGCTTGAGAGACTTATAACATTGGCCTTGCTCCCCATTGTAATCTCTGCTTCAATATTAATAAAGAGTTTCCTTTGAATAACTTGTGTTTGGTTCTACTTTTCGCTGCTATCATTCAATGTCTCTACTTAGGACTTCTGTGCGACGACCCCGTCGCAGCCGCTGAAATCGGCCGTTATGGAACCTGCCTTGCACGAGCGCAATCTAGGTTCGTGCGACATCACGCCTTAGCGAAGACAATTGCTCCTACGGGAGTGGGGCATGACACATTGGCCGCGGGACCCAAGCTTGTCTGGCCAGGCGTCCTTTTTTGTAGAGTTGGTAGGGCCGTTTTGATCTCGTCCATGGATTTGATCAAGGTATGGAGTATGGCCTCCAGGGTATCGATGCGTTGGAGATCACTAGGATCGTCTTGGTCATTGTTTGTCATGAACACCGTCCTCACATGAGAAGAGATGGAAGAAACGGTGACGGACGTGCCCTCTGAATCATACCCTTGTACTGAGAAATCGTCGGGGTATGTAAGAATATTCTCCTCTGGTTCGGACTCAGAGGAAGTGCTACCCCCTGCGTAGGAGGCTGCCTCATCTTGGGACCCATGGGCGTCCTCGGGGACGTCTGGGTCTACTGCATCTGTGGAGGGAATTGCTTCCTCCGGTGCATCTTCTTGGAACGTCGGATTGTCGTGGACGTTCAGATGGTTGCTACCCCCAGCTTCGACTTCCCCCAGAGATATAGATGACGAATCTCCAAGTGTTGAATATTTCGTCTTAGAGCGGGTGCCCTGATAAACTCCTCTAGTGGTGGTTGTGGACAGTCGCTTGGACGCAAGTTTTCTGGCCATGCTAGTTGAGATCGTCGGACTGGAAACATTCATCTTCTTCCTCGCCTTGCCGGTAGGATCTTCTGAGTAGAATTGCAGGATCCGACATGAAGCGCCTCATCTCCTGCGCTTTGTTGCAGGACTGGTCCTGGCTGCTGCAGTCTTTGGAAGACGGACCGCCGGTCCTCTTTTACTGCTGCCTTACGGCAGCAGCAGTTGACGATGACTTGAGTGCAGTGGTGTCCATGAAAGGACTCTCTGCACACCAAGCTCTCTTCCCTTTCTTTGCGTTTGTGAAGAATCACATCACGTAAGTCACTCGTTTTGTGGGCCCGAGAGTTCCGAGCACACGAGTGTGTTGGCATCCCGCCTGCTCTCTGATGTGGGGCTAGTAAGAGTACTTGCCCATGATCTTTGTTGGGTGATTCTTGATAACTATCCCGTCCGTTGGCCACCGGGGGTTGGACACGGATAGTTTTATACAAATTTCCATCAGGGGCCCGCATAATAGTCAGCGGGATGCCCTGATGGTCAGAAGTTAGGACAGCTGACTGAGTTCGACGAGCCCGTGCTATCCTAGACTTCTTTCCTCTAGCACCTGAGAGTGCATAGAAGGAAGAGTCCAAGTTGTGCATCACAGAGTTTGGCGCATCCTGCTGAGAGCCTATGGGTCAGGAACGCATGAGAGGCGGTCAAAAACTGACCCTGAGTCGTGCAGGGTGGATGGCTTGTGGCTGAGTTTGGCAGCCGCATAAGTGTTCTCCATGCGGCTGGGAACAGTTTGCATGCGGCTAGAAGTTGTGGCCGCATGGGCCTTCTTCATGCGGCTGGCAGTTGTGGCCGCATGAGCCTTCTTCATGCGGCTGGCAGTTGTGGCCGTATGAGCCTTCTCCATGCGGCGGACAGCTGTGGCCGCATGAGCCTTCTTCATACGGCGGGCGCCCTTACGTGGCTGCTTTTTGGACCGTATAGAGTCCCTCTTTGCCCCTGCAAGTCCAGCATCGTAGTGTTTTCCTCTACCGGACTTGGGGACAGCAGAGTCCTCTACGGTCTGAAGTGGGGCCGCATGAGAGCCTTCTCCGCCGTCTTGGGCAGCAGAGAGCATTTCTTCCAGAGCTTGGGAAGGAGCAAATGATTTGGGCCTCCACTCCCTGCGGGCCTTCTTCGTGCGGGTTTGCTTCTGGACCGGGCCAGCGCTTCTGTCGGAGAGCATTTCTTCAAACGTCTGCTGGTCGAAGCGGACGACCAACATCTGTTACGTGGAGCCGAGCTTGGCGGCGTCCGATTGCGTCACCAAATTCTCAGCCATGGAGAAGTTAGTCCCCAGCAGAGTCGCCATCGTGTTTGCCATTGATTATAAAAGAACAGAACAGTTTTATGGGAGGACTGGACTTTTACTTCACAACTACAAACTCACTTGCACAGAAGAGAACCTAGGAACAAAACCTAGGAAAAGCAATCTAAAGTACAATTGTTTTATTTTTCTAGAGGGTGTCAGTAGAGGCTCGGAAGAGTGCTATCAACTCTGCCTTACTCCTTGGACGATCGGACGTCGCTTCGGCTCTGATGAAGAAATGCTCTTGCTAGATGCCCTTTGCTCTATGCTTCTCTTTTTTGTCTCTGCCGCTCTTTGTGTCCACCTTTTTTTTGTAAGGGAATGACACCTTGCTATTTATAAGGCTTTTTTATAAGTAGGGTGTGCAGTAATTGCTCCTTTAAAAGTGGGCGGTTAGGGATTTGGTGAAGATTAGCCTTGATCTTGTTTGTTGGAAATTAATCTGGACAGTTAATATTGATTGTAACAAATCTGGGCAATTAATGTTGATTGTACCAAATCTGCATAGTTTGTTGGAAATCGATCTGGGCAGTTAATGTTGATTGCACCAAATCTGCATTGTGATAATTTGTTTGATAGCATCAAATCCGATGGGATAAGTCTTGGTCAATCTTCTGCTACGTGTCCCAGCCGTACGAACGCGGGGGAATAAGTCTTAGTCGACCTCCTGCCACGTGTCCCTACTGCCATTGTGATGCGAGCCGCATAGACGGGGCGTCCTGGCAGAACCGCATGAGCGTGGCCCCGACTACCGAGCCGCCTGAAGGTGGCAGCCGCATGAGAGTGATAGCCGCATAAGGGTGAACCCCAACCGAACCGCATAAGGGTGCCTCCCCCATAATCCAAGCCGCATGAGAGTGGCAGCCGCATGAAAGAGTGATAGCCGCATAAGGGTGAACCCCAACTGAACCACATAAGGGTGGCCCCCCACAATTCGAGCCGCATGAGAGTGGCAGCCGCATGAGAGTGATAGCCGCATAAGAGTGAACCCCAACTGAACCGCATAAGGGTGGCCCCCCACCATCCGAGCCGCATGAGAGTGGCAGCCTCATGGGGGGGTGGCCTCCAACTGAACCGCATAAGGGTGGCCCCCACAATTCGAGCCGCATGAGAGTGGCAGCCATATGGGGGTGGCCTCCAACTGAACCGTATAGGGTGGATCCCACGACCGAGCCGCATGGAAGTCCTTGAAGCGATCAGCATAAGGGGCTTTGGAATTGGTGGATTGTGCCAGCTATAAAGATTTTATCTCGTCTTTCTAGGAGCACGCCATTATGACAGAGCCATCATTTGACCTTTATGTCAGAGCTGTCAATCCTACGTTGTCAGAGCTGCCGCCTTCCTGTGTCAGGATAATTAATGAGCTAGCTGCTCAGAGTATTTATGGCCAGCTGTAAAGGCCTATTTGAGCCGCATGAGGCCACGTGGCTTTTCCTTCATCTTTCTGAGCCGCATGAAGCTCTCGGGTCTTTTGAGCCGCAGGAAGGGTCCTTCAGCTATGAGCCGCATGGGGCTGATTTTCGGTCCGTATAAGAATTTATTTATATTTTTCCATGCTTCTACAGATGCGTCGAGGCATGGAGTTCCTTGGCGATTCGAAGCGTATGGCCGCATGGAGTCAAGAATTATACGAGACGTAATGTATGGACGTCGCCTTTCGAAGCATCCGCTGGCTCAAGACTTGTAACTGAGAGATGAGAGAGAGCTGAGTAACTTGTAATATGAGCTTGAGAGAGCTTGAGAGACTTGTAATCTTGGCCATGCGTCCCATTGTAACCTTTGTTTCAATTCAATAAAGAGCTTCTTTTGCATAACTTGTGTTTGTTCAAATTTTTGCTGCTATTATTCAATGTCTCTGCATGGGACTTCTGTGCGACAACCCCGTCGCAGTCGCTAAAATCGGCCGTTATGGAACCCGCCTTGCACGAGCGCAATTTAGGCTCGTATGACATCATGCCTTAGCGAGGACGATCGCTCCTACGGGAGCGGGGCGTGACATAATGGTATCAAAGCACGGCTTTACGTCCTTGGACTATCGATTGAATTCTTTAACTCCGTTGTTTCCGCAAACTCTAAAATATTGCTTCCGCAAAGTTGATATCGTTGGTGCGCTCTCTCTCAAATGTCCCACGGGATGTCCATACAATAAGTATAACTATTTTGCAAAACATAGGAGAACAATTTTTGATAAAACAAAAAGATGGTTTGTGTAAGCACGGTTGGCTAAGTCGGGCTGGCATATACACTAAAGTTGCATCGACCTTAGAAAAGTCGAGTGTGGGATTCGTAATGTTTCGAGCAAGAATGAGTTAGACTTGATTGAGTAAATAAGATGACTATCGATAGGGGTGCTATCGAACGACGATGTTATCGTCGGTACAATATAAGGTGAGCGTACTTAAAATTTAAGGAATCGTTCGAACGAAAATTCGAGGAGATAGAATTATGAATCGAATGATAAGTTAAAGATTTGTTGAATGACTTCATCCCTGAGTGGTGTATGCGATAGCCTCAGGGATATCGATCGATCGATTGAGGATTTGGGGTGTCGATGAGTCTATCAGCAAGCGTCGCACATATGCAAAGCCTTAGATCGAGTGCGATTGAGTGAGTCATTGTCTTAAAGTTTGATAAGTGGATTCGAACAAATTAGAATTTACACGCACGGAACATGCACGGGATTGAGGATTGTGCGAAGTATGAAACGCGAGAATGATTGAGTAGGTGGAACTAAACCGAAGAAAAGTTAAGGTGTGCGAATGGATGAATTGATTGAGGAAATCGATAAGGATCGTATAGAAAAAGTTAGCACGATGGGAAGATAGCATGCATGAAAAGTAAAAATTTGAAGTTACGTAATGACTCTAAGAATTGGATTGAATGTTGCTCGATATTTTGAGTTAGCAAAGGATTGATGTGAATTGAGAAAATACATTGGTTAATGACTCAAGATAGATGGATGAACAATACACGAATTTGGGTTTGAGGAATTTGATGTTGGGAATAATTCGAGTGATGATGATCGAACTTGAATTTGAATGTTGAGGAGATTATCCAGCCGGATGATAGCATCATTCGCACGACTCGAAATTTGGTTGCAAAAGAAGATCGTCAGATTACGCAAATCGTCGATGGTATTGAGGCATATCAAAGATCGATATGCGATAACTCGAGGGTACTCTAACTCAGCGAATGACGATCGTACAAGTGTTATTATTCAGTTGGATGCCATACTTAGGATTTTGATTGAGATGAATGTTGGATAAAAATGATTATGTCTTGAGGGTTAAGCGGATAACCACAGCGTCAACATTCTTGTCTTGTGCGAGTGCAACTCTATCCTCGCACATACGTTGCATCAGATTTGGGGAAATCGTTTCGCGTGAGCGCTGATATGGTGATTCATGTCGCGGGAATGATCGAACTCGAAAAATCAGGATGCGGCAACTTTGATTGTCTTGACTTGTCAATTTGATGCGAAGGAAAATTTGAAGATGTTAGGACTTGCGATTGATGAATAAAATAAACTTGAGGATTGAGTAGGTCCAATCTGCACATCGAGAATGAACTAGTCTAGACGCAAAACAAGAGTTACGTCCCGATGAGGATAATTATCCCGCGAGAGCGTGCATGGTGATTCATGCTCACCGTGGATAATCTGACTCGCGTGAGATCGGGGCACAACATATTGTTAATCTAGACGACCTTATGATTGATTACGTAAATTAGAATAGATGATTTAGGAAATATGAAATATGAATTATGGTTTATATATGAATCGTGTCGTAGCGTGCTTGACTTGGAAGGATTGATAGGTGGATTATGCCGAACGTGTTTGAAGGGATAGACTATACGAAATGGCTTGATGAACGAGCGATGTGTTCATGTCGAGTATTGGTTGAACGTGAGTTGTCATAGGATGGCTTTGCTGAATGACTCAGACCCCATGCGACAAATATTGAGATGTGTGTAGGGAATCAATGCTCGATGTTAGAAATCGGAGTGATGCGAGCTTTGGTAGAAAACCCCATACTATTAACTTGGTTTGAACTTAGGATGGGGTCAGTGTTGATATTGTTGTTTGGGAACTATGATTCTAATACTGACGGAAAGACATAGCCTAGCGGTTAGGCAGACGTCCGAGTGCGAAGTGGTAGGATTTGTGGAGGCACCACTCACGAGTCTCGGTTGACATGCACGTATATCAGGGACGCCCGAATATGTGCACGATCTGACTCAAGTGGTGATAGGAGATTCTCTATCACGAGGCTTGGCTGAAATACATATATTTTGGGGATGCCTAAAATTTGTGCACGATCCAACTAAGTGATATGTTGAATCAAGTGAGACTTGAGGAACGGGAAAGTGTCGAGGATTTTGAGATTGTAAGTTTTGAAGAAAAGATTATGGGTAGCAAGAGCGTGGCTCGAATTTGAGGGAGCGCATAGGAAAAGTGTGTACGAGAGTCCTTGAATGTTGAGTAAAGTGATAAGTCGATAAGTGTACTCAGTTAGTTTTGAGGATGAAACTTATTCTGAGTGGTGTATGATGTAGTACCCCGTCCCGCTCAGTCAATTGGAGGAATCGAAACACCGACGGCGTTCGGACTTAGCCTTGCAACGGCTGCTCGAAGACATCGTTCGGTCGAGGCGACCGCTCGCTCAGGTGGGGTAGTTTTGGTGAACTTGTCTCATCTTAGCCTTCACATAATAAATCGCATATTTTCAACTTACACAAGTAGGCTTGATAATAAAAGAGACGAATCCACATAGCTAAAGGAAATAATCCCGACGGGTCGAATTGAGTTAGAATATGGAAAGGTCCAATGATTGTCTTAAAGTTGGTGCACGACGTGCTTTGAAAATGACACTCGATCCTTCGTCCCGTGGCTTGGGAGAAGGAAAGTTGGTTGAGTAGGCGAAGTTATGATCGTAGCCTAAGTCATAGGCGTCGTCCGCATGAATGCTTCATAAAGCATGCACGGTCCCATCACCCAAGGCTTGGCATAGCCTTGGCTTGCCCATGAGTTAAGTTGCGTTGAGCGGCTTTTGACCTAAGTCTAGGCACCCGATTGACTTGGTCGTTCAAGTCGAATGCGTGCACGGCATGATCCGTAAAGGCAAAGCTTGACGCAGCCTTTGCTCGTTAAGTTGTTGCATAGTTAAGTTAGGCAAAGTTATGCCGGTCGACCTAAGGCGTTACAAGTACCGTCCCACTCTTTCATGGTTTATCAAAGTTAAGTAGTCCCGCGATCTTATGGCCCGTCGACTTAGGCAGGAATGTCGCGTAGAGCACAATTGGCCTAAGTCACGATGCACGGACTTAGTGTTTAAGGCAAAGACGACACTTGATTCAAGTGAGTTTTGGAGAAAGGACTATCAAATAGGCATTCATGAGTTGAATAAAATGATATGGTAACATGGAAAGAATGCTCGCGACCGTGGGTCGTCGAGGGGTCTCAAGGATAGAAGTCCTGAACGTGGTTTTGAAAGAGAGGGTAACACTGAAGGAAGAATGATTGTGTGAGACGTCAGTTTGAGTCAGGGTCTTGCATGGTCATTGGACAACTTGTCGACAAGGTAGAGTTTCCCCGTAACGGCAATCCAGGGCCATGGGACCATTTCGGCCAAGAAAGAAAACACGATGATAGCTGTACTGACTCGATAGCACCGGGTTAGTCGGGGACTTCCAGGGGGCTAGCTACCTTGCGCTGGAAGGGTCCCAGCCAACCGTAAGCTATGTGTCCAGTTATAGCTTGTTATGCTAGTGACCTCATATAGATGAGTCGGCACGGGCAGCAATCCGTGAGTGTGCCTTTAGATTGTGTCGAGTTAAATGTGTGTACGTTTTAAAAGAATGTTTGGGCCGAAGTTTTGGCATCAACATAGGCGTCGTACATCGGCACGAGATGTGGCGTCGAGTCTTAAGTTGTCGGCATATAAGTTGCATAGTTTGGATGTGAGTTGTCTTGAGTTTAAGTCAGGAAATGCCGTAAGGCAAAGTCGATCGAGTGACACTTAACCCACAAGTCTTGATTGGGCCAGTTGATGATTTAGTAGAAAAGGGCCGCGAGGCGGCGATATGATTGAGTCTCATTGAGTTGCGAGGCACGGCCTCAACAAGGATTTGTAGCACGGTCATAAGAAAATTGGGTATTACCGCGTAGTTGCGTCTCTGATTTTGGGCCGCAAGGCAAACACGACTCGATAGGTTAACGTTGTTGATACAAGCACGGGATGGTCTAGAGACACAAAATAGGCTAAGGCGTCGGTCCTAAAACTGATCCTAAGGCAAGAGTAGAAAGATAATTGATAAGAAGGGACTATGTTACACAAAGTAAATCAAACGTGTTGTTTTGTATGGGTGGGCAAGGAGCTCATTCCACCAGTACAGTTGAGTACTGACACCCACATAGTTTTCATGTACAGGCACAGGTAGAAGCTCGTGGCACGGAGCTCGCTTGGATGCGTCGAGGCATGGAGTTCCTTGACGATTCGAAGCGTGCGGCCGCATGGAGTCAAGACTTATACGGGACATAATGTATGGACGTCGCCTTCCGAAGCATCCGCTGGCTCAAGACTTGTAACTGAGAGATGAGAGAGAGCTGAGTGACTTGTAATATGAGCTTGAGTGAGCTTGAGAGACTTGTAATCTTGGCCTTGCGCCCCATTGTAACCTTTGTTTCAATATCAATAAAGAGCTTCTTTTACATAACTTGTGTTCGTTCATATTTTTGCTGCTATTATTCAATGTCTCTGCATGGGACTTCTGTGCGACGACCCCGTCACAGCCACTGAAATCGGCCGTTATGGAACCTGCCTTGCACGAGTGTAATCTAGGCTCGTACGGCATCACGTCTTAGCGAGGACGATCGTTCCTACGGGAGCGGGGCATGACATAACAAAGGGAAGAGCGTCGCCGAACCTTCGACCCGTGCTCCGTCGACCCGTGCGTCACAGTATGCGCCGCCCTCTTCACGATAAGAGACGACAAACCCAGCACTGGAAGATGACCAATAACGAACAATTTTGACCTATGGAGGCCAACTTGATCTTTAATTGACTTGCGCCCCTCTTCTTAGAGTATTTGGCGCATCACAAACGCTGCGCCACCCCTTATTAGGGTGTGGTTGCTTTATTTGAGCACTATTCATTCTTATGAACTGTGTTGCGCATACTGTTGCACAATTCAGTTGTTTGTGCAACCAAGATGTGGCACAATCCAGTATGTAGCACAACCTGTGATGTTGTGCAACTTAATTTTCGTGCAACACAATATGTCGCACAACCCAGGTTGTCGCACAACTCAGAATGTTGCGCAACTTAATTGTTGCGCAACCCAGGATGTTGTGCAACCTAAAATGTTGCGCAACCCAGAATATCGTGTAACTCAGGATGTTACGCAACTTAATTGTTGCTCTTTATAAATTTTTACACTCTTGTTATTTCTAACTTTTGTTCATGTATTTCATTGCAGTTGATCTCAGGGAATACCCTAATGCTGAAAGATTTGCTTCAGCATTTAATGTCCCGGAGTATAAAGAGAATTTATCTCATGTTATATTTTCTCAATATAATGGCCCTAAAGCACGAAAGACCATCATCATGGCCCAAAAAAACCAAACCCTGCTGAGTTTAATGAACGGGGAACCTTTAGAAAGTCTTGATAGTGTGGTCCACAAGAAGCCTGCCTTCCTTTTTGGGGATGCCATCAAGAAGACTTCCCAGCCCAAGACAAAAAAAGAGGAAAGAATATTCAAATGTGAAGACAAAAACATATACCTCACAGAAATATCGAGGTCTATGACTTTATCTCAATATGAATTTGCAAGCTATCCCAGAAGAATGTCATGGGATCTGACTCCAATCCAGCAGACAAGAGTCGGAAGAATATGTTATAGAATAGGTCCGCAGCACAAGGACATCGTTTATAGTACTTCTGAGAAATACAGCACTCATTTGAGAGGTTTGAAACCAAGCTGTATTCCTCCCGAGGATTCCTCTCTGCTCCTTTCAGTCAGAATACCCATATTTGTAAATGCATTCGCAAAGGCTGAAGGAAAATATCCAAATCGCAGCATGCGTATGACCGGTCTAGTTAACCCAGATATGAAGCGTTGGAGTAGCTTAACTATCAGGATTTTGGATCAGTTTAAGGACAGACTCCTCGATCTAGATCTTTATAATGCCGTCTAGACTACAGTCTACGACATTCGCCAGAACGCTCATATGTTTCTGACTTTAGTGGAGAGATATAACGAAAGCACTGGAACTTTTATGACCCCCCATGGAGAAATAGGATTTGCACTCCCTGAAATAAAATCTCTTTCATCTTCCAATGGGCGATAATCCATACGAAGAGTATGTGCCCACAAATGTAGAGTTGGATGCTATGGCAGAAGAGAATCTGCAGATGGTTGCCGTCTTCCAAGAACTGTTACGTTACTATAAAATTTGCTCCCACTTTACAAAAGTGCCACTGCAGGTACTTGTTATACCACCAAGTGGATGCCGTACCTCTTCCTGGGTCATGTACGGGAGGACAAGTCAGTTGAGAGTCAAGCCTGTGCTCCTCGTTTCTTCGAACCTTTCAGTCAAAGTGACATGCAATATTTGATGGAGAAACACAAGCATGGAGATATCAGACTGGATGAAGACTTGCATCTATATAAGGCTGGTGACATCCTCCAGAGTTATCTCAGACAGGGTTACAGATCCATGTCTAAAGAGGCCCAGCTGGCGGGTTTTCTTTCTTTATGGCTACGACGCTTCATAGTTCCAGGAGCAAGCACAGTTGACAGATTCCATCGAGGCATTCTGTTTGTTGCAGTACGTCTTATTTTTGGACATAAGATGGATCTCCTATCGGTAATGACCTGCCGCTTGAACGCAGGATTGCGTTCTTTTGTATAGACTATGCTTCATGACAAGGCAGCGAGGCAAGACTTTCCACGCACTGAGATGCCTTACATTTATTTATTCGGATGGCTATTGCTTCACCATCCATGTTTGGTGAACCCCGATATGGGAAGTGTCAGCGGAGATTTCATCAGACGCTACTCCAACGCTCGTTGGAAATACACTGCCCATTCAGAGTGCAGATTTGTATTGAATCATGGATCTGGATGGAGATTTCAATATGTTCCGCCTCCTCATAGATATGAGAATATCCCGCCACAGTTGATGGATCTAAATGCAGAAGCACTCCGCCTAAGTCCACCCATCTTTTCGTGGCTGCAGATGATTCGTCCATCTCACTTGGTCTACCGATTCGAGGAAGAATGCTATTTGGAGCCGTACTTGCCAAGTCGATTTGTACGGCAGTTCGGCTATGATTAGCTTCATGTGGGTAATGCCACTACTTGCCTATAGTCCAAAGGTTTTTCTGATTGATGGGGCTAGGGCTTGGAGATATTACAATGCCAGGGGTATGAAAGCTATATTTTCCATGCCCTTCAATCTTCAGCAAGGCCCGCGTATGTTATATACATACGCAAATTTCTATACTTCAGCAAATACATTCACTGAAAGCTTCCATCCTGCACATAGCTTTGCAAGTGAGAAGAGATCAAAATTGGGAGAACATACTGCTCAATCTTTTCGGGATGCAGAGAATAGAGATCCTGCAGATCCACCACTAAAAGCTTCTATTTTAAAAAATTATCTAGATGAAGTGCAAGATCCTCTGGACGTATCTTTAAGGGTACGGAAAAAGAAATCCCCTGCCAACGGGTTGAAGAAAAGAAAAGCTAAAGAGACGACAGCCCTCCCTCAATTGGATAGTAGACCTGCTTCACCAAGGGCTCCGAAGAAGAAGAAAAGGACGTCATTGGTTATAAATGAACCAACGACTACAAGAACAACTCGTTCTCAGTCGAAACAGATGCTCCTGAGTACTTCCCCCAGAGAGAAGGAAGCTACTCCTTCTTCTATCCAGAAACAAGAAAGGATTACAGAAGGAGGAACATCTACCACCTTGATCGATCTGGAGGATGATCGCACCGAAGCTGCTGAAGAACCGGTTGCATCACCACATAGAGAAGTCAGAAGAAAACTGGTAGTGTACCGAGAAATCCCTCAAAGAACTGATACATCTCCTGTCCCTTCCCGGCCGACGGAATCCACCAGCTATCTGGGACAAGATGTTCCATTTTAAGAAGGTAATATCAGAATTTTGATATACATCAATATTTTTTTCTCTCAAAGATGTATATTTAATTGATTTCTTTATTTCACAGTGGCTACTTCGGCAGATGTTCAGCCTTCTACCACTATTGTAGAGGCTTCCAGATCAGACACTTTGGTGGTACGTATTCCCGCCAATGTACTTGCTGCGGTGGGAATAACGGTTCCGTCACCCACTTCCATGACTCCAAAAGCCATCTCTCTAGAGAAGGACTTGCTTTCGCAAGATTCTTCGAAGGCTCAAGATCCTACTCACTCCGAAGAGGATCGAGAGATGATTGAAGCTTTAGCCGATTGTGATAACGGCGATGACTCTTTTGGTGATGACTGGAATAACACCACTAAAGAGGGACAAACTTTAGTGGATGTGCTATCACCGCAAGAACTCCCAGCTAATGAAGACCAATTAACTGCCGAAGATAAGGAAAATCTGGTTATCGATGAAGGACATACCAGTCCCAAAATCGATGAACCCAGAATCTCTGAAAAACTCGAGACATCTAGAGTGGTAGTAGAATTAACAGATCAAACTCTAATCACTCCGCCACTTCAGACTGAATCAGGGGCTGGAAGTAGTCAAGCCACGATGTCTGCGGACACTATATCAAAGCTTTAGCCGAAAATGTAGCTCCCCTTCCCGAAAATTTTAAAATATTTTTATTTTATTTATTTTATTTAATTGGTGATTTTAGATTATTATAAATAATTATTTAGTTTATTATTACGGTAGATGATTTTAGTCATTGTTAGGATTTGAGTATCAGACGACTAGGAATCATGGCACAGATAGTGCAGTGGCGTGCTTTGACTAGAGTTTAGCCATGGTAGGGAAAGACCGAGCCATAGTGACGTCCTAACTAGGAAAACCAGGCCAAGTTGCGACTTAACCCTTACCGAAGATTTTATTTATTATTTAATTATATTATTGAGTTTAGGGAACCCGGTTGTACCGAACCTGTCCAGATTGGGCCCAAGTCAAATCCAAGCCCAGTAGTCATGTAGTGGGACCAAATACGGTCTTGTAGACATATTTGGTAAATTCAAGTATTTTGTATATATTTTAGGAATTGGCAAGTATTTTTCTAAATATTTATTATGTGTAACTTATAGGTATTATTAATATTAAAATAGTATTTTAGAATATTTATACGATTTTCTGGGCCTCAGTAATGGGAGTATATGATATACCCACCCAGGAGCTACTATTGAATTATTTTAATTACTAGTGGAAATATTATTATTATTATTATTAATATTATTGTGGTTATTGAGTATAAACTATTTATTATTATTAGTTATTATTATTATTTTATTCTTTATCAAAAGAATATATATATATGTGTGTGTGTATGTATATATAAATTTACATTATGTACGTGTTTGGATATATAAATATAATATATGTGTGTACGTATATGTATATATAAATAAATACATAAATGTATGTGTATATATATATAAATATATATATATGTATTTGTGTGTGTGAGTATGAATATATATATATATATATATATATATATATATATATATATATATATATATTTATATATATATATATATATATATATATATATATATATATATATATATATATATATATATATATATATATATAAAAAAAAAAATATATATATATATATATATATATATATGCGTGTATATATAAATATATTAGATATATGTGTGCTTGTGTATATATATAAATATATTTGTATGTATATACATATATGTATAGTTATATAAATATTTATATGTAATTAGTTACATATACAATAGCAATCCCAATTCCAGCCCAGCCCAGGCCGGTCAGACCCGGCCCAGGAGACCCCATAACACCCGAGCTAAGACCTGCATACCCGATCCCAATAGGAACTAACCCCAAACCCGATAAGGAAAACACCCAGGCCGCTCGGCTAAAGCCAGGCCGACCCCAGGCTTTCGATAGCTTCATATATAAACATATCATACCGAGAAGGAGAAAGAAAAACTCGACTAAACCCTAACTCGACGCCGCCACCACCTCAAGTGCGCGTGCCCCAGCCACCCTCGACACGCGAGCACCGGCGTCCAGGCACCGCCGAAGGCCGGCCGTTCGGCCGCGCGAAACCGACAGCAGTCGCGCGCGTGACTCAGAAAAGGTCACGACAGCAGCAGCAGTTTTGGACCAGTTTCGCCACGATCGTTCTCCCTTATCGTTGGACAAATTTCCGATCCACTTATACAGGTTCGAACACAACCCTACCCCCATTAGATCCCTTCAATCGCTTTTAAATGTTACACGCTAGATTACCCAAAAAATTGACGCAAAGTCGGAGGAAAACCTGTTCAAGAACAAGACACGAAACAACCCAGTCACCCGTATTCGAGGATCGATTCCGATTGATCCAGTGACTGTTTATAAATTCCACTTGAACACATGTTTAGAAGACCTATAGGCCTTTACAAAAGTTTTTACAGAAGCCAAAACCATCGACTACGTGTCAAGAAATCGAATCCCGAACTTTGACGAAAACCTGTTTTAAAAACTAGAAAATTTATCCACACGACGTGCGTCCCGCCAATCCGGGCGACATGGTCACAGATCGAAAGTATTAGAAGTTGTGTATCGAGTTTGTGGTCGTGTGGGCTTTGACGGAATTCAAATTGGTCGCGTGTGCGCGACAAATTTGATGCGTATCCATCGAAATTTACCGTATCGACCACTTTGCACAAACTCTAATTACTTTGTGCACGCTCGTCAGATCGAGACGAAACTTATGCCAACAGGACCGTATCATTTTTCGGGTCCTGTATGCCAAGTTTGGTCCAATTCTAAGACCGTTGAATCGGATGCCGTTTTGCGGGCCCCACGGTCCCACTCAACGGGCGATTTTGTGCACGGCCCGCCGAAATTCAACTTTGGACATACGGTTGGGTTCGTATCGAAAAACCAGACCTGTAGAAATATAGTTTGACGACTTTAGAGACCGTTAACTCTGGCACGCATTTCGGTGCAAAGCGGGTCCAACGACGGATATCGTTTTTTGCCTGAAATTATCGTTTTGCCCCTGTGTCCAGAATTGGACTTAAGGATAGGCAATTCTAGCTAATTTAACTATTTTGAGAACGTTGGTACTGCTTATTTCAACATCTGGAGACTTCTGCATGCGTTGATTGATTATGGTTCATTGAGTGGTATAGTATTATTGGTTTCTCCAGCTAAGGACCTCAGGCAAGTGCACTTTCTGATTGCTTTCGTTTTATAGTAGTATTTTCATTTCATGTCTATACATATATCTTGCTGCTTGTTGACACGCTCGTCACACGGAGTAGTCGGGGGGGGGGGATATCTTATTAGACATGTGGACTACCCAGAACTATCCCATGATATCTATTCGTGAACAATAGCATCTGTACACGACACGTGCAGGTGCCAGATTTATCCCCTAGTCGTTCATATGTCGAAACAGATATTTCACACCACGTAGGTAGATGTCTTTTATTTTTCCCTTTTTACCTCTACCGTGCCATGTCATCAGTTTTCTTTTCAGTTTTTGTCTCTCATTTGTTATTTTCATGTCTTGTTAATTATATTGTGTTTTTGTATTGTCGTTGGTTTGTGTACTTGTTCCATTCCTGACTGGAAACCATCATTTTTCAGGTTTAGCCGTGATCACTCTTAACATTGGGAAGGCTTGGGTATGCTGAGGACAACCTAGAAATAGATAGCAGTTGAACTCAATTTCATTAATTGTAAAACTTTATATTTTCCTTTAAATATAAATGTTGTAACTGTTGTAATAAATTTAGAAATGTGAATGAACAGCAAATGTGACATTTTGAGCATTTATTTCTTGCGGGCTTGACAGCGTTCTACCGCCGACTCTACGGCGTAGGCTGGCTTAGACACGTCTCGTATCCGAAAAGCGGGTGCGGGTCATGACAAGTTTTGTGGTGGCCCACGCAGGTCAGATTTCACAAAAGATATGCGAACTCGTGATGGTACGTTAGTCGTACTATTGCGAGCCTGCGAATAACAAATGCTCATTCACAAACTAGGATTGAAATGATTTAAGAGAATGACTAGGACTAGGAGTCCCTTGTTTAAAATTGACCGATTGGGTAGTTAAGTTTATTAGATAGGCCATACAATTTAGATAGCTTGCTAGATCCCTATAGGTACAATGTTACTTTTGATATGACAATGTGATACAATGTGGATATACTATTCGCTTGGTATGCTAGATTTGCCTAGAATTATGGCGTTAATTTTAATAAACTGTTTAATTTTCTGTTGCTTCTTTAGATATAAATCTTATATCATAAATTAGAATTGCCTATTTTTTTCTATTTTGCTGTAAGGAACTGGTTTATAATTTTGATTCTGTTATTCGTGTACGAATCTCGAGTTAGATTTAATTTAAAGTTTTTCCCTCAACCATTTGAAATATATGTGAGATAAACGTAGGACGTTCTTATTTTCCTTGTCGTCAGTTATTTCCCCGGTCAACCTTTTACTTTAAGGATTGAGACTTACAAGCAGGTGTTTACGCTTTCTACCATAGTCAACTAAGTTGAATCCCTAGCAGCTCTTTGACGTTCTTAGGAATATAGTTGGAGCATTTTACGACTATGATGACTAGACAGCAGCGCACTGTCGCCAATTACCTGAGAGCGGAGAGAGTGTGGGTTCACTGCAGCCAGCAGCGCACTGGCGAGGCACAACCCATAGAAATGAAATTATTTCGAAGAATCATAGTCTGTGGAACATTGCTAAAACTATGTTCTCGTTGACCTCTTTAGATCTTAGATACCCTTATGACAATATAGAGTAGAGTACCTGATAGCTTATCACACCTGAATCACGGAACCAAGGGTTTGTCACAGCCGGAGTATATAGGCGAGGAATAATTCTTGGTAAAATAATTTCAGATGTGATTACAAGCTTAGAATACTATAGAGGGTAGGGACTGCCCTGTATGTCCCTTAAGACCCAATACCAATACTAGTGGAAGCCCTGTAAGTGGTAGCATGCCTCTCAACTAAGCATTATGTGGTCCTTGTGATATATTGACGAGGTAATTAACTGACACTAACAGGTTTGCCTAGAATATAGAATTAAGAAGCCCATAACCAATTAGTCGACCAAGGCCTTATGGATAGTAGGAAGATTGTATAAGCAAGAACACCAGGTAAGGTTTTGATTCTCTCAAACTACTAGTATCTCTTTTCAAAATCTCGCGTACTTATATTTTGACTATCTTGACCAACGCTGCAATTACAGCCTAGTTTTGCAAGCTTGCCCTTTTATCGAGCTTGATTTAAGACATATGTTCATTGGGGACGCCCGCTAACATATTGACTAAACAGAATCATTGTATGACGGTCTGATCAACTATGATGTAATTGGTTCACTTTTTATCTAATTACCCTATACGGATTGAGGTGTAGATGCCTCTAGGATCGCATCCGCGACTGCTTTGACAATTCCTCTTGAATTATACATTCGCCTTGAATCACGTAATTGTATTCAGTGACATCTCTCTTGAACTCTTTATTGTTTTTGGTCTTTCACTGATTTGGAAAGACGAAAGCTCGTAATTGTTAGATACAGAGTATCCCCATGGCTATGATAGTTGTATACATAAGTGTAGCTACCATCGGCCAGTCCTGTGACAGGAACTTTGTCTTGAGTTACTCGTTCTCCTCTCGACCTTCAAGCTACTATTGAGACCTTCTAGCCATCTGAATTTGAGGAACGATCCTTGACTTGACTTATATCTACCATATCTCGTACGTCGTGCCTTATTCTTTATTAACCAGAGTCGAGGTAAATATCTGGACTTTGGAATCCTTCTAAACCTCACCATTCCTAAAACCCTGTCCTTACTTCTAAGGTGGGTAGACTGTAAGCCTTCTAAAATTTTTAGGATATACCAAGATTACCGATTGATTAGAACAATTTTCCTTAGGATGATAATTAGTGCCCCATAGACTCCCACTTTCCACCAAGATCATTTTGTGTCCCCGGCCGTGTCATTAATATTCGGAGCACGAGACCAGCTATTACCTTCCAACAGATTTCACGTGCAATATCTAGACGAGTCCACCTTCATCCAGGTATATCATTTCCCACGCAAAACCGTCCCCTTGTACTCTATTTTGTGCTATGACTTTCAGGTTAAAAGGATTAGCCATAACCCTTACCATAGTACCGGTACACTTTCTGATTTCCACTAGAGCCTCAACCCTAACTCAATTCCTTCAATCCAATATATGATTGAAATCTACTCTAGATTGCCCTAACTAGTAGAAATAGGTTTATCATTGGAATCTTGTCCAGTCAATATGGATTGAAATCCAAGGTCATCCAACCAGCGATTGATGTCCAAATAGAGAACCCATTAAGATCACATTCTTGATTTTTCAAATTTCGTTCTATTATGGAACCTTGTTTGAATTAGAATTTCGAGAACGAGACTTCTCTATTGCACGGGTTGTAGGCCACTCTAAGTAACGAAGGGCTCTTCGACGTAGCAAGTGACTGAACTAGAGTTGCCCAATCTAGCAAATAAGGCAGTGGTTCTCAAACTCACTTTTTATCTGTAACATTGGATACTCTCCACTCCTCTTGAAACTTCACAGTTGCCCCGATTATTCTGCCTTACCTTCCTGTCCTCCCTACTTCGGAGCGACGAATAGTCGTGCTTACTAAAGTTTATCAATATTTCTTAGCTACTTGTGTAAATTTGTTGTTTGTTAGATTTTGGGTTATTTAATAGATATGAGAGGATTATAGAGGCCAAAAGCAGTAGATGTCCATTTTTAGCAAGTAATTGGAAGATCATAAAGTTTTAGGACATACCATTGAGGGAGTAGTGTGACCAAAGGTGGGTAGAAGTCCTCGATGATTCGTAGTTACAAAATGGCTAGGAGGAGGATATAAATAGTTCTGAGAAATTAAAAAATTCGAGGATATTGTGGTAATAGTGGACTTATTCTTTTTAATTGTTATGTTTGAATTTTTGGCATGTTTATGAGTTAGAATTTTGAGGATGAAATTATTTTAAGGTGGGTAGATTTGTAGCTCCCCTTCCCGAAAATTTTAAAATATTTTTATTTTATTTATTTTATTTAATTGGTGATTTTAGATTATTATAAATAATTATTTAGTTTATTATTACGGTAGATGATTTTAGTTATTGTTAGGATTTGAGTACCAGACGACTAGGAATCATGGCACAGATAGTGCAGCGGCGTGCTTTGACTAGAGTTTAGCTATGGTAGGGGAAGGCCGAGCCATAGTGACGTCATAACTAGGAAAACCAGGCTAAGTTGCGACTTAACCCTTACCGAAGATTTTATTTATTATTTAATTATATTATTGAGTTTAGGGAACCCGGTTGTACCGAACCTGTCCAGATTGGGCCCAAGTCAAATCCAAGCCCAGGTAGTCATGTAGTGGAACCAAATATGGCCTTGTAGACATGTTTGGTAAATGCAAGTATTTTGTATATATTTTAGGAATTGGCAAGTATTTTTCTAAATATTTATTATGTGTAACTTATAGGTATTATTAATATTAAAATAGTATTTTAGAATATTTATACGATTTTCTGGGGCTCAGTAATGGGAGTATATGATATACCCACCCAGGAGCTACTATTGAATTATTTTAATTACTAGTGGAAATATTATTATTATTATTATTGTGGTTATTGAGTATAATCTATTTATTATTAGTTATTATTATTATTTTATTCTTTATCAAAAGAATATATATATGTGTGTGTATGTATATATAAATATACATTATATACGTGTATGGATATATAAATATAATATATGTGTGTACGTATATGTATATATAAATAAATACATAAATGTATGTGTATATATATATAAATATATATATAAATATATATAATATATATATATATATATATATATATATATATATATATATATATATATATATATATAAATATATATATATGTATTTGTGTGTGTGAGTATAAATATATAAATATATATATATGTGCGTGTATATATAAATATATTAGATATATGTGTGCTTGTGTATATATATAAATATATTTGTATGTATATACATATATGTATAGTTATATAAATATTTATATGTAATTAGTTACATATACAATAGCAATCCCAATTCCAGTCCAGCCCAGGATGGTCAGACCCGGCCCAGGAGACCCCATAACTCCCAAGCTAAGACCTGCATACCCGATCCCAATAGGAACTAACCCCAAACCCGATAAGGAAAACACCCAGGCCGCTCGGCCAAAGCCAGGCCGACCCCAGGCTTTCGATAGCTTCATATATAAACATATCATACCGAGAAGGAGAAAGAAAAACTCGACCAAACCCTAACTCGACGCCGCCACCACCTCAAGTGCGTGCGCCCCAGCCATCCTCGACATGCGAGCACCGGCGGCCAGGCACCGCCGGAGGCCGGCCGCTCGGCCGCGTGAAACCGACAGCAGCCGTGCACGTGACTCGGAAAAGGGCACGACAGCAGCAGCAGTTTCGGACCGGTTTTGCCACGATCTTTCTCCCTCATCGTTGGACGAATTTCCAATCCACTTATACAAGTTCGAACACAACCCTACCCCCTTTAGATCCCTTCAATCGCTTTTAAATGTTACACGCTAGATTACAAGAAAAATCGATGCAAAGTCGGAGGAAAACCTGTTCAAGAACAGGACACAAAACAGCCCAATCACCCGTATTCGAGGATCGATTTCGATCGATCCAGTGACTGTTTATAAATTCCACTTGAACACATGTTTAGACGACCTATATAGGCCTTCACAAAAGTTTTTACAGAAGTCAAAACCATCGACTATGTGTCGAGAAATTGAATCCCGAACTTTGACGAAAACCTGTTTTAAAAACTAGAAAATTCATCCATACGACGTACGTCCCGCCAATCCGGGTGACGTGGTCACGAACCGAAAGCATCAAAAGTTGCGTATCGAGTTCATGGTCATGTGGGCTTTGATGGAATTCAAATTGGTCGCGTGTGCGCGACAAATTTGATGCGTATCCGTCGAAATTCACCGTATCGACCACTTTGTACAAACTCCAATTACTTTGTGCACGCTCGTCAGATCGAGACAAAACTTGCGCCAACAGGACCGTATTATTTTTCTGGTCCTGTATGCCAAGTTTGGTCCAATTCTGAGACCGTTGAATCGGACGCCGTTTTGCGGGCCCTACGGTCCCACTCAACGGGCGATTTTGTGCACGGCCTGCCGAAATCCAACTTAGGACATACGGTTGGGTTCGTATCGGAAAATCAGATTCGTAGACATGTAGTTTGACGACTTTAGAGACCGTTGACTCTGGCACGTATTTCGGTGCAAAGCGGGTCCAACGGCGGACATCATTTTTTGCCCAAAATTACCATTTTGCCCCTGTGTCCAGAATTGGACTTAAGGTCAGGCAATCCTAGCTAATTTGACTATTTTGAGAACTTTGGTACTGTTTATTTCAGCATATGGAGACTTCTGCATGTGTTGATTGATTGTGGCTCATTGGGTGGTATAGTATTATTGGTTTCTCCAGCTAAGGACCTCAGGCAAGTGCACTTTCTGATTACTTTTGATTCATAGTAGTCTTTTCATTTCATGTCTATACATATATCTTGCTGCTTTTGACACGCTCGTCACACGGAGTAGTCGGGGGGAGGGGGAATATCTTAGTAGACATGTGGACTACCCAGAACTATCCTATGATGTCTATTCGTGAACAATAGCACCTGTACACGACTCGTACAGGTGCCGGATTTACCCCCTAGCCGTTCACATGTCGAAACAGATATTTCACACCATCTAGGTAGATGTCTTTTATTTTTCCCTTTTTATCTCTATCGTGCCATGTCATCAGTTTTCTTTCCAGTTTTTATCTCTCATATGTTATTTTCATGTCTTGTTAATTATATTGTGTTTTCGTATTATCGTCGTTTTGTGTACTTGTTCCATTCCTGACTGGAAACCATCATTTTTCAGGTTTAGCCGCGATCACTCTTAACATTGGGAAGGCTTGGGTATGCTGAGGACAACCTAGAAATAGATAGCAGTTGAACTCAATTTCATTAATTGTAAAACTTTGTATTTTCCTTTAAATATAAATGTTGTAACTGTTGTAATAAATTTAGAAATGTGAATGAGCAGCAAATATGATATTTTGAGCATTTATTTCTTGCGGGCTTGACAGCGTTCTACCGTCGACTCTGCGGCGTAGGCTGGCTTGGACACGTCTCGTATCCGAAAAGCGGGTACGGGTCATGACAGAAAACATCCAAACCTCTTGAGACTCCCCATGCTATGCCCAGCTCAGGTAAATTTCTAAACATGATCTATTTATCATAGCTCCTTCAGCATTGTATATTGCTCAAACAAATGACATATGTAAATTACAGAAGGACCTTCCGGAACTATAGCAGGAGAGGGGAGCTCTTCCCATATCAGTGCTCAAGACGAAATGCCTCCATCTATTAAAGTTGTAAAGACTCCGGCAGAAGTGGTAGCCACCCCAGGTGCCGTAGCAACTAATAAGTTTGTGGTGGCCTCCATCACTAAAGCCTTCTTTACATCTCTGGAGCCTTTAGTTCATCAAGTAATAGAGAGAGAGGATGTTCCTTTTAGTACAATCAAAACTCCCTCCTCATTTTTAATCGGAGGCATCCGCAGCCAAGGAGACGAGGCTCAGGCTATCTTCTTGGAACACATCTTGGATGAGGTAGAGGGATCCATTAAAGCTTATAAAGAGCTTAAAAGAGGAGATGTTGAGCAGCTAGTAAACGCAAAATATGAGGCTATGGCTCAGGAGTTAGAGACTAGTAAAGCCAATTTTGAAGCATTTTTACTGGCTTTTACTAGATAATCTTCTGAACTGGACATCCAGATTGTTGTAGCAGCTTCTACTGCTGAAAGTCATAAGGCTAAGGCTTCAAATGAAGAAAAGAAAGCTTATGATCTGGAGGCTAAAATTGCTAGGCTTCAGGCAGAGCTTAAGGCTATCAAGCAGGGTATAGAATAAGAAACTCAGCTACATCAAGCTGCTGTTAACCAATTAGATGCCTTGAAGCACCAGAAGGATGAATTTGACCATCTATAGAATGAAGAACTGGCACGTCAAACTGCTGCTCTGCAACCATTTGATCCTGAGTCAGGAAGGGTTGAAGCCAGGCAACGGGTGCTAGATTCTTGTAATAAAAGAGCCCAAGCTTTGAAGACGCGGATTGTAGAACTTATCACTTACTCTTCAGAGTAGAATAGTCAAAACTTGTTGTCTTTTTCATTATGATGTATCTTTCCTTGAAATAGAAATGAAATGAGAAACTTTTTCTGTGGTTCCATTACTTGTTGCATATCTTGTTATAGATATAAGTAATTAAATAGAAAATATATTCAGAGGTACTGGACGTGATATATTTCTTGATTTAGAAAATAATAATATTTATTATATCTGCTCAGAGGTAATGTGGACATGGCAGAATATAATGTTTAAAAATACTGTTATTTTAATAGACAACTTTGTCAGAGGTAATAGGGACGTGACAAGTTGTTGACGTAGATAATTAGAACTCATAGGTGTGGAGGACGTGAATTCTTTTTTCTGTTTTAGATGTGAGAATTTATCATCTATAGTTTTATTTACGAAAAAGTAAATAAAAGACAATAAATGCCAAGACTGATGAACGAATAAATGAACAGTCAGACTTTTTAGTGAAGAGAAAGTGAACGAATGAACAGTCACCTCGGTTTTCAAGGATGAGAATGAATGAACAGTCACCTCAGTTTTCGAGGATGAGAATGAATGCACAATCAGACTCTTTTTAGGGAGAAGAAATGAATGAATAAACAGTTGGACTTCTTTTGAAGAGAAAAAGTCACATCGATTCTCGAAGCCGATTATCTAGTCATTCTGTCTATAAATAGAACAGAACTTCTGTAGATATTGTCAACTACTTTTCTCTCTGTACAGAATGTCTTCCGAAGATTTGCTCACTCCGAAGATTGAAAATACGACTGAGATGCCTCCTGCTGAGCCTCCGGTGCCTCTTCAGAAAGAAGTGGGTGAAGACTTGACTATTCGTGTACTAGAGCAGGACCTGATTGCCAAGTTGGTGCAGCCTGAGAAGATTACTGAAGAATAAGCTGTGAGGATAGCTGCCTGCAAGTTGCTGGTGTGTTCAGACAATGAGATGTTTGAATTGCTGGCAAATCATATATTTAATCATGAAGGATCGGATCCTCGTCCCCGTCCTTGATATTATGTAACTCTTTCGGCTTTTGAATAAAATGAGTTTTATGAAGAACATTTTACTTTTATACATAATATTTTTTGAGAAATTTGCCATTGATAGGCATCATAGCAATTCTGCAATCCATATCTGTTAACTGGTAGGCTCCATTTGAGAAAACCTTATTTACCACATACAGACCTTCCCATTTTGCCTCAAACTTGTCTTTGTTCATGTGGGTCATAGTCATAGGACATCTGACTGTAAGAATTAGCTCGCCTTCTTGAAATGTTCTCACTTTGACTTTATGATTGAAAGCTTTTGAGATACGGGCTTGATAAAGTTCGATATGTTGTTGAGCTAGTAGCCTTTTCTCATCGAGTACCTCCAATTCTTGCAGTCGGAGACGATCATTATTTTCTGTGGTAAGTTCATTAGCAATGGCAATTCTCAAGGATGGAATTTGAATTTCCAACGGTAAGACAGCTTCACATCCATATACAAGAGAAAAAGGTGTACAACCTGTGGGATTACGGACTATAGTACGATAAGCCCACAGATATTCTCCAAGCTTTTCACTCCAATTACGTTTGTTAATAGAGACACTTTTTGAGGAGTTTGATGATAGTCTTGTTAAATGCTTCAGCTAACCCATTAGCTGCAGGATTATAGGCCGTAGAAGCAACATTATTGATTCGGTTGTCATCACAGAACCTAGTAAACTTCTGACTGACGAATTGTGACCCATTATCATAGATGATCCGACGAGGTATGCCAAATCTATATATCACATGATGTTTGATGAAGTTGATGACACTACTAGTCTTCACTTCAGCTAAGGGTATGGCTTCATCCCATTTAGAGAAATAATCGGTTATAGCCAGGATAAACCGATGTCCTTTAGACTAAGGGGGATTGATAGGACCAATTACATCCATGCCCCAAGCTTCGAAAGGCCATGAGGCAGCAGTTGGGTAAAGAAATTCTAACGGTTGGTGAATAAAATCTGCATGAATTTGACATGGTCTACATTTCTTTGCATAGTCAATGGCATCCGATACCATAGAAGGCCAGTAGTAGTCCATATGTCGGATATAATCCTGTAATTTAGGACCGGGCTGATGTGCTCCACAAACGCCATCATGAGCTTCGCGTAATATCTATTTTTCTTCATCACCAGCAAGACATCTTAAGAGTAATCTATCAAAAGTTCGTCGAAAGAGAGTTTTGGTGGTATGATTATAATAGAATCGAAGCGATTGTCGACGAATACTTGTAGCTTCTTTAGGATCTTCAGGTAGTATGTCATGTATTGCAAAGTCGATAAAAGGTTCTCTCCAGTCTTCGCTGATGACATTGACTTCAGTTGAATTATTGAATTCAATGTTATGTTTGTTTTCAATGCAAAACAGTTCTCTATTGGAGATAACAACCATTTGCTGTCTTCTGACCGGAATTGCTAAGACCGCAGCTAGGTTAGCTAAGGCATTAGCTTCTGTGTTGCATGCTCGACGTACATGTTCGATGAAGAATCTTTTAAATGAGAAAGCTATTCTGATTGTTGCTTCGTGGTATGGTACCAGATCTTGATGTCGAACTTCGTATGTGCCTCTAACCTGATTAACAATCAGCTTAGAATCACCACATACTTCGAGATATTTAATATCCAGTTGTTTGGCTAATTGGAGTCCAATGAGCAAAGTATTGTATTCTGCTACGTTGTTGGAGCATGACTCATCCAAGGAATAAGCCCTTTGAATAGCTAATCCATCTGGTAAAACAAGAACAATTCCTACTCCAGCGACAAGGGTGCCTCCAGGTCCAATTCTAGATGCTCCATCGAAAAACAAACGCCAAGTAAGAAATTCTTCTGAGATCATATTTGACTCCAATGTCTCGTCTGGAATCTCATCATAGAGTTTAGATGTCTCAGGGACAGGATGAGCGGCTAAGAAATCAGCAAGTGCTTGGCCTTTTACAGACTTTTGTGGAACATACACCATATCATATTGTGCTAATAATATGGCCCATGTAGCAAGCCTAGAATTGAGCGTACTGGGCTTCTTCATTGAGACCCGAAGAGGATTAACTCGGAAAATAACATGAATGGTTTGGCCGATGATGTAATGTCTTCTCTTTTGAACGGCAAACATTAAGGCTAAGCATTCTTTTTCAACTGGACTATAACGATGTTCAGCTCTAATCATTTTTCGACTAAGGTAATAGATGGCTTGTTCATGACCTTCTTTGTTCTTCTGAGCCAGCAAGGCTCCCAGTGAATGATCCATCACCCGGACATACATCAAGAAGGGTATTCCTGAGATCGGTGGCACTAGGACCGGTAGACTCATCAAATACCGCTTTATGTCATCAAATGCTCATTGACATTCTTCTGTCCAAATAAAAGATACACCTTTCTTCATTAACTGAGTAAATGGTCTGCAACGTCCAGATAAATTCGAAATAAACCTCCTGTTGTAAGCAAGACGATCCTGGAATCCTCGTAGCTCTTTTAAGTTGCGTGGAGGACGCATCTCTTGAATGACTTTGATCTTCTAGGGATCAACGTGTATACCTTTAGAGGTAATGACGAATCCAAGAAATTTGCCTCTAGAGACTCACAAGAAAGACTTGGTGGGGTTCATTTTGAGTTGATGCTGGCGCATTAGATTGAAGATAGTTCTTAGATCTTGGATATGATCTTTCTTTAGACGACTTTTAACAGCAATATCGTCAACATAGCATTCGACGGTCTTTCGCAAATGATCTCGAAAGTACTCATAGCCCGCTGGTAAGTTGCACCCACGTTCTTAAGACCGAAAGGCATGACTGTATAGCAGTATATTCAGCAAAGAGTACGGAATGAAGTGTATTTTTTATCATCAGGATTCATCCGAATTTGATTGTATCTAGAAAACCCATCCATGAAAGAGATTCGTTCGAATCCACAAGTATTGTCGATCATGACATCAGTAATTGAGAGAGAGAATTCATCTTTAGGGCAAGCATCATTGAGATCTTGAAAGTCTATGCACACTCGAACTTTTTTGGTCTTCTTCAAAACTGGTACAACGTTGGCTACCCAGTCAGGATGTTGTTCTTCTCTGATAAAACCACAAGCGATAAGCGTTTTGACTTCATCATCTATTATATCCATCATCTCAGGCTTGAATCGCCGTTGCTGTTGTTTGACTGGTTTGACATTAGGCAAAATGTTAAGTTTATGAGTTACAACCTGAGGATCTAAACCTGGCATATCTTCATAGCTCTAGGCAAAGACATCGATATATTCACGAATGAGGTGAATCGGTTCTTGTTTATCATCCTCTGGGAGATTTTTGCTAATAAAGATTGGTCGCGGTAGATCGTTCTCTCCAACATCGATCTGGATTAATTGATCATCAGTAGGTAGTTCTCGTTATTCAAAATGGAGTTCCCACTGAGTGTCCATCCTTTGTGCCCAAGGATCTGCTTCAGGAGCTTCTTCAATATCATCCTCGTCATCTTCTGAGAACTCGACAAACACCATATTAGAAGATACTGTCACCCGATGGATATGACCAATACTGGTGTCAGAATCCCATAAAATAGAATCAGAAGGGTTAGATCATTCTTCTTTATCGGATTCGGAAGCTTCTGGAGTCAAAATTGGTGAAGTATAACCTAATCCTCGCTTCGTTTTGCGGTAGTATTGTTGTGATTTTTCTCTTGGAACAGAAATACGAATATGAGTTCGCCTTCCTTTACCGCTATTGAGACCAGTTTTGAAATCATAGCCCATTTTACGGATGATTGCCTTAGATTGTGGACTATAACGACGTAGTTGTAGTCTTCCCGTATCATCCTTATTATCGTTATCAAGCACGATTTTTTTTCTTTTCTTTTACTAAAAAGTATAGAAGTTTCGCCTTTCTTTCGAGAAGGCACTAGGAAGAACGATTCTTGTATTGATTCAAGCGATACCACGTTTCGAAGCGATGTTACGACTCCTATTGTAAGTAGTTTAAGGCTATCTAGTATATCCAAATAACATTGAGTATAATAAGAGACATCAGTATACTGCAAAGGAGATGCTTTATTGATCTTTACATCATCATTTACAATAGGACCTTTAGCCTTAGAAGGCTTAGTCAGATTGATAACCAGAGGAGGAGAAGAAGAATGAGAAGGAGGGAGGGGTTTTTTACGATGAAGGTCGATTACAAGTGGCTCAGAAGAGGTGACCTCCCTTTGTTCCTGACTAACACCAGGAGGCTGCTTCTTGTGAGAAGGAAGGTAAATAGTCAATGTCTTGGAAGACTAAGGACAGAAAGTACGTCCTTTGACCGGGATCACCAGAGTATCATTTGGCACACCTTTCTGTTCTTCATCAGTATCCATTGCCAATACCACCTTCATGAATTTCTCTTTGTACATGCGAAAATCGTTGCAGTACGCTTTAACTCCCTTGAAAGGATGTAAGTCTGCAACTTCTTTCTGTACTTCTCTATTGCCATCCACATATTTAAAATATTGGTGAAGAGTAGAAGGTACAATATTGTGTTCATGGAGGAATGGTCTTCCTAGAAAAGCATTATATAAGCCATGATTATCAATCATGTAGAAAGTCACCTTTGTACGAAGATTGCCGATTTGAAGTTTCAGACGTATCTTTCCCAAAGGTTCACTTCTTCCTTGATTGAACCCCAAGATAGTAGTGATAGTTGTAGAAAGCTTGTGCACTGGGATCTTCAAAGCATCGAACAAAGTCTTCGACATAATGCTAAGTGCAGACCTTGGGTCAATCAGAATGCGATCGACTTTCATAGTGTCTACATACCCTATGAAATATAGAGGACGATCATGACTATTGTCTTCTAATAGCATATCATCTTGTGTAAAAGTGATGTTGGGCATGAGTTCGAATACACTATGACAATGTGTACAGTTGACATGCTCTTTTTCAGGCTTCTTGAGGAGAGCAAGACAAGTATTAGCCTGCATCAAGGCTCCACTTAACGTTTCTCGAGTTTCTTTTGAAAGACGTAACAGTTCGAAGATTGATAATCTCGTCGGAGTGTTAGCCAATTGAGCTAATATGTCAAAATTATATGGCTTCTCAAGTCCAAGAGATAAGGATTTCTTCAATGCTTTATCAAAGCGGACAGGTTGCTTTCCCTTGTCTGCTGATGTTGGTTTGGGAAGAATTGATTCCACTATTGGCGAGGATATAGATGGTATATTCTCAGCAGGGGAAGATGATGCGAGAAGAACATCAGGAGATAAGACAGGATTCACTTGAGTTTCAGGATACTCTCGGAGATAAGGTCTCCCAGATCTGGTACCGATTAGTATTTCTTCTTCTGCTACAGGTTCAAAGGATACCATGTTGCAGCTCTTCAATTTAGTTTTAGAATGCTTCTTTTGATTCGAAGAAGAAGGTGTTTCAAAGTCTGTCACTAGATCTGGATGAATCCACATGATCTCTCCTTTGTCAGTGGATAGCGGAACAAGACCTTCATTTTGGGGAGGTAGAAGATTCACGATCTCTAGAGTATCCCTCGGAATAGGGACAACACCATCTTGCACCAGTTGCGGTGGAAAGTCACCAAATTGTACAGAAATGATATCGGCTGTCAAAGTCTTCTCGTCCTGTTGGAGAGTAACTGCACCAGAGTTGACCATTTCTTTGATTTCGCTTTTGAGCACGTAGCATGCTCGAGTTGGATGCCCTATAAACCTGTGATAAATACAATATTTAGAGTGGTCAGTCTTACCCACTTCCTCCGGCCGTTTTGCCTCTGGCAGTTGAAGCTTATTGCTTTTGATCAAGCAATCGAAGATGCTCATAATATCATCTTCATCAAAAGAATATTCTTTTTTTGGACGAGGTACTTTTTGTGGTGGTGCTGATAGAATGGGTGTAGTCTGGGCAACATTGACAGCCAATGATTCCTTGCCCTTGAGATTGATAGCCAATATTTCTTTACCCTTATGATTGTTCTGGCAATTATTGCTGTCGGATGTAGGATGTTCATCTTGGTTAGGAGTAGCTATTTGAACTCCTAACTGTTTGAATTTCTCAGTACTAACCTCCGCAGCTTGGGCATTTACAATAAAAGAGGGTCAGTCTTGGAACTGTGTTGATCCTGTCTACATGCTGATAATAGGCAACAAGTTTGATTTGTAAGTGTCTATTGTTACAGCAGATGGAGTTCCTAGAGGCATTTTAAGTGTCTCACGACGGAATCTTTTAAAAAAACTCTCAGTGGTTTCATTACGTCTTTGTTTAATTGTGATAAAGGCATGCATCGTCATATCGTTGACCCCCTCATAGAATCGTTCCAAGAACATTTTCATGAAACCAGCAAAGGAAGTTATACAGCCATCAGGCAAGCTGCGGTACCAGTCATATGCCATACCGGCTAAACAACCGACGAACACCCTGGTAAGAAGAGCATCATTTGGCTGCAATTGATCAGTCATCACTTCAAAGTGATTGATGTACTGACTTGGAGAAATGTTGCCATCAAACAACATAATGGTGGGAAGCTTGTATTTAGGAGGAAATTGAACCTCCTTCCATTCTGCAGGATAAGGTTGTTTTATCCTAAGTCTTTGCAGACCATCCTTCTGCTTAAAGGCCTCGAACTGGGTGCGTAAGAGTTTTACAGCCTCACTAGCATCCCCTGATATTTGTAAATTGGTGGGATGATTTGAATTGTTAGGATGAGGAACAACATGGTAATTACTACCCCAGCACCAGACTGACTGGGAGCAGCTTGAATTGGTACAGCAGCAACTTGGGGTGGCGGTACCCCCAGGCCAACATTAACAGGTGCAGAAAATGCTATGAGCTCAGAATTTGAAGCAGAATTCGTAACCGGTGGCACTGCATGTTGAGCCACGATTATAGTGTGCATACTTGCGACCATTTTAGCCATGGTCTTCAGTTTGTCTTCCAGTGCAGCATTTCGTTGTTCTTGACTAGCTGAACTAGAAGCGTCTTGGTCTTCTGTAATGGCGTATGTTGTCACCTCCCTTACCACTATTGACGAAATAGTTTGTTCAGAACTTTCACTATCTGCGTCAAAGTCAGACAAAGAATCCTCTCCCAGATGAGTGATGGAAAGATCTTACTGATTGAAGACATCTTGGTCCAAATTCTGATTTTTTAATCTGGTATGTTGAAAGACCCCTTTACTAGATTCACGGAGTTAGCCCAAGTACCGCTGACTCGGATTGTGAGACGTGCCACGCTTTGAATATTTTCTACCCCCAGTGTCTCGGAAAGTCATATTGACAGAAGCATATAATAGCTCATCTTCATCTCCCATCATAGGTTCATGAGTTGAAGCATAGTTCAGACGATCGAAGACAGATCGTTTAGCTGATTGGCAACAACACTTTATACCCACTTCATGAAGGCAGTGGCATTCTGATGGGTGATTTATAGCTGAGTGAGACGTCTTTGTGATCTTCCGTCTTTGTGTAAGACATTCCCGGAGATCAGTTACCACCACAGGACGAGAAGAAGTCGGAGTAACATATTCCTTAATGATGTTAGGAACATGACTCCGATTCTTAAGATGCTTAGTTCCGTAGGTATATAATGAAGTACTTAACTCATTAGCATAAGTGATTGGGTCCTTCTTTTCAAATCTGTGTTTTTGGTGCACGTTGGCCCTTGGCGTAGGATACTTGCGTTTCACTGAGGTTGATACTGATTGACGCCTGTTGAGATAGGCACACAAATCAGAGAATTCTGCTCATAGTGCATCTGTTTGAGATACGATCAATTTTCCTTGCTTGGATCTTGAGATATGCAAGGTTGGAAGATCTTGAGAAGTTATCATAGGGGTAGGCATAATGCCTCTTTGATCAGCATTCTTTCCTCTGGCAGAGGTTTGAAGACCTCTGTTGAGAACAGAGGAATCTCTGTTCAAAGGAATATAATCTGAGACATTTTCCTCCGAGTCATAGACTGGAAAAGATTAAGAAAAGACCAAATGGTGCTTTTCTTTATTTTGTGAAGGGTTAGCTAAGAAGCATTTTTCTCTATTTTGTTGTTGAACCACCTTAGGCGCAGGTTGCGCCAGTTGAAGAAGTGTCAAAGGACCCTTCCCTTTGTTCTTTCTAGTACTAGTACTAGAATATTGCTTCTCCGAGTTCAGAACTGGAAAAGAAGAGGGAATAGCCAAAAGACTAGTTCCCTTAGGTTGAGCCAGAGCAGCATGGTGTGCAAACTGCGCTTGATGCTTAGGTTACGCCATAGTAGAATAAGCTACTGGTTATGCATTGGCAGCAAGGTGAATGGGTTGTGCCTTAGCAGCAAGATGAGTGGACTGCGTCTTGGTAGCAAGATGAGTAGGTTGCGCTCTAGCAACAGAAGTAGACTGCACCTTGGCCTGCACTTTGGCAGCAGAATGACTAGATTGTGTCTTGGCAGCAGAACGAGTAGACTGCGCCTTGGCAGCAGAGTTAACGGGTTGCGCACGGGCAACAGAAGCAGGCTGCGCCTTGGCCATAGAGTCAGATTGTGCCTTGGCCACTGAGCGCTCAGGTTGTGCCTTGGCAACAACAACTGTAGAGGATTTAGGAGTCCACACAGTTCTGTTCTTGGCGATAGCCACAACACGCTTGTTGCTCTTGGTGTTGATCATATCCTCATAGGCTATCTGGTTGACTTGAACAACCAAAGTCTTATGCGTCTTGCTGATTGACGCAGCATCACATTGAGTTGTTACTTTTTCGTCGGAGGAAAAAGTCGTCCCCAGCAGAGTCGCCATTTTGTTTGCAAAAACAAAAAGTTTATTCCAAACTTAAAAAGAATCATACAAAGTACAATGAATTCTGGGAAAGTACAACTTTAGGAATCCGATCAGAAGACGATCGCTTTATCCCTTGGACTATGTGAACTTGAAGACTAAAGCCTCAGGAGAATGCAACAGCACTTTTGCAAGAACTCTTGATCTCTGATCCCTTGATAATGATTGGAAACTCTATTTATAGAGTTCTAAAAATAACTGTTTTAACAGTTATTCTGATGTGCGCGAGTTTGAACTGCGCGACTTTAGGTTGCACCAACTTCAAGTTGCGCCAACTTTCATTCAGTTACTCGAACGTGTACTAACTGTATTTAGACGCGTGGCATCATATGATTGAAATGTGCATGGTCGTGTACAGAGTAGTAGACACGTTTTGAGAGATTAGTGGCATGTGCACCACGTCATCCTGCTTTAGAACGTAAGTTGCTTCAACTTCATCAGGTTGCACGAGCTTCAGTCAACTCAGTGCATAGGCATATGGCATCCTTTGGGTACGTGTCATCTTGTGAAGAGCGTTTGTTCAGGCTGCGCCTAGGCACAACTCACAGAGTGCGCAGAACAGCTGTCATCAAATGACAGCAAAATCGTCTCGAGCGCCACGCTTTGCGGGATTCGAAGAGATTTTCTTTGTTTATCGTGCTGTCAGTTGTCAGTACTGTCAGTTAATGTTGAAAATTATTGTCAGGCGCCACGTAGGCTTTGGCGCAATGTGATTGGGCACAGTCTGATATATGGCACAACCTGAGCAGTGGCGCAGCTTTATTTTTTGGGATAACTTGATTGCTGAGTAGTAAAAACATGGCGCAACTTAATTTTTAGGCTCTACAGTGAACAAGAAGAAAATTGCAATAAGAAGAAGAAGAAGAGAAGAAGAAGAAGAATGTAATCTCTATTAGAATCAAGAACGGTTACAACTTCAACAACCTTTCTCTTAAATTCAATCAGTTATTTATACTAGTTGTACTAACTGCCAGCTAATGCAGGTAACTAACTGCTGACTCAACAGTTATGATACACTTATGAGATGTTGACTGTACCAGATGCTGACTGTACCAGTGTTGCATATTACATACAAAAACCAAGTCCTCAAAACAAAACCAAGTCCTTCTTACCTATTCTTTTGGCTTTTAACGGTGGAGAATTGTTCTCTCCATGAGATTCTCTTGGCTTGTATGCTGGAGCATATTATTAGCATTTGGAAATGCCATATAAAGACCCAGTTTCTATTGAAAATATACAACTCCACTCTCTCTCTCTCTCATACTCTCTTTCTAATTCCAAAGCAATCGATCTCCTTAAGTTTCTTGTTGTTTTAGGGCAACGCTAAGTTTGGGTCACTCTTTCCAAGTTGTGTGCGACGCAGAGATTCCGGTAGAGCGGAGATTTTACCACTAGGAGTATTCGGAACAAATCTGCACATAGACCCGAATCAACTCTTAGGGCAGTGCTACGTGCACGACTTCCCCGGAGGTAGGTAATAAATTACTATTTAATTTTTGTTGCAGATATTAAAAGCGAGAAAATTGATGAACTTATAACAATCTAAGAATTGATTTTTTTTATTGTCTAACAATAATTCTTGTTTCTACAATTTTTTTATCAATTGCATTTACAAAAGTTCGGTCTGTTAAATTTATTCACAACTTTCTTGTTCAAGTTGTTAACAATATATTTTTAGCTTGCTACTGTTAACAATATATATTTTTAGACGAAATAGCTTGCTACTATTAACATAGATATATTTACTATTATAAGTTGTTAACAACTTTGCCAATGGTCCAACTTTGCTACTGGTTGTCAACAACTTTGCTATCTATAAAAAAAGGTTTGCTACAGTATCAAAAAAAATTGCTAACCAGTTTGCTACAAGTTTGCTACATTTGTCCAAATCTATTTAGAAGGTTACTAGAAGTTTGTCCAACTTTTCTAAAGTTTGCTATATTTGCATATAGTATCAAAATTTGTTTAGAATTAAATTTTATTAGCAATTGTTATTTATACTTAATAATTTGCTTACCACAATTCTTCTTAGCAACCTTGCTATTCATTAGTTATAAAACAAGTGTTGCTTCACAAGACCGTCTCTAGGAATTGACACTTCCCTTAAAATAAGATTGTAATAGTACATTTTGTCAATCCTAGTTTCCTTTACTCAATATTTTATTTAGGCTAAAGTAAACAGTTTATTGATCTAGTAAATTACTCTTTTTATTTTTAAACTTCTAAAGTAGAGATTTGTTTGGGTACAAGCCGAAAGGGCCCTTCTGTCTACACGGCGTTAATCGTCTAAGCGACCGGTACTTAAGCGTTCCTAGTGAACCTCCGCTTGCCGGAATTCGGCCCCTACAGCTAACCCAACCTGATCAAAACTTGAAAACTAAAATTTTAAAGGTGAATTACTAAGATCGTTTAAAACTGTTATTCTTTAACTTAGAGAAAATTTCTTCATTGAGTAAATATAAATTTTTGCAGACTTTAGAGATCATGAATGTCAAGGAAGAGACCTTTACTGCCAAACCTTCAAAGTTCAGTGGCACATACTTCAAAAGGTGGCAGAGCCAATAAAATTTTGGCTAACCACTTTAGGTCAGGTTTCTGCTATTGATGGGTCCACACGAATCACAAATGAATCTGATGATACTGAGTCTGACATAGGGGTAACCAGGTCATCCTCTTCCTCCAAACCTAAGACCCCTAAGGAAATAGACTACCACTGTTTCCATAAAATCTTAAGCACTTTGTCAGAGTCTCTCTATGACATATTTTTTGAATATAAAAGCGCTAAAGAACTCTTAGATGCTTTAGAAGATGAATATGGTTATGATGATGCTGGAATTGAAAGATTCAATTCCTCCACATTCAACAGATACGTCATGGTAGATAATAAACATATCAATGACCAAATTCATGAATTCCAAGAACACTTTAGACATGTTCAAGCCAAAGGTACAATCTTCTCTACTAAGCATAAAATAGAATGCTTGATAGACAAACTCCCACCTTCTTGGTTTGATACTGCCAAAGATCTTACCTATTTACAAGAAACTCTTACCTATGCTCAAGTTCTAAAGAGACTTAGAACTGAAGAAGAGTTTAGGTTAAAATCCAAAGCTAGGTCTGATTCCAAAGCTAGGGTAAACCTTGTAGAAAGCTATGATAAACCCAAGTCTAACCATCATCTCAAGTCCAAGAAAAACTCCTTCAAAAAGAAGCAGAGTTTTCAACCACATCACAAAAACCTTCATTACCAAAAACCTCATCACCAGCAATCTCAGAAACCTAGAAAATTTAGTCAGACTCAGGATCATAGAAGATTTTATTTTGTGTGTGGTAAAACAAACCATACGGCCATCAACTGCTTCTATAGGAAGAAAGAACCTGTCAATACCTCCTTCAAGGGAAAAGACAAGCCAGAGGCTAACATGATTCTGAATGGGTCATCAAGCTCCTTAAGGTCTGTAAGCTATCAACTTGTAGTAAACATTTCTTACCATTCTGATGATTGGTTGTTGGATTTTGGAGCTAATGTTCATGTTTTGTTTGATCGCTCCTGTTTTTTAAACTATCAGGAATCAGGTGGAGGATGTGTATCCCTATAAGATGGCTCAACGACACAGATCGTAGGAAGAGGAAGAATAAATCTGAAGATGACATCAACAATTTTTTTTATCCCTCTATGATGTGCTTCATGTGCCGTCAGTTAAAAGAAATCTAGTTAGTGGGTCTCTACTTGTAGCTTTAGGATACAAGATTGTAATAGAGGCTAATAAAGTAGTTCTTTCTAAGAATGAACTTTTTGTGGGAAAAGAATTTGTAAAAGATGGACTCTTTATTTTTAGTACTATGAATAAAATTTCAAATCCTTCTTTTGTTATTGCAAATGTTGAATCCTCCAATATTTGGCATGGCAGACTGAGTTATGTGAATTTAGGATCTCTTAAAAGGATGATGAACTTAGATCTTATTCCTAAGACTCATATTGATGATAAACACAAATGTGAGATTTTTGTTCAAGCCAAACACACTAGATTATCTTTCAAATCTGTCCATAAGAATTTCGAACTCCTAGAACTTATCCATAGTGACGTTTGTGATTCCAATAGGATTTTGACCCGAGGCGGTAGAAAATACTTTGTCATTTTCATAGATGATCTTTCAAAATATTGTTACACCTATCTTATTAAAACCAAAGATGAAGTTATAGACAGATTCAAGGTCTATAAATCTGAAGCTGAGAACCAGTTAGATAAAAGGATTAAGATTCTCAAATTAGATCGTGGTGGAGATTATACCTCAAATAAAATGACTAATTTCTGTAAAGAATATAAAATTATTCAAGAGGTCACTACCCCTTATTCACCACAGTCCAATGGGGTTGTTGAAAGGAAGAATCGTACTCTATTAGACATGGTAAATGCAATACTTCTCAGCTCAGGTGCTCTTGATAATCTGCGGGAAGAGGCCTTATTGTCAGCCTGTTATATCCTTAATAGGATACCAGTAAGTCTAATGATAAGACACCATATGAGTTATGAAAAGGCCGAACTCCTAGGATTAATTACCTTAAAGTTTGGGGATGTCTAGCTAAGGTAAGAATTTTTGAACCCAAAAAGAGAAAGATAAGACGTAAAACTGTAGATGCTGTGTTCATAGGATATGCCCCAGATAGTAATGCCAGTAGATTACTTGTAACTCATTCTGAAGTAAATAAAATCTCTAATAATACAATTATGGAAGCTAGAGATGTTGTTTACTTTGAGAATACATTTTCATTTAAAGATAGAACTTTATCATCTTCCCCCAACCCTTCTCTTACTCCATCTAATAGTTCTCATGTTCAAATATCAAGTCCCCAATTAGAACAAGATATAGAACCTAGAAGGAGTAAAAGAGAAAGGATTGAAAAAAATTTAGGAGAATAATTCTTCACATTTTTGATAAAGGGTGATCCCTCAACCTATGAAGAAGCCATATCTTCTCCTGACTCCCCTTTTTGGAAAGAAGCTATTAATAATGAGTATTACTCCATTATGGAGAATAATACTTAATTTTTAGCAAACCTACCTTTAGGTAGTAAATCCATAAGTTGTAAGTGGATCTTCAAAAAGAAACTTAGAGCCGATGGTACCATAGAGAAATACAAATGTAGATTAGTAGCAAAGGGTTTCACCCAGAAAAAAGGATTAGATTATTTTGATACCTACTCTCATGTAGCTAGAATCACCTCTATTAGAACCTTTCTAGCCTTAGCTTCCATTCATAATATGCTAATCCATCAAATGGATGTAAAGACAATATTTCTAAGTGGAGATTTAGAAGAATAAATATATATGGAGCAACCTGAAGTTTTATTGCTAAATGTCAAGAAAAGAAGGTATGTAGATTAGTAAAATCTCTTTATGGCATAAAATAAGCACCCAAGCAATGGCACAACAAATTTTATAAAGTCATTTTAGAATTTGGTTTCGTACCAAACTAATATGACAAATATTTGTATTCTAAAAATACAAATGAAAGTTGTGTCATCTTATGTTTATATGTTGATGATATCCTTATTCTAGGATCTTAGCTAGAGCTCATAAATAACACTAAGAATTATTTATCTAACCAGTTTGATATGAAAGACCTAGGCGAAGCCAACTTGATCTTAGCAATGCTAGTGTCCAAATGCAAAGAGGGCTATACTCTATCCTTAGCACATTCAATTGAGAAAATGCTAAGAAAGTATGAGTATTTTGACAAAAAAATCTGCCCTTACTCCTTATGACAGTAATATTGGTCTCAAGAAGAATGAATGATCTTCTATAGAACAACACAGAAATTCACAGATGATAGGGTCACTTATGTATATAACAAATAGGACCAGACTAATATTGTATTTGCTATTGGAAGACTAAGTAGATATACTAGTAACCCAAACCAGTCACATTGGACTGCATTGGATAGAGTATTTAGATATCTTAGAGGTACTCTAGATTATAAACTTCATTATACTAGACACCCCGATATCATAGAAGGTTATTCAGATGCAAACTAGGTAACTGATTCACATGATGTGAAATTTACTACTGGATATGTCTTTACTCTAGGAGGAGCTACAATCTCTTGGAGTACATGTAAACAAATTATCATAGCTAGGAGTACAATGGACTTTGAAATGATAGCTCTGGACACTACTTGTACAGAAGCAGAATGGCTTAGAAATCTGATTATGCATATACCTGTTTCTCATATTCCTATTCCTGCAATTTTTATCAATTGTGACAACAAATCTGTTATTGAACTACTAAAATATAATTCTGTGAATGCTAAGATGAACATGCACATACAGCTGCGCTTCAAGCCAATAAAGAGCCTATTAGGAAAATATGTGATTTTTGACTATATAAAGTCAGAAAAGAACCTTGCAGACCACTTGACTAAGGGTCTGCCTAGGACATTGATCCTAAAATCATTTAGGGAGATAGGATTAAACCCATAAGTTAGTCACCAGCAGTGGCAACCTAACCGAGTCTGACTGGAGATCCCAAGAAGCCGGTTCAATAGGTAGGAATAAGCTGGACTAGGTGACTATTATCGAACACTGATCCTGAGATTAAATTCTCTTAAAATAAATGTCTAAAAGGCTGTATATGTGTACATGAATACCCAATCCCTATGGTGACAGTGTTCCGGTGTAATATGGTTAGGGTGAGTTTAAACTCTTAGTAAGTCCAAATATGATATGCAGGGTTGATTCCTATCAGCAACCCTTGAGCACTTACCTATATGAGAGGTCGTGAAGGCCGCGAGTATAAGACAGGACGATCCTAGACAACTCTCATGAATATGGAATAAGTGCGCATGACCAATCAAAAGGGCCACCCGATAGACCCAAGAACCCCTAGCGTACTATGTGTGGTATTTTCTGAATCTATTTCAAGAAGTCTGATTCAAGTCATAGTCCATCAAGCACTTCTTCATACAAAGACAATAGTCACTAAGTGAGATTCAAAGCTGTAGTTCATCTAATCTATGCATAGTATATCTTGCCTAGAAATTCTTTATCTATTCTTATTCTTTTGTCATCTCTATGTTTTTTTTTCGGAATTTGACTTCTTCTTCTTCTTCTTTTTTTTGGGCGGGAGGAATTGTTGCATATTACATACAAAAGCCAAGTCCTCAAAACAAAACCAAGTCCTTCTTACCTATTCTTTTGGCTTTTAACCGTGGATAATTGTTCTCTTCATGAGATTCTCTTGGCTTGTATGTTGAAGCCTATTATTAGCATTTGGAAATGCTATATAAAGATCCAATTTCTATTAAAAATATACAACTCCACTCTCTCTCTCTCTCATACTCTCTTTTTAATTCCAAAGCAATCGATCTCCTTAAGTTTCTTGTTGTTTTCTGGGCAACGCTAAGTTCGGATCACTCTTTCCGAGTTGTGTATGCGATGGGATAACGGTAGAGCGGGAGTTTTACCACTAGGAGCATTCGGAACAAATTTAAACATAGACCCAAATCAACTCTTAGGGCTGTGCTATGTGTGCGACTTCCCCGCAGGCTGGTAACAATTTACTATTTTATTTTTGTTGCAGATATTAAAAGCAAAAAAATTGAAGAACTTATAACAACCAGTACCAGTCCCATGTCTACAGAGCCTAATGAATCAGCTACCACTGTACGAGCTCGAGCCCTTCTTCTACTCATCCTCTTCTACTTGCTACTACCAGAGCTCCCTGTTGCTTTCAAGGACTGCTCAGCTAGGATTGCACTCGTGATCAGAGGAGGATCGTAACATAAACCTATATTGGTTGAGCCATATAACAACTTCAAATGTTCTATATTTGAAACAAGGTTTTGTTTTAGACTGGTAGTAAATCCTGAGATTTATCTTTCATCCTTAAAATAACTCAATATATCATTTAGTGAGAGTAGCGAACCAATCCCTCTATGCCAATTGGCCAATCTTTATGTATAAAATTTAAAAGCTTTGAAATGGTCTTCACTATCAAATATGTGATAGATTATTTAATTATTATTATACTTTGCCACCAATTATTAAAACGGTTTATAGGACATAACAATTTAGAAAATTTTTGAGTAGCACCCCACTTTTTTTATCCAAATTCAAGGTGCACCCCACACAATTGCCATAATGTAAGACATCTTCCACTTTTAAATCGTCCAAAATTAATAGTCAACTGCATTGTCCTATTTTATTTGACAAAAATACCCTTCTACACACTCTCTCCCCTCCCCACACACACAGAAACCTCTCTCTCCTTCCCACACATAGACTCTCTCTCATTCTCATACACACAGACTCTCTCTCCCCCCTCCTCCACCACCGACACCTCCCCTTCCCCCCTCCCGTCACCACCACGAGTCCTCCTCCTCCTTTCTGTCTTCCTCCGTACCCACCCACGCATCGATAAGGAGAAGGGGCTACTGGCTGGCGTTTAATTGGGGAGGGGCTGCCGCTCGACGAGAGGAGCTGCCGGCAGGCGCGGAGGGGGGTGGGGTGCTGGCTGGCGCGTGCGATCGTGGAGAGGGGTGCTGGCTGGCGTACGCGGGTGCTGAGGGGGTGGGCGGCGGGCTACGGGAGAGGGGGTGGGCTGGGGGGCTACGCGTACGAAGGGGAAGGGGTGGGCAGGTGGCTGCGGGGGAGGGGGTAGACCGCGCAGCTGGGGAGCGGGCACGGCGGCGTGGGGGAGGGGGGACGGAGATGATGATGGTGGTGGTGGTGGTGTTGATGAAGGTGGTGAGGTGGTGGTGGTGATGGTGAAGGTGAAGGTGGTGGTAGTGGTGGTGGTGGTGATGATGGGCATGGCAGCAGCGGGGCGGGGGAAGGGGGTAGAGCGGAAGGATTAGGATTTGGGTTTGGGGAGGGTATTTTCGTCCAAAATTATCGGTCAACCGTGTTGACCGTTGGTCTTGGACGGAATCCGTCAAAAGTGGAAGGTAACTTACATTAAGGTAAAACAGTGGGGTGCATCTTGAATATAGGTAAAACAAGTGGGGTGCTACTCAAAATTTCTCAACAATTTATTGTGAGATGCATACATAGAAGATAGGACAGCACGGTAGTTGTATTTGTTGAAATTGATCACTAATATTTCGGTCCATAGCTCCTCACGTGGCAAACTCTAAATATGTGTATGTCACATCATTTCGGTTCTGCTGAACTGATCGTCCTCATTATGACGTAATGTTGTAGGAGTAATTGGTTGCGTCCGCACAAGACAATTTCCATAATGATTGATTACATGGCTAAGCGATGAGATCGTCGCACAGAAGTTCCAAAGCAGAAGCATTGAATAAACAAAAGAAACATAAGTATTCGAACAAATCAATTTTTTATTGATAATAAAATTAAGATTACAAAGGTACGAAGCCAAGATTACAATCACTCAAGCTCACAATCTCTCTGAATACAATCACTCAGCTCTCTCTTGTCCCTCAATACAAAGGTCCAATGCTTGTCACTTACGGATGCTTCAGAAGGCAATATCCATACATTATATTCTGCATAGGTGAAGACTCCAAGGAGGCTGCACGCCTCAAAACGTTAAGGAACACCATGCTTTAGCGCATCTAAGTGAGCTCCGTCCCGAATGTGCATATTTGATCAATCATTTATTGACCTTGCATATATAGAGTGTGGTAGCTTAAATGGTTGCTGGTTTAGGATTTTTTTTCTAGTGAAAAAGTTTTAATTTCAGAAGCAACTTAGGCCAACTTCCTTCTCCTAATCCACAGGACGAAGGACCGAGTGTCATTTTAAAAGCACGCTGAGCAGACTTCTAAGCAGTCCGTGGGACCTTTTTCTATATTCTAACACATTCTGACCTGTCGAGATTATTCCCTTAGCTATGTGGAGGCATCTCTTTTATTATCAAGCCTAACTTGTGCAAGTTGAAAACATGAGATTTATTATGTGAAGGCTAAGATGAGGCAAGTTCACCGAAACTATCCCACCTGAGCGATGAGTCGCCTCGACCGAACGGGTCTTCGAGCAGCCGTTGCAAGGCTAAGTTCAAATGCCGTCGGCGTTTCGATTCCTCCGATTGACTGAGAGGGACGGGGTACTACATCATACACCACTCAGAAAAAGTTTTATCCTCAAAACTAACTAAGTATTTACTCATCAACTTATCACTTTATTCAACATTCTATAACTCTTGCACACACTACGCCTATACGTTTCTTTAATCCGAGCCATGCTCGCATTACCATCAATTTTTCCTTTAAAACACAATTTCAAAATCCTCGACCCTTTTCCATTCCTCAAGTCTCACTAGAATTCAACGTATCACTTGATTGGATCGTACACATATCCCAGGCGTCCCTAAAATACATGCATTTCAGCCAAGCCGCGTGATAGAGAATTCGTCATTCTCACTCGAGTCGCATCGTACACATATTCAGGCATCCCTGAAATATATACATGTCAGCCGAGTCTCGTGAGAGGTGTTCCCACATTCTAGAATCAGTCTATCCATCCATACTAATCCTCAAGATAAATCCTTCCAATGCTAACTCTTGCAAAATGGACGTCTCGCCTAACCTGTTAGGCCATTTCTTAAGGCTAAAGTCAATGTCAGGATTGAAATCATAGTTCTCCAACAATAATGCCAACACTAACCCCAATCCTAGGGTCAAATTAAGTTGATAGTACGGGGTTTTCTACCCAAGCTCGTATCACTCAGATTTCTAAACATCGAGCATATATATCTCATATTTGCACTTGCAACACTTAGTCCAAGGGGTCCGAGTCATTCAGGAAAGCCATCCTACACTGAGTCATGTTCAACCATTTTTTCGACATATTAATATCGTTCATCCAACAAGCAATTTGCATAGTCTATCTTTTCAAACATATTCGATATAATCCACTTATCTATTCTTTCCAAGTCAAGCACGCTACGGTACGACTTTTCGCTAAACCATAATTCTCATTTCATATTCCTTAAGTCATTTATCCTAATTCAAGTAATCGATCACAAGGTTGTCTGACTTTAACAATATGTCACGCCCCAATCTCACGCGAGTCCGATTATCCACGATCGACATGAAATCACAATGTAACGCTCCCGCGGAATAATCATTCTCATCGGAGCGTAACTTTTGTTTTGAGTCTAGACTAATTCATTTTCGATACGTAGATTGGATGTCCTCAATCCTCAAGTTTACTTAATTATCAATCACAAGTCCGATCAATCCTCAAATCCACCTTCGCCTCAAACCACAAGTCGAAACAATCTAAATTGCCACACCTTGATTTTTCGAGTTCGATCGTTCCCGCGACATGAATCACCATGTCCGCGCTCACGTAAAACGATCATCCCTAAATCAGATGTGACGCATGGGCGAGACTGGAGTTGCGCTCGCACAAGACAAGAACATCGACATTATAGTCATCGGCGTAACCATCAAGACACGATCATTTTCATCCAACATTAATTTCATCAAAATCCCAAGCATAGCATCCCTCAGAATAATAATATTTTGTATGATCGTCATTCCTCGAATCAGAGTACCCTCGAGTTATCGTATATCGATCTTTGATACGCCTTAATACCATCGATGATATACGTAACTTGAAGATCTTCATTTGCAACGAATTTCGAGTCGTGCGACTGATGCTATCGTCCGAACTGGACAGTCTCCTCAATATTCAAGATCAATTTCATTCATTATTTCCCCAAATCCATTTCATGTTCAATTCGTTTAACCCAAATTCACGTATATTCATCCGACTATCTTGAGTCATCGAGCAACATCAATTCCAATCCTTAGAGTCATTCTCAAATATTCGAATCACTTCTATGTACGCTATCGTCCAATCGTGCTAACTTTTCGTATACGATTCATATCGATTTCCTTGATCAAGTCATCCGTTCGTACACCTTAACTTTCTTGATTTCGATCTATCTTTTTCCTCATCACTTGCGTTTTGCGCACAATGCAAATTCCAATACCGTGTACGTCGATTATAATTTCGTTCGAATCACTCGTCGAAATTTTCAAGATTATAACTTACTCAATGATACTCAATCTAAGGCTTTGCATACATGTAACGCTTGCTGATAGACTCATTAGCACCCCGTATCCTGAATCGACCAACATCTCCAAGGCTATCCCATACACCACTCACAGATGAAGTCATTTGACAATCCTGTAAGCCTCTGATATTTTAATTAGTTCAAATTAAGGTTTTTTAAATACAAATGACATTTTTAGGCTTAAAATAATTTATTATAATTATTAGAAACTTTTTAGAATTTTTAAATGGAGGTTCTAACCCCCAAAATTTCCCTATAAAATTCTCCTATCGAAACCCTAACTTTCTACACTTTCCAGACCACCCTAGCCACCGCCCTAGCCCGTTCTTCCCCGACGAGTTCGCCGGAACCTAGATCTAAGATCCCTGTCGTTCTAGCCGTCGCCGTCACCTCCGACCACCGGCAAAGTGTTCGCCTCGACGAGACGAACGCATCCCTATTTTTTCCCGGCCACCCCAACGACTCCTCTACCGTGCAGCAGCCCCGACAACCCCCATTCTTCGGACACGTACGTGTCACTCCTTCTGTGGGTCGTGTCTGTAAAACCCCTAAATTTTTACTATATTTTTTTATTAATTTATTTTGGTATTGATTTTTATTTTGGTATTGTACCTCGAGTGCGAATGCGTAAAGACGTAAATACGACATATTTGTTCATTCATATACAAAATATTTTATTATTGTTTTTCTTATTAATATAGAATAAATATGTTGTTTCAATACATAGTATAAACAAATATTTTAATATCAAAAGTACATTTTACGATATTTGCCAAAAACTTTATCTTTTACTTTTATAAAAGATTATTTTATTTCTTGTTCAAATATAGATATTAATTTAGAAAACTATATTTTATGTAAATATATTATTTGCATGGATGTACAAAGTTTTTATTCATATATTTTTGGATTTTTGAAATTAGTTATTATTATTATTTTTTAGAAAAGATATTTTAAACTTATTGTGGTAATTTAAACTTTGATTAGATTTTATTGATTTAATTTAAATAAGTTTAATTTAAAGATGGGAATCATCTATATTTAATTTGGATTTGAAATTATCTAGATTTAATTTAGTTGGATTTGGATTTGGATTGAATCAGTTTTAAAATAATTTAAATTAAAAGTAAAATTATCTAAAGGGGGTTTTAATTTTTTTCTTATCCCGCTAGGAGTTTCCACCCCCTATATATAGGGGAAGCCTCCATATTGTTTTCCTCCACAATTATTCATCACAAATATTTTTCCACCACAAGAGAGTGCCTCGTTTCGGTGTCCACTTCCTCGTGTCAGCCGTGACGGCCTCGGGTCCAACCCCGGGTGTCATTCCAATATAATATTTTACATATATTTAGTATAGTATAAAAATAAATAAAGCTATTTTTCTAGTACATTAAGGATCTAAACTATATTATACAATTTTTCTCAAAATTTTAGGATTTATTTCACAACTTTTATTACTTTTTACATGTTACTTATATTGTACACTATTTACATAATATAGAATAAATGTCAAATTAGTATTAAATATTTCAGCTTGTATAAATAAGATTAGATGAAGGTTGTTTAAATAAATATTAACTCTATTTATTATCTATAGTAATTTTAAATAATGTTATAGATAATTTAGATAAATATTAACTATATTTTAAGTTAATCATAATCCTAAGTCTAATAGGAAAGCGTCCATATCTATATTATATCATAACAAAGTAACTTCTATCAATTTAAATCAAATCCTATCTAATTTAGGAGATAAATCTGAAATAAATACCTATATAAATCCAATACATCCCCTTTCTATCAGCCATAATTCAAAATTATTTTTAGTCCAATAGAAACTATAAAATTCGTCAATAAAATTTAGCCCCGCTTTTAGCAGCAAGAGCAACTTGGAACGACGATATCTCCTAGCTCCGAACTTCGTTTCGCCTCCAGTTTTTTTAAAAAAAATGTATCGAGGTAAGGTTTACAAAAACATATTTTAATAGAAAAAATTCATTCTGTAAATTTCTGCAAAACTGTTTGAGTATCTAGTGTCCAAAAAATAAATGTGTTTCGATATTTTTACGATTTCGGGAGATTCCGAAAACAAAAATGCGATCCGTTTAGTTTTTCGGAAAGTTGATACGAAAACCTATATTATATCCCAACTTCAAAATTTATTAAATAAATGTAATAGGTGCAGTATTAATTATAATTAGATAATAGACTATTTTCATCATCCGAAGTTGTTCCTACACCTTCATCTTTGTGCGCTGTTGCTGATTCGTCGCCAGGATGTGTCACGACCCGCACCCACTGTGAGGGTACGAATACGTAACGACGCCCAGCCTACGTCATAGTGTCGGCGGTAGAGCGCTTTCCTAGGTTACTATCTAACCAGCAACTCACGCAATTATAATGTACTCATCATGATCAACTCCGAACGGAGGACAAGTATAAGATATTGAACTCAATCACAGTCTAAGCACGATAAGATAAACACAGAGGAATTAAACTAAGAATAGAAGAACAACTACTAAAATAATAACAACTCTCTCAACAAATCTCAAATACTACACAAGTCTCAAAACTTCTATAACAAGTTCAACATGAAAACAGATGCTAGTCTACTAAAATAAATCCCGATCACTCCTGAGTGTCGGGGCCAAAGGTAGTCATCCCGTCTCCGGGTCCATAATATGTAGGGCATGTATCCTCAGGGCAATCATCTGTATTCAACAGGTCCAGTCAGGACAGGAACGAGCACATCTCATCCAAAAAATCCAAGTAATGACAAATACTATAAAACAGTTATAGACAGTTATATTGATGATAATGGCAGTTTTATACAGGTAATGATGTAGAGAAATAGCAAAGGTACAAGGAAAGTAAGGTAATGAAATAAAAGAAGGATGATGGCAAAAAAGACTGTAAAATAAGATCTAGCTGAACTAGGGTAACATGTTATAAGTCCAGTTTGTACAATGTAAGTTGAGTGTAATCCCAATGTGAATCTAATACAATTTGAGTCTAGTAAATGATTCTTGTACATGATGATTCTAGTAGATGATTCTTCTCAATGATTTGAGTGAAGTGATTCTTGTAAGATTCTTGTACCCTAATCCTTGTAGGTGATTCTTGTAATGAGTACGGCACATCGCACGCTCGGCCAAGCGATGATGGCTATCATTCTTGTAATACGGCACATCGCACGCTCGGCCAAGCGGCGATGGCTATCATTCTTGTTTGGTGACTCTTGTTGAATACGGCACATCGCATACCGGGCCCAGCAGCGATGGCTATCGTTCTTGTAATGATAATTCTTGTATGATTTGTACATTTAATACTTGTAGGTGTTTCAAGTAGATGAGTCTTGTGAGTGATTCGAGTAATAGGGTTAGACAAATCATGTACATGTATTGCGAATAAATGAATCTAAAATATTAATACATGTTGTGACAAAGAATAAAATAGAACTATACTAGAACTGAATCACAGTAATCATCAAATAAATGAAAGAACTATCAGAGAATGTACTCGCTTGATGCTCTGAAAAGAGTAGTATAATGTCAGATGTCTGCAACAGAGTCACAATGTCCTAAAAAGAATAGTATGGGTCATGATATGTAAAATACAAGAGAATTGAAAGATGCAATGCAATCTACATGATTTCTAGGCCAATCTAGGTCAAAGTCAACTCTAAGTCGAACCTGGTCAACTATCTAGGTCAAACTAGGTCCAAGTCAAACTTGGTCAACTCTGGGTCAACCTAAGTCAACTACACCAGTCAACTAGGTCAATTGGTCACATCTAGACTCAATGTTGACTTTTGGTCAACTCCAGTCAATCCTGAACTATTGGGTCAACCTTGGTCAATTCTAGGGTGGTTAACTGTCAAGTCAACTCTAAGTAAAGACAACTCAGATCCACACCATAGACTTACATATCCTAGGATACCATATTTATTTATATTATATTACCTATCAATGTATACATACCCAATGTGTATAGCCCTGGACATACACAAGCCTATCAAACAAAACCACACACCTATACCTATCTATCACATATATCCATCAACTATATATTCATGAATATATACATAGGAATCATATATGTGCATGTCTACATATATATAGGCATCATAAGTAATGTGAGCTCTCAACCCATACTCAATGGTACCTCACACATACATACATCTACCTATAGGCTATAGGTAATACACTACTCTAATACAATAGGTAACCCATACCATACACATTCTAAAACTCACACACACACACATATATATATACATATATATATATCACACATTCTAAATCATAAACCAACTTATGATTTAAAATCTCAGTTTCTCTCAAATCATATCTGTTTCTGTGATATCTTTCCCCCTCCAATCTCAGTTTACTCTACAGTGAATCAATCATTAATAGAACAGTGTATATCATGCAAATCTCATTTAATGAAATCTCAGGAATAGGCTCGATTATGTTCTCAGGTTTTTCTTCATAAATCTCAGGTTTCTCTTCATAAATCTCAGGTTTCTCTTCATATCAGTGAACTAAATTGAACATGGCTATTGACAGTTTTATGAAAGTTAACATTCTCAGAAAACCTATCATGCACTGCATCCTAACAATCAAGTTAACATATCAATTAATTTAATTAGAAAGAAGTTCAGGACTCCCATCCCAGGGCTGTGTATCAGAAACCTGTGTGTGGGTTAACAATGTTCAGATTTTATGTGAAACCAACACCAACATAACTCAAATTGAAAACAAAATTCAAGACTAAAATCTCCAATCCCTCTGCCATGTACTGGCCTGTACAAGTCAAGCCTAGCTAGGAGCAACCAAGGCAAGTAAGGCAAGGCAAGGGGGCTGCCATAGCTTGCTGCCCTACAGGCCATCCCCTATAGTAGCTACTGCTACTAAGCCTCAATTTAGGCAGCAGGTTGCTGCCATTGCTACTAATGCAATGCATTTGAGCACTGCAGTGCTTTGCTGCATAGGCTAACAGAGCCAAACCAAGGCCTAGGCAGATGCATTGCTGCCATTGCCAAGCTAGTGCAGGGTGCCCTGCTGCTACTACCCTGCTAGCAACTGAAACCAAGGATTTAACCAATCTACCTATACATATCTATATAATTAAAAACTAAAATCCAAAAGAAATATGTATCATAAACAATAGGACTAAACACCTAACAACCAAAACTCTGCAACCAACCTAATCTCAGGTTTTTTTTTTAAATAATCTAAACTCTGGAAACAGGGACTGAACTCAGTATTCAGTTTTAACCCAGTTCATCCTATTTCAGATTTTGTGATATAAAAATAGTGAACAATCCTAGGAGCTATCAGTTTTTCTTGTTAACCTGAATTCTAAATCAATTTCAGGTTTCACAATCAAACCAAAATCCTAGTGAACTCGAATCTCAGGAAATGAGTATGAATCAAAATCAACATTCACACAAAAAAAACTCAACATACTCAACACACGAAATCTCAGTTAACAGGTTCAAGGAGTTCTCAGTTAACAGGTTCAGTCAGGTTTACAGTGTTCACATATCAACCAAATTCAAAACCATAACAAGAACCCCTTAACACAAATTCAACTAACATTTAAACAACTAACAACATATATAGGAATAACACATGGAATTGAAACATCAAAAAAATAGTTTTAAACAAGGACTTAAAGTTCAAGATTTTCAAGTTCCTGATACTGTTATCAGTTCACAACATTTCAACCCAGGTATCAGTCAATAGATAATTTCGAACCCAATCAATTCGAAAAACCCAAGATAAATCGAGACAGAGGTGAGGGACATATACTCGTGTCAGGGGAGGTTATTCTCGTATCCAAAAACTGGACACGAACGTGTCCTAACAAAAAGAACACACACAGACACTTAAAACGTGCAGGCAGCCTCGTGCACGCGTGTGAGTCGGGCTAGGACATGACACACGACACGAGACACCACGTGGTCATGTCTAGGTGTTTGCCAACTATAGGACTACGTGCACAAGTGCCTGAAACGTGTCCAAGTGACTCGTGTCCAAAGTTTTTACAGCGTATCAGTGTCGATTTTTCGACTGTGCGCGCAAGGCTCGATTCAGTGCACACGCGATTTCTCCGTGCACACTGATCGAGAGCTCACGAAATTTCTTGGGCATGGTGTCAGTCATTGCCCGCTCGTGTCCATAAATTTTTGTGTCATAATATTCAGTGTCGTGTCCGCTAGGAGTGTCGAGCAGCAGGGCAGCCGCACGAGCCCCGTTCGGTGTCTCGTGCTGCGTGTCCGAGCCCAATAACTGTGTCCAAACCTACCTAAAATTGACTCAGTCAATTACAAATCAATTCCCCACCTATTAGGCTACCCAAAACTGAAATTAGATTTGAAATTGGTTAAAATTCAATCCATTGAGACATTTCACCAAACAACTATCATACACTATGACACGTGCCCGATACGGACACCAAACGGACACGAAACCCACTCAAATTCGAGGTACAGCTAGGGGACACCTAAACCTAGCCTAATATGCAAAGAAATCAAAATAATAATACAATTTAAAGGGTTTTATCTATAGGTGCAATTTGCAAGAAAAGGCATCAAATGGGGGGTGTTCTTCTTGATGGCCAAATGCTCCAAATGAGCCCAAAGCTGAGATTAACCTCCAGAATTATAAAATATACAGAAATTAGAACCTATTGCAAAAGACTAGGATTAAAAAGGAATTAAAATGGATTTATAGAGATTTTTGGAAGGGGGATAATACCTTTTCTTTTCTCCAAGTGTTGGAATGAAAAAAAAGAGGCAAGCCCTAATGAATAAGTGTTTAAATAGGGTGGAGATCCCTATGTGGCTGGTCATTTAGGGTTTAGTTAGGGTTAGGGCTTCTAGTTATGGGCCATGGGCCAAGTCATAAGTCATTGAGTCATGAAATCATAAGTCATTCCATTAAACCATAAATCATGAAATGATTTCACTCAAACTAATCCTCATATTCCAAAATTAGTCTCTAATGACTAAAAGTAGGTTAACCTAAGTTAGACTAGGGTTACCATAGCTAGGGTTAGGTTCTAGGCTAGTCCACTAGGTCTCAACAAGTCAAAGTCAACTAGAATTCACCAATTCATTAAATTAATTAAAAATTCAAATAAGCCAAAATGATCAAATTACTCCTAGGCTAAAAATGATAATTAAATCATCCTACTGACATGGTTAGGCTCTAGGTCATGCAGTCAATAGGGTTTCACTGACAGTACATCAAAATCACAAGTCATGACTCAAAGCAGTTTTTAAATAGTTTAAAAATTACTAAAAATCACCAAAAATCATAATGTGAATTAAATATCAATAATAATTATTATAATTACAAAATTTCAAAAATACCCTCATCTGAAAAACTGGGTGTTACAATCCTACCCCCCTTAGAAAAATTTTGTCCTCGAAATTAAAATGATCGCACCCTTCTAGGTCAAACCCAAACAATCAAGGTCAAGAGATAATCATGCAAACAAAATCTTACTGGTCGTGACTCCATAGTCTCGAACAGGGTAGCTACACTATCTAGCAATCACAAACAATATCCTGGCATGTACTAAGGGAATCACACAGAAAAGTGGAAAGGAAGAATGAGAAGGACAAACGTGCTAACCCATCACCTGCAGCGTCGGTCTCCTCGACCGCCATCGCAAAAGCTCTACCCCTCTGGTGCTGAGCTACAGGTGGCCTAGCTCCCTCTCTCTGATCCTGTGCTCCACGAAGTGGTGGTGCTGTGGGGCAATCCACTATCTGGTGAGCGTCGGATCCACAGAATAGGCAAACCCTCAATCTCCTCCTACAAGACTCCCAAGTGTGTCCTGCCCTTCTGCAGTAGGTACAAGTCTGCACCCTGCGATCCTGTCCTCTATGCTAATGTTGTGCCGGCTGCACTCTCACTGGTGCCTGTGCATGCTGAGCCTGCATATGGGGCCTCTTGGCCTGACCTTCGCTGCTGCTACCACCCTGGAAGTCCCGACCCCTCTTCAACTTCAACCCCAGGTCATCCTCCGCTGCCATAGCCCCAGAAAATATCTCCACGTAGGTAGCATTCCGATCGCTCTTAGTCAGCGATCGAACCTCCCTAATCACGCCTCGGCGAAACTTCCTCGCCTTCGTCTTCTCAGTTAAGTCATCAATGAACCGGGCTAACCGGCAAAACTCCCCGGCGTACTCAGCTACTGACTGGTTCCGCTGAACCAGGCTCTCAAACTGTGCCTCGATACCTCCCAAGTCCACATCAGGAAAAAACTGCTCCTTAAACAGCTTCTTGAACTGGGCCCAAGTCTGGCCCTCGACTCCCACCCTGGGATCTGTCTGGTACCACGCACGGGCTAAGTCCTGCATCTGCCTGCCCGCCGCCTCGATCTGGAGTCGATCTGGTATCTCCGCCAGTCGGAAGATCTCCTCAATATGCTCTATCCAATCGTCTGCATAATGGATGCCCTCAGTGCCCAGGAACTCTCTAGGATGCATCTTCTGAAAGTCCTGGATATCCTTCTCCTTCCGGTAAGGCTGCTGCTGCTCCCCCCGAGCAGTCACCATCTCTACTGTAGTACGAACCAGCTGGTGGGCCTCGTCAATCCCCTGACGATAATCGGCAGTCTGTCGCTGCTGCTGCTGGTGGTGAGACGCCAGAATCCTCTCCACAAAAGAAAATAGATGAGCAGCATCTACCATCCCCGCAGGTGGAGCCTGCTGCGGTGGAAGAATCTCGGGAAGCACCGGACTCTGCCTCCCAGCTAGTGGAGGTGCTCCTCCAAAAGCTGCTGAGACACCCACCCCAGCTGGCATGACTGGGGCTGCGGTACCGGAAGCTGGCTACTGAAGGTGAGAGGTGGCAGACCCCTCTACAGCGACTACTGTACCAGAGCGATGTGATCGTGTCTCCACCATCCTGAAGACAGATCGAAAAGGAAATCAATACTAAGTAGGAATCGATAAAATCAAAGGAGGACAGTTTATTGCAAAGAAAACAAGTCAGTAAGATATGTAGATGGCATGAATTGAAGCAGAATTTTCCTAACTGTGATTGAGTACCTCTCCGTTAAAGCCTATCTCTCAATCCTATCGCAGGCTCGTAGCAGTACAACTAAGTCGTCGTACTACCACGATATCGCACTAATGCGACTCTCAGACCTGCATGGGCCACCACTAAAAAAAGTGTCACGACCCGCACCCACCGTGAGGGTACGAATACGTAACGACGCCCAGCCTACGCCGCAGTGTCGACGGTAGAGCACTGTCCTAGGTTACTATCTAACCAGTAACTCACGCAATTATAATGTACTCATCATGATCAACTCCGAACGGAGGACAAGTATAAGATATTGAACTCAATCACAGTCTAAGCAAGATAAGATAAACACAAAGGAATTAAACTAAGAATAGAAGAACAACTACTAAAATAATAACAACTCTCTCAACAAATCTCAAATACAACACAAGTCTCAAAACTTCTATAACAAGTTCAACATGAAAACAGATGCTAGTCTACTAAACTAAATCCCGATCACTCCTGAGTGTCGGGGCCAAAGGTAGTCATCCCGTCTCCGGGTCCATAATATGTAGGGCATGTATCCTCAGGACAATCATCTGTAAAATTTCAACAGGTCCAGTCAGGACAGAAACGAGCACATCTCATCCAGAAAGTCCAAGTAATGACAAATACTATAAAACAGTTATATACAGTTATATTGATGATAATGGCAATTTTATACAGGTAATGATGTAGAGAAATAGCAAAGGTACAAGGAAAGTAAGGTAATGAAATAAAAGAAGGATGATGGCAAAGAAGACTTTAAAATAAGATCTAGCAGAACTAGGGTAACATGTTATAAGTCCAGTATGTACAATGTAAGTTGAGTGTAATCCCAATGTGAGTCTAATACAATTTGAGTCTAGTAAATGATTCTTGTACATGATGATTCTAGTAGATGATTCTTCTCAATGATTTGAGTGAAGTGATTCTTGTAAGATTCTTGTACCCTAATCCTTGTAGGTGATTCTTGTAATGAGTACGGCACATCGCACGCTCGGCCAAGCGGTGATGGCTATCATTCTTGTAATACGGCACATCGTACGCTCGGCCAAGCGACGATGGCTATCATTCTTGTTTGGTGATTCTTGTTGAATACGACACATAGCATACCGGGCCCAGCAGCGATGGCTATCGTTCTTGTAATGATAATTCTTGTATGATTTATACATTTAATACTTGTAGGTGTTTCGAGTAGATGAGTCTTGTGAGTGATTCGAGTAGTAGGGTTAGACAAATCAAGTACATGTATTGCGAATAAATGAATCTAAAATATTAATACAAGTTGTGACAGAGAATCAAATAGAACTATACTAGAACTGAATCACAGTAATCATCAAATAAATGAAAGAACTATCAGAGAATGTACTCGCCTGATGCTCTGAAAAGAGTAGTATAATGTCAGATGTCTGCAACAGAGTCACAATGTCCTAAACAGAATAGTATGGGTCATGATATGTAAAATACAAGAGAATTGAAAGATGCAATGCAATCTACATGATTTCTAGGCCAATCTAGGTCAAAGTCAACTCTAAGTCGAACCTGGTCAACTGTCTAGGTCAAACTAGGTCCAAGTCAAACTTGGTCAACTCTGGGTCAACCCAAGTCAACTACACCAGTCAACTAGGTCAATTGGTCACATCTAGACTCAATGTTGACTTTTGGTCAACTCCAGTCAATCCTGAACTATCGGGTCAACCTTGGTCAATTCTAGGGTGGTTAACTGTCAAGTCAACTCTAAGTAAAGACAACTCAGAGCCACACCATAGACTTACATATCCTAGGATACCATATTTATTTATATTATATTTCCTATCAATGTATACATACCCAATGTGTATAGCCCTGGACATGCACAAGCCTATCAAACAAAACTACACACCTATACCTATCTATCACATATATCCATCAACTATATATTCATGAATATATACATAGGAATCATATATGTGTATGTCTACATATATATCGGCATCATAAGTAATGTGAGCTCTCAACCCACACTCAATAGTACCTCACACATACATACATCTACCTATAGGCTATAGGTAATACCCTACTCTAATACAATAGGTAACCCATACCATACACATTCTAAAACTCACACACACACATATATATATATATATACATATATATATATATATATATTTATATATATCACACATTCTAAATCATAAACCAACTTATGATTTAAAATCTCAGTTTCTCTCAAGTCATATCTGTTTCTGTGATATCCCCCCCAATCTCAGTTTACTCTACAGTAAATCAATCATTAATAGAACAGTGTATATCATGCAAATCTTATTTAATGAAATCTCAGGAATAGGCTCGATTATGTTCTCAGGTTTTTCTTCATAAATCTCAGGTTTCTCTTCATAAATCTCAGGTTTCTCTTCATATCAGTGAACTAAATTGAACATGGCTATTGACAGTTTTATGAAAGTTAACATTCTCAGAAAACCTATCATGCACTGCATCCTAACAATCATGTTAACATATCAATTAATTTAATTAGAAAGAAGTTCAGGACTCCCATCCCAGGGCTGTGTATCAGGAACCTGTGTGTGGGTTAACAATGTTCAGATTTTATGTGAAACCAACACCAACACAACTCAAATTGAAAACAAAACTCAAGACTAAAATCCACAATCCCTCTGCCATGTACTGGCCTGTACAAGTCAAGCCTAGCTAGCAGCAACCAAGGCAAGTAAGGCAAGGCAAGGGGGCTGCCATAGCTTGCTGCCCTGTAGGCCATCCCCTATAGTAGCTACTGCTACTAAGCCTCAATTTAGGTAGCAGGTTGCTGCCATTGCTGCTAATGCAATGCATTTGAGCACTGCAGTGCTTTGCTGCATAGGCTAACAGAGCCAAACCAAGGCATAGGCAGATGCATTGCTGCCATTGCCAAGCTAATGCAGGGTGCCCTGCTGCTACTACCCTGCTAGCAACTGAAACCAATTGGATTTAACCAATCTACCTATACATATCTATATAATTATAAACTAAAATCCAAAAGGAATATGTATCATAAACAATAGGACTAAATACCTAACAACCAAAACTCTGGAACCAACCTAATCTCAGTTTTTTTTTAAAAAAACAATCTAAACTCTGGAAACAGGGACTGAACTCAGTGTTCAGTTTTAACCCAGTTCATCCTATTTCAGATTTTGTGATATAAAAACAGTGAACAATCCTAGGAGCTATCAGTTTTCCTTGTTAACCTGAATTCTAAATCAATTTCAGGTTTCACAATCAAACCAAAATCCTAGTGAACTCGAATCTCAGGAAATGAGTATGAATCAAAATCAACATTCACACAAAAAAACTCAACTCAACACATGAAATCTCAGTTAACAGGTTCAAGGAGTTCTCAGTTAACAGGTTCAGTCAGGTTTACAGTGTTCACATATCAACCAAATTCGAAACCATAACAAGAACCCCTTAACACAAATTCAACTAACACTTAAACAACTAACAACATATATAGGAATAACACATGGAATTGAAACATAAAAAAAATAGTTTTAAACAAGGACTTAAAGTTCAGGATTTTCAAGTTCCTGATACTGTTATCAGTTCACAACATTTCAACCCAGGTATCAGTCAATACATAATTTCGAACCCAATCAATTCGAAAAACCCAAGATAAATTGAGACAGAGGTAAGGTACATATACTCGTGTCAGGGGGGTTGTTCTCGTGTCCAAAAACTGGACATGAACGTGTCCTAACAAAAAAAACACATACAGACACTTAAAACGTGCAGGCAGCCTCGTGCACGCGTGTGAGTCGGGCTAGGACACGACACACGACACGAGATACCACGTGGTCGTGTCTAAGTGTTCGCCAACTATAGGACTACGTGCACAAGTGCCTGAAACGTGTCCAAGTGACTCATGTCCAAAGTTTTTACAGCGTATCAGTGTCGATTTTTCGACTGTGCGCGCAAGGCTCGATTCAGTGCACACGCGATTTCTCCGTGCACACTGATCGAGAGCTCACAAAATTTCTTGGGCATGGTGTCAGTCATTGCCCGCTCGTGTCCATAAATTTTTGTGTCATAATATTCAGTGTCGTGTCCGCTAGGAGTATTGAGCAGCAGGGCAGCCGCACGAGCCCCGTGTGGTGTCTCGTGCTGCGTGTCCGAGCCGAATATCTGTGTCCAAACCTACCTAAAATTGACTCAGTCAATTACAAATCAATTCCCCACCTATTAGGCTACCTAAAACTGAAATTAGATTTGAAATTGGTTAAAATTCAATCTATTGAGACATTTCACCAAATACCTATCATACACTATGACACGTGTGCGATACGGACACCAAACGGATACTAAACCAACTCAAATTTGGGGTACAGCCAGGGGACACCTAAACCTGGCCTAATATGCAAAGAAATCAAAATAATAATACAATTTAAAGGGTTTTACCTATAGGTGCAATTTGCAAGAAAAGGCTTCAAATGGGGGGTGTTCTTCTTGATGGCCAAATGCTCCAAATGAGCACAAAGCTGAGATTAACCTCCAAAATTATAAAATATACAGAAATTAGAACCTATTGCAAAAGACTAGGATTAAAAGGAATTAAAATGGATTTATGGGGATTTTTTGAAGGGGGACAATACCTTTTCTTTTCTCCAAGTGTTGGAATGAAAAAAAAAGAGACAAGCCCTAATGAATAAGTGTTTAAATAGGGTGGAGATCCCTATGTGGCTAGTTATTTAGGATTTAGTTAGGGTTAGGGCTTCTAGTTATGGGCCATGGGTAAGTCATAAGTCATTGAGTCATGAAATCATAAGTCATTCCATTAAACCATAAATCATGAAATAATTTCACTCAAACTAATCCTCCTATTCCAAAATTAGTCTCTAATGACTAAAAGTAGGTTAACCTAAGTTAGACTAGGGTTACCATAGCTAGGTTTAGGTTCTAGGCTAGTCCACTAGGTCTCAACAAGTCAAAGTCAACTAGAATTCACCAATTCATTAAATTAATTAAAAATTCAAATAAGCCAAAATGATCAAATTACTCCTAGGCTAAAAATGATAATTAAATCATCCTACTGGCATGGTTAGGCTCTAGGTCATGTAGTCACTAGGGTTTTACTGACAGCACATCAAAATCATAAGTCATGACTCAAAGCAGTTTTTAAATAGTTTAAAAATTATTATAAATCACCAAAAATCATAATATGAATTAAATATCAATAATAATTATTATAATTAAAAATTTCAAAAATACCCTCATCTGAAAAACTGGGTGTTACAGGACGTCATCTTACCTCACTCGAACATCAGGCAAGTATACCTTGCCAAATTGTACAGTACCTTTTATATGCATGTTCTTTAATTTCTTAGTGTTC
>JANAVB010016796.1:3535335-3838953 GCA_029216955.1 Iris pallida | reverse complement strand
GATTTCTCATTCCTTAAAGAGTCTAACTCCTTCTCCAAGCCATCAGCAACGAGCCCCACAGCACGTTGTTGGGCTACATCTGCCGCTAGTTGCTGGGCTCTTTCCTGGAGTTGCTCATTCTCAGCGATAAGCTGAGATTTCTCCTGCAAGACACGCAACATGTCTACATTGTCAGCTGTAGAGGGTGCTGGTGCTTGAGCTTCAGCTTGTGGTTCTTCTTCATCAACAGAATTATCTCCACCTTCTATATATTGCTGCTCTGCTGGGACTTCTTCAAGTTCATCAACATTCAATGCAACAAGATCATTGAATATCAAATCCGAATCCATTTTAGCACCTTGATATTCATTTTTAGGAATATCGAGATTTTATTCCCATCCCATGTGCAGAATCTCGGAGATGCGACTGTTGGTTTGCACTTCCTCTCTACCAGTCGACTGTGCTCTGCAAACCAATACAAGAAGTATATCGTACAACCTTCAATCTTCTTGTACGATATATCAACATCACCATCTTCAGATTTGTGACAGCCCTCTTTATGCTGTCCATGACGTACCCCAGTATAATCTGAGACCAACAGATGCTTTTTATAACATCTGTGCTCTCCACCAGAGCGAAGAACTTGTATGGCAAGTTCGACCCCCCCATTCTGGTGAAGAATGCTGTTTGGCACAAGTTGAATACTATTAACTTGGCCACCTCATCGGGACTTGCATTTTTGTCCCCCAGCAGCTCTAATATCCTTTTCCTAACTTCTGCGTTTGAGACTTCAGCATTTTTGCCCTTGGAATTTTCAGCAATCTTGTGAAGTGTTTTGTACACATGCTGAATGAGTCTGCTGGTGGGGGGGTCTTCTGCTTCTCAGTGATGATCTTCAAATACTTCTTATCAACTTCAGTGTCATCATTCATTGGCAGACCGAAAATGGTTGCCATCTCATCAGCAGTTGGTGCTACTTTGACACTGCTGCTCAATTGGAAATATCCAATTCCATCTTCTTCCAAATAAGTCCCCATCAACTTCTCCAGACCTTGGGTGACTTTAGATAGTTCTGATTTTTTCACCTTAGTTCTGTAGAATACATCTACGAAGTTGTAGAATCCTACATTCTTCAAGCTTTCGACAACTGCTTCAGGCAAATGGCGAAACTTTTCCTTCACCTCATCCATGAGAGAGAGTACTGGGGTGAATGTTGCACGGAAAAGTCTTTCGTCTCTGTTCCTGACAGTTTTTTTCCCTAAAAACAACAACAATTAGGTTTACGTCAACATTCTTCTTTATTATAATAAAGAGAAAGCCATTCTCCGTCTAATATTAGACGGAGAATGTCATTCTCCGTGTCAAAATAGACGGAGAATGAGCATTCTCCGTTTTGTATTCAAACGGAGAATGCCATTCTCCGTATCAAAATAGACGGAGAATATCATTCTTCGTCTATTTTGACACGGAGAATGGCATTCTCCGTTTTGTATTAACACGGGGAATGGCATTCTCCGCGTGTTTTAAAACGGAGAATGCCATTCTCCGCGTTAGCAAGACGGAGAATGCTCATTCTCCGCTTCAGAAAGACGGAGAATTTTATTCTCTAGGTCAAAATACAAGGAGAATGACATTCTCCCTTTATTTTGTCCCGGAGAATGAGCATTCTCCGTCTCAGTAAAGCGGAGAATGCCATTCTCCGTCTCATATTAGACGGAGAATGCTCGTTCTTTAGATCAAAATAAAAGGAGAATGCCATTCTCCGTTTTAAAATAGACGGAGAATGCCATTCTCCGTCTCAAATAGACGGAGAATGTCATTCTCCGTTTTGTTTTAACACGGGGAATGGCATTCTCCCTTTATTTTGACCCAGAGAATGACATTCTCCGTCTCAATAAGGCAGAGAATGCTCATTCTCTAGGTCAAATTACAAGGAGAATGCCATTCTCCGCGTGTTTTAATACGGAGAATGCCATTCTCCGTCTCATATTAGGCGGAGAATGCTCGTTCTTTAGATCAAAATAAAGAGAGAATGCCATTCTTCGTCTCAAATAGACGGAGAATGTCATTCTCCGTTTTGTTTTAACACGGGGAATGGCATTCTCCCTTTATTTTGACCCAGAGAATGACATTCTCCGTCTCAATAAGGCGGAGAATGCTCATTCCCTAGGTCAAATTACAAGGAGAATGCCATTCTTCGCGTGTTTTAATACGAAGAATGCCATTCTCCGTCTCATATTAGGCGGAGAATGCTCGTTCTTTAGATCAAAATAAAGAGAGAATGCCATTCTCCGTCTCAAAATAGACGGAGAATGTCATTCTCCGTTTTGTTTTAACACGGGGAATGGCATTCTCCCTTTATTTTGACCCAGAGAATGACATTCTCCGTCTCAATAAGGCGGAGAATGCTCATTCTCTAGGTCAAATTACAAGGAGAATACCATTCTCTGCGTGTTTTAATACGGAGAATGCCATTCTCCGTCTCATATTAGGCGGAGAATGCTCGTTCTTTAGATCAAAATAAAGAGAGAATGCCATTCTCCGTCTCAAAATAGACGGAGAATGTCATTCTCCGTTTTGTTTTAACACGGGGAATGGCATTCTCCCTTTATTTTGACCCAGAGAATGACATTCTCCGTCTCAATAAGGCGGAGAATGCTCATTCCCTAGGTCAAATTACAAGGAGAATGCCATTCTCCGCGTGTTTTAATACGGAGAATGCCATTCTCCGTCTCATATTAGGCGGAGAATGCTCGTTCTTTAGATCAAAATAAAGAGAGAATGCCATTCTCCGTCTCAAAATAGACGGAGAATGTCATTCTCCGTTTTGTTTTAACACGGGGAATGGCATTCTCCCTTTATTTTGACCTAGAGAATGACATTTTCCGTCTCAATAAGGCGGAGAATGCTCATTCTCTAGGTCAAATTACAAGGAGAATGCCATTCTCCGCGTGTTTTAATACGGAGAATGCCATTCTCCGTCTCATATTAGGCAGAGAATGCTCGTTCTTTAGGTCAAAAACACAGAAAATGCCATTCTCCGTGTGTTTAAACACGGAGAATGCCATTCTCCGTCTCAAAAATAGACGGAGAATGGCCAGTTCTAGTTCAAATGACACAGAAAGGGCATCCTCCGTGTATTTTATAGACGGAGAATGATCATTTTCATTTGCCGCGTCAATATAAACGGAGAATGAACAAGACTCAAAGTTTTACCTTTTTTTTCCCTTCTTCTTGATCTTCTTCTTCTCCCCCTGCTACTGCTTCTTGTTGTTCTTGATCTTGTTCTTGTTGTTCTCCGTGTTCTTGTTCTTCTACTGCTTCTTGCACTTCTTTTTCTTTTGGAGCATTTCGTCTACGAGCAACCTTCTTAACTTTCTTCCCTCCTTTCTGTTGTTTTCCAACTACTTCTTCTCCTTCTTCTCTAACTTGGTCTACTTCCATTGCTGATGATTGCGACATTGTGATGGAGATTTGCTGGCGATTTCTTGTAAGAAATTTCTAAGATTTTTGGAGGAGATGACCTAAAATCGTAACAGAACAGAGTATAGAAGAGGAGGGAGCGATAGAGACACTTTTTTGAAGAGTCTGGAATCGAACCGTTTTTCATAAAACTTGCTGGGTTTGTTGATATTCTTAATAAATTAGAAGGGCAAAAGGGTCATGCCGTGCCCTTTTTTTAATTTTTAAGTTAATGCTGGGCACGCGATGAAAGTTTATTTTGGGGTAGGTTTTTCATAAAACTTTTTAAATTTTTGGGCATTTCATAAATTTTCCCTTCACTATATTAAAATATATTATTATAATATTTTAACATTCATATGGCTATATATTTAAAATTCGTATTTTTATATTCTGATTGATTATGGCCATTTGAGTCCAGATCTAGCATGGGTTCTGTGGACTTAAATGAGTCTAAATACATTCAAGGCATGTACGAGTCATATCGGATTTGATTCATGGCTTTGGGTCCCGTATCTTGACTTCGGTTCAATTTCGTATACGTGGATAAATAAATTAAATAATTATTTATTTATTTTTAGAAACTGTGTCTTGCTGTATTTGAATTTTTAGACAGTATATAAATGTTGTAAAAATCTAGAAAAAATTGTATTTAAATACTATGTTAATTTCGATAATTTAATATAATTTTTAAGGATTTAATTTGCAAATTTGCCATTTTATAAAAATAGGAAAATTGAACTCATTTTCAAAGTACTTATGTTTACTGATTTTTAATAAATAGCTAAAGTGGTTTATAAATTCCAAAATAATTAGTATAAGTTTCTATAATTAACAAGGATCATTCTGGTACTTTATTTTATGTATATTTGAGCATTTTACCTATCTTAATAATTGTTGGAGCATATTGTACAGTCTGACTTATTAATTAAATAATTATGACTTATGAAGTTATGTGTGATTTTGGGATATTTTAGTGTTGGGACCTTACCCTACCTTAGTATAGAGACCCTAGAAATTTGGTTTAGGTATTTTGTCTCCCCACATTGGTCTCCTATGCTAAATTCATCACTTGGCTAGGTGTCCAGTCAGAAAGTCGTGTCACACCACTAGTGTCCTAGTATTTAGCTTAGTATAAAAAACTAAGTTTGTATATCCTTTTTACAGTAACGGGACACCGGATATCTATAGCTTCATATACATACCCTTGCTTTGCACGAGGCAAGTACCCCTACAAACTTTAATTACTGCATGTGATAATAACTGTGAATGAATCGTATTAAAATATTATTTCTTAAACTACAAGTCATAACTTCACCTGTTTTATACTGCTTCCAGTATCTTTCACATGTTTTAAATTACCCTCGTATTTCTCACATGTTAAAGCTTGGATTGTGGAGAAACTGATAGTTGAGTACGTGATCATGCCCCCTTCTCCCGTACGTATGTACCGAGCAAGGTCTCATTTTATATGCATACCTTGTCGTAGGCCATTATCCCGCATTTATGTACGTATGTACACCTATGCTTGTACACTTGTATGTTCGTACATTTTATTACTTGTAGACTTGTACACCGGTACATTTTATACCTATTGACGATCACGTGCCTGCTCCAGTTTTAAATATTACATATACATCTGTCGCCATGACAAATGTATCCTTGACATGATAGATTATGATATGCCATGATTTCCTGTTATTATATCTCTGTTTCATGCTCCGTGTATTTAGTTTGTAGAATCAGTACTTGCTCCCGTCCTGACAGGACATCATTATAGGTATACTTACCGAGGAGGAGTTGCTATGTGATTCCTATTATGGGGTCACCATCGAGGATCAGGCTTTACCCTACGATGATGTACCTGCAGGAAAACTCGTCTAGTTTGTTATCTTAGCCGCTCTAGACTTAGAGAGCAGGGCTATCTAGACTATATTTTTTTATTACTGGACCTGTATCCAATTTTATATTTTGGCTATGTATTTGGAACATATTCGTATACTAGATGATTTTGTGTTTGTGATGATTTTACTCAATTTGACAAATAGAACAGTTAGCACACTTTGATATGTATTATTTATTTTTTAGAACAGCTTACTACGCTTTATCTCAAGCGTAGGCTGGACATGACTCGGCCCGGCCCAACAATTTGGGTAGCGGATCGTGACATGTTTTTAGTGGTGGTCCATACAGGTCTAGACGAAGTTATTTTGGTTACGTCATTGTACCAAGAATGCCTGCAATTAGGAACTTAAGATAACTAGATAACACTAGGAATAACATTTAGAACACCTAGAGGATTACTAGGATTGCAACATAGGAAACTCATCACAGCATAGGATCGTTATTACAAATTAGACTTTCTTGTTTGTTTGTGATTGTTTACTTAAAAAAATTCTTATAAGTCCTTTTATTTTTCTATTAGATGGTGCTCACATGCTAATCCCAGTATGCCACACCTAAAAATGGCGTACTTCTTATCTAGTCGGTCGACCAGTTGACCGAAGCACCTCCACCTCCACGTACCATACACCCCCACTCCACAAATCTACCAACCCAGATGCCTCCACCACCTCCCACCTCACAATCCCAGTAGGACCCGATACTTCCACCACTACCTATTATTATACCTACCCAGGCTTTCGTCACTCTCGACGGGAACCAGCTGTTCACTCTGATCCAGGGGTTTCTAACGACCCATCAGGAGCAGACCACCTTACTTTGCCAGAGCATAGAGCGCTCTGAGGAGCGTACCATAGTCCCACCACTGGTAGAGCCACTACCGAGAGTGGGGAATATCAAGGACTTCATGAGCTTGAACCCCAAGGAGTTCATGGGGACTGAGGGCATCATAGTCGCAAATGACTGGTTGGACTCGATAGAGAGGAAGCTCCTTGGAGCTAGGTTGCCAGGTGACCTTCAGGTCGAGGCAACGGGGTTTCTGCTGACAGACTTAGCAAGAGTTTGGTTCAGGAATAGCCAATATTCGCGAGAGAGAGAGCCATATGGGATCAGTTCAAGATCCAGTTCAAGAAAAAATTCTTCTCGACTACCGCTACAGTAGCCATGGGGCTACAATTCCAGAACATCCAGCAGGGGAACTGTAACACCCTGTTTTCTGAAATTGGGGATTTTTGAAAATTTATTATTTTTATTATTTATTAGTGGTATTTTAGTCATGGTGTGATTTTCTGGTGAATTTAGTTAAGTTAAACCATCTTCTAAGTCATGCCAAGTCATGACTTATGACTTCGTGATTTTGGTTAGTATAACTTAGTGCAAACCCTAGTTTTCTCTAACCTAGAAGTTGCCATGACCATGAGAACTTGACCATAGGCTTAGAATGTCATTTTAGTGATTTTAGCCTAGGGGGTATTTTGGTAATTTTCTAGGAATTAAGTAGGATTAGTGAGATTTTACTATTCATGGACTTTTGATTAGTGACTTGATAATCCCTAACCTAGTTACCCTAATCTAGAGGTTAGTCCCTAACCTAGAATGACTAGGGATTGGATATTATCATTGGGTCAAAGCTACACAAATATCTAGATATTTACTTATTGATATTTTGCTTGATTTATGCAAAATATCTTAAACCTTTACCAAAGTCTTTGCCTTAACCTAGAAGCAAGCTTTGAAACCCCCCCCCCCCCCCCCCATGCTTGTGGCCGGCCAAGACATCCCATGACAGCCCCCTTGCCCCCCTCTCTCCTATATAGTTAGCACTTAGAATCATTCCCATGATTTTATGAAAAACCAATTCACAAGAAAAACCTAGAAACCCTTCCACTCATTTAGCCATAACTTCCTCATTTCTCAAGCTTTGAACCTCTAGTTTTCTCCATTAGGTCACCTACAATCTAAGGGAGCCTAGGGAAGTGAGCTACTCAAGTTTCACCAAGGAAGGACAAGTTGGGCTTTGAGGCTAATCACCCTCATTTAGTGAAAATTCAAGATCTTGCACACATAGAGGTAAATATATCTAAACCTAGTTATTTTACTGGTTTTTCTTCATTATTGCATGCATATAGTCATAATATAGTTGTGGGTAGGGTTTGGTGAAATTTAGGAATTGTTTGGTGTCGTATCGGACACGTATCCTACATATAAACCCTAATTATGTTCACTGATTTTGCACACTGTCACATTAATATTTACTCACTGTTTTCTAAATCTTTTTAACCAAAAACCTAGCCTAGACCTTGCTAACCCTAACCCTAATTCACTGACCTCATTTTAGGGTTGTGTCCGTGTCCAAATTGGACACGAACCCACGGTTTTCACAGTGCACAGACACACTGTGCACACACTGTGCACTGTCCCTGAAACCTCACTGTTCGACACTTCGTGTCGTGTCTAGACACGACGTGGACACAAAGTGTCATGCCTAATCCCTAGTCCTAGACCTAGGCTACCCCCTGACACGAGCACGACACGTATTGATGCATGTGTCGTGTCCACGAGGCCCTGTCCTCGCTGCACGACGCTGTGCACGCTCCCCTGCTACCCGACACCTAGCACGGACACTGTGGGACACGTGGACACGTGAAAATTGACACAGAGGAGGGGGCAACCTCTGTCATGCCCCCCCTCGAGTTTGAGACACGTTGGTGTCGTGTCGAGAGAGCACGGACACGTGCACTGGTCGTGCACTGACAGTGCACGCACACACAGACACTTGACTTTGAGCGTGTCGTGTCCACTCTACACGACACGAGGACACTTCGTACTGACACGAGCACGAAGCCTATCCATAGGCGAACACATTGGACACAACCACGTGGTGTCACGTGTCCCGTGTCGCGAATACGAGACACGCGAAATCACTGACACGCGGTCTAAAACACGTATTTTAGGGCTCCTGATACGCGTGTCGTGTCCACTCTACACGACACGTGGACGCGTATCAGGGCCATGGACACGAAGCCCAACCCTAGGCGCACCTTGGGGCACGAGCACGAGGCCTGTGTCGCGTCGTGTCGTGTCCTAGATCGACTTAGGTTTTTCACTGATACACAGTGTATCAGTGTATTCTCGTTTACCCGAGCGACTTTGAAACGTCGTGGACACGCCGTGTCGTATCGTGACACCGTGTCAGGCCACTAGGATCCTAGACTAACCTAGGGGCTTCAATTACCAACCAAGATTAGGTTGTCTTAGCTCGGTTTAGTTGGTGTTTGGGTTAACCTAAGATCTAGGTTTGCTGTCCTATTTCCAGTTCCTGTAATTTTCCCAGATTTTGCAAAAATGAATTTTGATTGTATTTTTATGATGATTTTTGCATATAATGATATGTTATTATTAGGTTAACATGTTGTATATGTATTTGTGTGTGTGTGGGTGGATTTTGAAGATTTTAGGGTATGTGTACATGTGTATATACACATGTGTATATATAGGTGTAGTGTGTGTGTGTTATGTTGTGTATGTGTGTGGTTTCCAGTTTCCTGAAACTGGAAACACACCCCCCTGTGTCAGCCTCTAACCCTAACCCTGTTTCTTTCTCTCTCTCTTACCCTCTCTCTCTCTCTCTACCTATATATGTATATATATATATGTTATATAGTGATATATATATATATGTTATATATATATATATATAAGGGTATTATATATATGTGAATGGGATATATATATATATATATATGTGTGTGTATAACTTGTTAAGGTATAGGTATAGAGGAAACCTATAAGATGGCCTATGGCCAAGAGTATCTAGCCTATGGCCTAGGCTACTAGCCTATGGCATAAGGGCTAACCCTAAATTGACCTAATTGGCCTTAAAAATGACTAGTTCAACTAGTCTGACCATGTTTGACCTAATCACCTTGTTGACTAGTCTTTGTTTGACCAATAACTTAGTTGGTCTAAGTTTGACTTAGACTTGACCCAGATTGATCATGTTGACTAGTAATTGACTAGTTTGATTAGAGTGTTGACCAGGAGTTGACTTTAACCTAGATTTGACTAACCTTGACTTGTTTGACCTTGTTTGACTCTATTTGACTTAGTTTGATTCCCTGTGACCTAATATGACTTGATTTGACTTAGTTTGACTGTAGAGTTGACCAAGTTTGACTTTGACCTAGATTGGCTTAGAATTCATATAGATTGCATTGAAGATTTCATTTACCTTCATTTTGGACATGTCATAACTGTATTACTCTATTTTAGGATATTGTGACCCTGGTACAGACATCTGATATTACACTACTCTTCCAGAGTGTCAGGCGAGTACATTCTCTGATAGTTCTTTCATTACTTGTCATTTACTGTATTTCAGTTCTAGATAGCTATATATGATTCTCTGTACAAACACGATTAGTATTGCTGGATCCATTTCATGCGACACTCATTTATTCATGTCTGGCCTCTATTTCTGGAACCACTACTGGAACCACCTACTGGAATCACTACTGGCATCACCCTACTGGAATCATTTCTGGAATCATTGGCTGGACTCATACTGGTCGTAGTGTTGGATTATGGATTCATTTGTGGGCGGGAAAATACTTGAGTAGACATGTGAACATACCTAAAATCTGGAACCACCTCCCTTGGAACTATTCTGGAATGCTAGCCATCCCACACTTGGCCGAGTGTGCGATGTGCCTGATTACCCCTAGCCGTTTACATGTTAATCTCAGTATTTTAAAACACACTGTTAGAGTATAGTCTGGACTTACCCTGGAATCATGGATCACTTCTGGACTCATTTTTACTGGACTCATCTTGTACTGGAATCATCTAGTATTGGATTATATGGACTGGACTCACACTGGGATTACATTTTATACTGTCTGGACTTATACCATGTTATTCTAGTTCAGCTAGTTTACTACAGTCTTCTTTGCCATGATTTCTTCTCTTGTTAGTTACTTTACTTTCCTTGTACCCTCACTGTTTCTCTACATCATTATCTGTATAAAACTGCCATGCTCATCTGTATAACTGTCTAAAAACTGCTTTATAGTCTTTGTCATTTACTTGGGATTTCTAGATGAGATGTGCTCGTTCCTGTCCTGATTGGACCTGTTGAAAATATTACAGATGATACTCCTGACGACACATGCCCTACTTACCATGGACCTGGCGAGGGATTAGCTACCTTTGGTTCCGACTCTCAGGAGTGATTCAGGAGTTTAGCTAGTAGACTTACTTAGCTTTCATGTTTTGAGCTTGTTTGTATTAAACTTGAGATATCGAGTTGTATTAGAGTTTGTTTGAGACATTGTTGTTATTATTTTAGTAGTTTAATTTCTGTTGTTGTTAGTTGGTATCTAGATTTCTGTGTTATCTTATCGTGCTTAGACTGTGATTGAGTATATCATATCTTTTACTTGTCCTCCCTTCGGAGTTGAGATCTTGGCAAGTACATTATATACACTGCATGAGATTAGTTAGCAACCTAGGACAGCGTTCTACCGCCGACACTGCGGCGTAGGCTGGACGTACCCACTTCTCGTGCCCCTACACAGGGTGCGGGTCGTGACACGTTTTTAGTGGTGGCCCATGCAGGTCTCGAGTTTATGTAGTGGTATTCGAACTAGAGTATCACTACAGCCTGTGATAGGATTTGATAATAGGCTTAGAGAGAGGATACTCAATCACAACTAGGAAATTTCCAAGGATTTGAATCTACTGACTTTTGTTCAAATCTGTATAAATCTATTTCATATTGTCCTTCTTGATACTATCATCCTTGTACCTTACTTTGAATACTTGACCCGATTGGTTAAGGATCTTGGACTATGTATCTTCTTTCATTATTTTTACCCTTACTTATATCTTATGCTATAAATTTATCCTTAAGTTTTACAAGCTTATCCTTTTCGAGCTTGATCATGATATATTTTATTGGGTATACACCCACTAACATATTATCTAATCAGAACCGGCGCATGATGGTCTGATCAACCTATTGCGTTTTGGTTCGTTTTTTTTATATATTAATCTACGTGGATGAAGACATAGTTAAACTTGCCTTAGAATCTTATCCGCAACAGCCTTGACAATTCTCCTTGGAATTATTTTATCGCCTATGAACCTCGTATTCATATCCAGTTGGATTAAATTTAATCATGACCTGGATCTTCATCATTGGATGTTCGTGCTCATACTTGATTTCATTGATTTCCCATCTTGCCCAATCTCGATTTATCCTGAAATTGATCAACTTAGATCGTGTCAAGACAAAAATCTATTTGTGATTGTTTGTACCTAAACTTTCAATTTTCTTTTTATGGAAGGGTAACTTTAATGATTTTTCACTTGTTAATGACCTATTTTCATATAGGATGGTAGACGACCCTATAGCCTTCATGATTGTTGTTTTCTTATCTTCCCAATTAGGACACTTTAGATTGCTTGTACGTTTTGATACCATAGGACAGTATTGATCTAGAATGACTAGTGCACCTAGATGAGACCACAGACTGTTCCATTTAACCTGTTCCCCTGGTACTACTATTGCATCACAACTTCTGGTTTAAATTTAGGCCATTGACCATTCCCACTCTAATTATGATCATCGTAGGCACATTACCATGACTTTTAAATTTGGAGCACAAGATTAGTTGTTTTCTCAAAACTGACTTCACATACGTAACCAAGACATGACATACTACACCCATGACCTTAGTATCCCATTCAGGCATACCATTGTGTGCTTCATTGCTTAGTACGATTTTCCTGACCAAAGGCTCCATCCTGATTTACCCCATGGAGTTACTTGATTTCGATTTGAATTGAGGACACCTTATGACCTAAAACTGCCAGCCAATTTTTGGACATGACCCAGTATAGGTCTACTACCCATATTTGCTTGTTGACCTTGTATGTTGCCTAGGTAGTGGCTTCGTCCTTGATTATTGGAGGTTTGACCTAGAAGGAGTACGACCATCTAAATTTCGAGGACGAAATTATTTTAAGGTGGGTAGACTTGTAACACCCTGTTTTCTGAAATTGGGGATTTTTGAAAATTTATTATTTTTATTATTTATTAGTGGTATTTTAGTCATGGTATGATTTTCTGGTGAATTTAGTTAAGTTAAACCATCTTCTAAGTCATGCCAAGTCATGACTTATGACTTCGTAATTTTGGTTAGTATAACTTAGTGCAAACCCTAGTTTTCTCTAACCTAGAAGTTGCCATGACCATGAGAACTTGACCATAGGCTTAGAATGTCATTTTAGTGATTTTAGCCTAAGGGGTATTTTGGTAATTTTCTAGGAATTAAGTAGGATTAGTGAGATTTTACTATTCATGGACTTTTGATTAGTGACTTGATAATCCCTAACCTAGTTACCCTAATCTAGAGGTTAGTCCCTAACCTAGAATGACTAGGGATTGGATATTATCATTGGGTCAAAGCTACACAAATATCTAGATATTTACTTATTGATATTTTGCTTGATTTATGCAAAATATCTTAAACCTTTACCAAAGTCTTTGCCTTAACCTAGAAGCAAGCTTTGAAACCCCCCCCCCATGCTTGTGGCCGGCCAAGACATCCCATGACAGCCCCCTTGCCCCCCTCTCTCCTATATAGTTAGCACTTAGAATCATTCCCAGGGTTTCATGAAAAACCAATTCACAAGAAAAACCTAGAAACCCTTCCACTCATTTAGCCATAACTTCCTCATTTCTCAAGCTTTGAACCTCTAGTTTTCTCCATTAGGTCACCTACAATCTAAGGGAACCTAGGGAAGTGAGCTACTCAAGTTTCACCAAGGAAGGACAAGTTGGGCTTTGAGGCTAATCACCCTCATTTAGTGAAAATTCAAGATCTTGCACACATAGAGGTAAATATATCTAAACCTAGTTATTTTACTGGTTTTTCTTCATTATTGCATGCATATAGTCATAATATAGTTGTGGGTAGGGTTTGGTGAAATTTAGGAATTGTTTGGTGTCGTATCGGACACGTATCCTACATATAAACCCTAATTATGTTCACTGATTTTGCACACTGTCACATTAATATTTACTCACTGTTTTCTAAATCTTTTTAACCAAAAACCTAGCCTAGACCTTGCTAACCCTAACCCTAATTCACTGACCTCATTTTAGGGTTGTGTCCGTGTCCAAATTGGACACGAACCCACGGTTTTCACAGTGCACAGACACACTGTGCACACACTGTGCACTGTCCCTGAAACCTCACTGTTCGACACTTCGTGTCGTGTCTAGACATGACGTGGACACAAAGTGTCATGCCTAATCCCTAGTCCTAGACCTAGGCTACCCCCTGACACGAGCACGACACGTATTGATGCGTGTGTCGTGTCCACGAGGCCCTGTCCTCGCTGCACGATGCTGTGCACGCTCCCCTGCTACCCGACACCTAGCACGGACACTGTGGGACACGTGGACACGTGAAAATTGACACAGAGGAGGGGGCAACCTCTGTCATGCCCCCCCTCGAGTTTGAGACACGTTGGTGTCGTGTCGAGAGAGCACGGACACGTGCACTGGTCGTGCACTGACAGTGCACGCACACACAGACACTTGACTTTGAGCGTGTCGTGTCCACTCTACACGACACGAGGACACTTCGTACTGACACGAGCACGAAGCCTATCCATAGGCGAACACATTGGACACAACCACGTGGTGTCACGTGTCCCGTGTCGCGAATACGAGACACGCGAAATCACTGACACGTGGTCTAAAACACGTATTTTAGGGCTCCTGATACGCGTGTCGTGTCCACTCTACACGACACGTGGACGCGTATCAGGGCCATGGACACGAAGCCCAACCCTAGGCGCATCTTGGGGCACGAGCACGAGGCCTGTGTCGCATCGTGTCGTGTCCTAGATCGACTTAGGTTTTTCACTGATACACAGTGTATCAGTGTATTCTCGTTTACCCGAGCGACTTTGAAACGTCGTAGACACGCCGTGTCGTGTCGTGACACCGTGTCAGGCCACTAGGATCCTAGACTAACCTAGGGGCTTCAATTACCAACCAAGATTAGGTTGTCTTAGCTCGGTTTAGTTGGTGTTTGGGTTAACCTAAGATCTAGGTTTGCTGTCCTATTTCCAGTTCCTGTAATTTTCCCAGATTTTGCAAAAATGAATTTTGATTGTATTTTTATGATGATTTTTGCATATAATGCTATGTTATTATTTGGTTAACATGTTGTATATGTATTTGTGTGTGTGTGGGTGGATTTTGAGGATTTTAGGGTATGTGTACATGTGTATATACACATGTGTATATATAGGTGTAGTGTGTGTGTGTTATGTTGTGTGTGTGTGTGGTTTCCAGTTTCCTGAAACTGGAAACACACCCCCCTGTGTCAGCCTCTAACCCTAACCCTGTTTCTTTCTCTCTCTCTTACCCTCTCTCTCTCTCTACCTATATATGTATATATATATATGTTATATAGTGATATATATATATATGTTATATATATATATATATATATAAGGGTATTATATATATGTGAATGGGATATATATATATATATGTGTGTGTATAACTTGTTAAGGTATAGGTATAGAGGAAACCTATAAGATGGCCTATGGCCAAGAGTATCTAGCCTATGGCCTAGGCTACTAGCCTATGGCATAAGGGCTAACCCTAAATTGACCTAATTGGCCTTAAAAATGACTAGTTCAACTAGTCTGACCATGTTTGACCTAATCACCTTGTTGACTAGTCTTTGTTTGACCAATACCTTAGTTGGTCTAAGTTTGACTTAGACTTGACCCAGATTGATCATGTTGACTAGTAATTGACTAGTTTGATTAGAGTGTTGACCAGGAGTTGACTTTAACCTAGATTTGACTAACCTTGACTTGTTTGACCTTGTTTGACTCTATTTGACTTAGTTTGATTCCCTGTGACCTAATATGACTTGATTTGACTTAGTTTGACTGTAGAGTTGACCAAGTTTGACTTTGACCTAGATTGGCTTAGAATTCATATAGATTGCATTGAAGATTTCATTTACCTTCATTTTGGACATGTCATAACTGTATTACTCTATTTTAGGACATTGTGACCCTGGTACAGACATCTGATATTACACTACTCTTCCAGAGTGTCAGGCGAGTACATTCTCTGATAGTTCTTTCATTACTTGTCATTTACTGTATTTCAGTTCTAGATAGCTATATATGATTCTCTGTACAAACACGATTAGTATTGCTGGATCCATTTCATGCGACACTCATTTATTCATGTCTGGCCTCTATTTCTGGAACCACTACTGGAACCACCTACTGGAATCACTACTGGCATCACCCTACTGGAATCATTTCTGGAATCATTGGCTGGACTCATACTGGTCGTAGTGTTGGATTATGGATTCATTTGTGGGCGGGGAAATACTTGAGTAGACATATGAACATACCTAAAATCTGGAACCACCTCCCTTGGAACTATTCTGGAATGCTAGCCATCCCACACTTGGCCGAGTGTGCGATGTGCCTGATTACCCCTAGCCGTTTACATGTTGATCTCAGTATTTTAAAACACACTGTTAGAGTATAGTCTGGACTTACCCTGGAATCATGGATCACTTCTGGACTCATTTTTACTGGACTCATCTTGTACTGGAATCATCTAGTATTGGATTATATGGACTGGACTCACACTGGGATTACATTTTATACTGTCTGGACTTATACCATGTTATTCTAGTTCAGCTAGTTTACTACAGTCTTCTTTGCCATGATTTCTTCTCTTGTTAGTTACTTTACTTTCCTTGTACCCTCACTGTTTCTCTACATCATTATCTGTATAAAACTGCCATGCTCATCTGTATAACTGTCTAAAAACTGCTTTATAGTCTTTGTCATTTACTTGGGATTTCTAGATGAGATGTGCTCGTTCCTGTCCTGATTGGACCTGTTGAAAATATTACAGATGATACTCCTGACGACACATGCCCTACTTACCATGGACCTGGCGAGGGATTAGCTACCTTTGGTTCCGACTCTCAGGAGTGATTCAGGAGTTTAGCTAGTAGACTTACTTAGCTTTCATGTTTTGAGCTTGTTTGTATTAAACTTGAGATATCGAGTTGTATTAGAGTTTGTTTGAGACATTGTTGTTATTATTTTAGTAGTTTAATTTCTGTTGTTGTTAGTTGGTATCTAGATTTCTGTGTTATCTTATCGTGCTTAGACTGTGATTGAGTATATCATATCTTTTACTTGTCCTCCCTTCGGAGTTGAGATCTTGGCAAGTACATTATATACACTGCATGAGATTAGTTAGCAACCTAGGACAGCGTTCTACCGCCGACACTGCGGCGTAGGCTGGACGTACCCACTTCTCGTGCCCCTACACAGGGTGCGGGTCGTGACAGGAACCGTTCTATTGACGAGTATACGACGGAGTTTAGTTATTTGAGTCATTTTGCCACTAGCCTGATTGCAAACCCAGAGGAGATGACGCGTAGATTTTGCCATGGTCTAGTCCCAGACATTGATATCCTCCTAGTGGCGAACGGGAGGACTGACTACTACCAGAGCCTAGAGTTGGCCCGGGGGATAGAGGAGCGTCTTCTGTCTTACAAGAGACCAGCTTTCGTACACCACGAGGGACCTTCCAAGCGCCAGGCTTTCCAGTCGAGAGCACCGATGCCATACCAGCAGATATACCGTCCTTCCACACCACATCACCTAATACCACCAGTTAGAGCTCCAAGACAACAGCAACAGCGGGGAGCTGTGTGTTCATTCTGTAGAAGGCCAGGGCATGACTTTGCTATCTACAGGAAGAGGTTGAGGTAGTGTTTAGCTTGTGAGTCTACCACCCATCAGCTTCGGGATTGCCCAGCAGCGAGGACGCCAGGCAGGGGACCGCCTAGGAGACCACCGCTCCCGACCCAGCAGCAGCGGTTTGGACAGCATCTGCAGCGGCAGCAGAAGGGACCCCAGGGGAAGGCTTATATTCGAGCTATTGAGGCAGAGCCGGAGCAGGTTTCGGAGGCAGATTATTTGGCCGATGTCATCAAATGTCATATTTATTTGCATACTTTTCTAGACATATGCTTGTTCGATTCTGGTACATCACATAGCTTTCTGTCATTAGATTTTTTGCAAAAACACCACTTAGTATCTACACCTACCAAGGAGATGAGTAGAGTAATGACGGAAGGCAGACCAGTACCCATTAGAGATATCTGTAGATGCTCTATTACTATAGCTGGGAGAGAGTTTGGGGGACGATTCTTTGTGATGCCACTTCCCGGATATGATATCATATTGGGAATGGATTGGCTTAGCTATGTTCACACAGCTATAAACTGTCATGAGGGTAGTATTCTGTTTAGTCCTCCAGGAACTACACTATTCAGTGTCAGGAGGATAGGGCCGGAGATCAGCCTAGAACTGAACTGTTGTGCAACAGTTGGGGAGTTAGCACTGCCAAACCCTATGATTAGAGAATTTATAGATGTATTCCTAGAGGATCTTCCAGGACTTCTGTCTGACAGAGATGTGGAGTTCACTATAGATTTAGTACCGGGCTCATCACCAGTATCCCGGGCTTGCTATAGAGTGAACCCCAAGGAGGCCGTAGAAATGAAGGAGCAGATCGATGACCTGTTAAAAAAGGGTTTTATTCAATCTAGTACTTCTCCATGGGGAGCGCCAGTGCTCTTTGTGTCGAAGAAGGATGGTACAGTCTGGTTGTGCATTGACTATCAGGCATTGAATACCATCACTATTAAGAACAAATATCCTCTGCCTCGGATAGATAATTTGTTCGACCAGTTGAGTGGGGCAAAGGTGTTCTCGAGGATAGATTTGAGATCCTGTTACCACCAGGTGAAGGTCAGAGCTGAAGACATCCAGAAGGCTGCGTTCAACATGAAGTATGGGCAGTACGAGTTTTTGGTGATGACATTTGGTCTTACAAATGTGCCAGCTGTCTTTATGAACTTGATGAACAAGATATTTCACCAGTATCTGGATAAGTTTGTCATGGTGTTCATCGACGACATCCTGATATAATCGAAGATGCCGGAAGAGCACGTAGAACACTTATGGACAGTTCTGGGGATTCTGAGGAAGGAGAGGTTGTACGCCAAATTGTCGAAATACGAGTTCTTTCTAGACCGAGTAGAGTTTCTCGGTTATGTGGTCACTGGAGAGGGGACCCCAGTGGATCCCAGAAAGATTGCTGCCATCGAGACATGAAAGGCTCCGACATCGGTTTCAGAGATCAGGAGTTTCTTAGGATTAGCAGACTATTATAGAAGTTTGTCCAGGACTTTGCTAGCTAGAATAGCTGAACCCATGACGAAGCTGACGCGAAAGGATGCAGAGTACATCTGGTCAGAGGACTGCCAGACAGCATTTGAGGTGCCGAAAAGGAGGCTGACGAATGCTCCAGTTCTGACATTACCTTCAGGATCTGGAGGTTTTACCATTTACAACGATGCTTCGGGAAAGGGGCTAGGATGTGTTCTACAGCAGCAAGGGAAAGTGATTTCTTATGCATCTAGGCAATTACGGACTCATGAACGGAACTATCCTATTCACGACCTAGAGTTAGCTGTGGTGATATTTGCACTCAAGTTGTGGAAACACTACTTATACGGAGAGCGAGTGGAAACTTTAACTGACCATAAGAGCTTGAAGTATGTGTTCACACAGAAGGAGCTGAACATTAGGCAGAGAAGATGGTTGGAGTTGATGAAGGACTTTGACATCGATTTGCAGTATCACCTCGGGAAGGCAAATGTGGTAGCGGATGCGCTGAACAGGCATCCGATGGCATGGTATCTGATGATAGATCAGCATTTGCGGGAAGATCTGGAGAAGCTCGGTATTGAGATGATTCGGCCAGGATCAATAATACAGATGATGGCGCTAGACATTCAGTCAGGTCTAATGGAGCAGATCTAGGAGGCTCAGTCTACAGATGAGAGCCTCCGTAGACTCAAAGTTCAGGCTTTAGCTGGATTGCTAGATGACTTCACCGTAGCAGAGGATGGATCCTTGAGGCACGGCAGCCGGTTATGCGTGCCGAAGGGTGAGCTGATAGAGGCAAACTTTAAGGAGGCACACTGATCGCGATATTCTATTCACCCCGGTGCCAACAAGACGTATCGTGACTTACGAGAACATCTTTGGTGGCACGGGATGAAGAGAGATGTATCACGCTTTATTTCGAGGTGCCTAGTTTGCCAGCAGGTCAAGGCGGATTGCCAGAGGCCAGCTGGTCTATTATAGCCGTTACCCATTCTCGAGTGGATGTGGGAACATATTACGATAGACTTTGTCTCAGTGCTTCCTCGTTCCCAAGGAGGGAAGGATGACATATGGGTTATCGATGACAGGATGACGAAGTATGCTCACTTCATACCCTTCAAGGTGGGGTTCACCACCGAGAAGTTGGCAGAGCTATACATGCAGCAGATAGTTCTCTTGCACAGAGTACCGGTGAGCATCGTATCAGACCGGGATAGCAGATTCACATCCCATTACTGGAGGAGCTTATAGGAGGAGTTGGGCAGTCGGCTCAAGTTTAGTACAGCATACCACCCACAAACCGATAGATAATCCGAGAGAACGATTCAGACGCTCGAAGACATGTTGAGGACTTGTGTACTGGACTTCGACGGATCATGGAAGAGTCATCTTCACTTGGTAGAATTTTTATACAATAACAGCTACCAAGCCAGCATGGGTATGTCTCCATTCGAGGCACTATATAGATGATGATGCCGTACACCGCTCTTTTGGGAAGATGTTGGGGATAGAGTTATGCTTGGGCCAGGATGATCACTGAGGCAGCAGAGAAGGTCAGGATGATCAGAGACAGACTCAGAGTTGCTCAGGACAGGCAGAAACACTGGGCCGATGCTAGTTGCAGATCGATGGAGTTCGCCGATGGAGATATGGTGTTAGTGAAGATATCACCCACTAGAGGGACGATCCGATTCGGACGAGGCGACAAGTTGAGCCCATATATATTGGATCGTTCGAGATACTCGGCAAGATCAGAGAGGTAGCTTACAAGGTTGCACTTCCACCCAACCTAGCAGGAGTTTACGATGTCTTTCATGTGTCTCAGCTGAGGAGATACGTTCCAGACCCCAGCCATGTGCTGGATCATTCAGAGTTGGAGATCGGACCGAGTCTTGCAGTTACTGAGCAGCCAGTGGAGATATTGGACCGGAGGGAGAAGAGGCTGAGGAACAAAGTCATACCCTTAGTCCGAGTAGCTTGGAGCCGTCACTCTCCGGGAGAATCTACTTGGGAAAGGGAGTCGGACATGAGGGAGATATATCCTTACTTGTTCGACCCACCAGCCGCGAGGGAACCGGCGAGGGAACCATCCGTTCCCGCTTAATACCTTAGAGGTTAGTCCTAATAGTAGCCTTAGTCATTGTTTAAATTGCTTGCTATATTAGAATGTTTGTAGAGTCTTCTATCCTTGTGAATTTCGAAGATGAAATTTTTCAAGGAGGGAAGATTTGTAAGCCCCTGATATTTTAATTAGTTTAAATTAAGGGGTTTTAAGTACAAATGACATTTTTAGCCTTAAAATAATTTATTATAATTATTAGAAATTTTCTAGAATGTTTAAATAATTTTTAAATGGTTTTTAAAGACTAAAATATTATTTTGCAATTTATTAAATTATTTTTTTAGCAATTTGTAATATTTTAAATGTTTTAAAGACGGGTTGCAATATTAGAATTTTTTGTGAAATTAAATTTGCACAGAACATTGCGGAAGGGTGTTTATGCACATTGGGAATTTATATTTACTTAGGACGGCGGGTTCTTTTTGTAAAATACGAAGGGGCGGGGGGTTTTCTGCAAAATTGCAGTGACCACCGCCGTAGCCTTGTCGTTTTTCCCTGCCGACTCACCGTAACCCTAACCCTAATCCTTAATCCGGCGATCAGAGCCCTAATCTAACCCCCAAAATTTCCCTATAAACCCCCTCCGGCCGAAACCCTAAATTTCTATACTTTTCCGACCACCCTAGCCACCGCCCTAGCCAGTTCTTCCCCGACGAGTTTGCCGGAACCTAGATCTAACATCCCTGTCGTTCTAGCCGTCGTCGTCACCTCCGACCAACGGCAAAGTGTTCGCCTCGACGGGACGAACGCGTCCCTATTTTTCCCCGGCCACCCCGATACCTCCTCTGCCGTACAGCGGTCCCAACAACCCCCATTCTTCGGACACGTACGTGTCACTCCGTCTGTGGGTCGTGTCAGTGTCTCGTGTACACGTGAGTGGGGTCGCTATGTGTCCTGGAACCCAGTGGTGTACGTGGACATGCGAGATTCGTGTCGTGCGTGTCATTTTAGTCCCAGGACACAAGACTCGTGTCGCATACTTTGACCGTGTCCTTAACTGTCAGGACACGGGGTTTATTTGGTTTGGGTTTCGGGTTTGTTTTGTGCTAACGGATTTCAAACCCATTAACTGTTGGGTTTAGGTTTGGTTACTGTTCATTGGGTCGGGTTTTGGCCCAATGGGTTTTGTGCTGGGTTTTGTTTATATATATATATATATATATATATATATATATATATATATATATATATATATGTATTTATACATGTATGTATATGTATATATATATTATATATATTATACTGTTATATATATTATATATACTGTTTAAATATATATATATATATATATATATATATATATATATATATATATATATATATATATATATATATATATATATATATATATATATAAATATATATATATATATATAAATATATATATATATATATATATATATATATATATATATATATATATATATATATATATATATATATATATATATAAATGTATATATGTATATGTTATTATTATGTTATTATTATGTGTATATATATATATATATATGCATGTTTATATACTAAATTATATATATATATATGTACTTCTATGTATGTATATATGATTTTGTGCTATATTTTATTATGTGTAAATTTACATATTATTTTATTATTTAATTTTATGGCTAGTATATTTCACTATATTAAAATATAATATTATAATATTTTAATATTCATATGTCTATATATTTAAAATTCGTATTTTATATATTCTGATTGATTATGGCCATTTGAGTCCAGATCTAGCATGGGTTCTGTGGACTTAAATGAGTCTAAATAAATTCAAGGCCTGTACGAGTAAATATATATATATATATATATATATATATATATATATATATATATATATATATATATATATATATATATATATATATATATATATATGTTATTATTATGTGTATATATATATATGCATGTTTATATACTAAATTATATATATATATGTACTGCTATGTATGTATATATGATTTTGTGTATATTTTATTATGTGTAAATTTACATATTATTTTATTATTTAATTTTATGGCTAGTATATTTCACTATATTAAAATATAATATTATAATATTTTAATATTCATATGTCTATATATTTAAAATTCGTATTTTTATATTCTGATTGATTATGGCCATTTGAGTCCAGATCTAGCATGGGTTCTGTGGACTTAAATGAGCCTAAATAAATTCAAGGCCTGTACGAGTCATATCGGATTTGATTCATGGCTTTGGATCCCGTATCTGGACTTCGGTTCAATTTCGTATACGTAGATAAATAAATTAAATAATTATTTATTTATTTTTAGAAACTGTGCCTTGCTGTATTTGAATTTGTAGACAGTATATAAATACTGTAAAAATCTGGAAAAAATTATATTTAAATACTATGTTAATTGAGATAAATTAATATAATTTTTTTTGGATTTAATTTGCTTATTTGCCATTTTATAAAAATAGGAAAACAGAACTTATTTTCAAAGTACTTATGTTTACTGATTTTTAATAAATAGATAAATTGGTTTATAAATTCCAGAAAAATTAGTATAAATTTTTATAATTAACAAGAATCATTTTAGTATTTTGTTTTATGTATATTTGAGCTTTTTGCATATCTTAATAATTATTGGAGCATAGTGTATAGTCTTATTAATTAATTAAATAATTACGACTTATGAAGTTATGTGTGATTTTGGGATATTTTAGTGTTGGGACCTTACCCTAACTTAGTATAGAGACCCTAGAAAGTTGGTTTAGGTATTGTGTCACCCCATATGGGTCTCCTATGCTAAAGTCATGTAACACCACTAAATTTTTGGATTTATTTTTTTATTATTTATTTGATTTAAATAGGATTTTATGGAATTTATGAATATTTTTGATTAAATAGTTATTATTATGGATGACCTTAGCCATGGTTAAGATTTGGAGTACAAGACGACTAAGAAATGTGACACGAATAGTATACACGTGTGTTTTGACTAGTGTTTTAGCCCGGTAGAGAAGGCCAAGCCATGGTGTGTTCTAATTAGAAAAACCAGGCCAAATTGCGACTTAACACCCACCGATGATTTATTTATTTAATTATTAGATTATTGACTTTCTAGGAGACCCGGTTGTACCAATTTAGCCCCGACTTGACCCGAACCAAATCTAAATAGACATGTAGTACTCTCAAATACCTTCATGTCTATATATATTTTGTATATATATTTTATTAATATTAATATGTTTTCAATTTTAGAAAGTTTTTATTTATTGAAAGTGTCTATGTGTAATCCTAGTGTAATCCTAGTTGGCATTAGTTTATATTTGACCCAAAGCTCAACCGAAACCTTTGTAGGCATGTTGCACATTAATATATATATTAATAAATAAATATATTTTATATTTAATTCAGATTTGGATTGTATTTAGATAAGATAGATTTAATTAGTCTATATTAGGAAAGACCTTTTTTAATCCTCAATCCAATCAATTAGCCAACTCACCAAACAACCAAACCATACTAAGTGGACCCCCACCAGGGATTTTTCACCCAAGAACCCCCCCTTGGCTGAACATCTCATTAGGAATAGGATTCCTACCCATTTTTATACATGCAACCCAAAAAGCCCATATATATACCTACTTTTAGCCAAACCCAAACCCTAACTTAATTCTCCCTTCCTTTTCCTCTCCATAGCCGACCAAACCCCTCTCCCTCTCCAAATTTCGGCAGCACCTCCTCCATCCAAACCCATCATCTTCATCCCCTCCATCATACAATTCTTTCTCCTCCATAAAAACTCCTTCTTTCATCCAAACTCCACCAAACAAACCCTAAAAACTCCATCTTCTCCATCCAACCATCTAGAGCCATTGCAAATCTCTCCAAACTCATCAAAAGAGGATTAGCAAGCAAGGATAGCAATAAAGGTGGGAGCTTTGGCAAGGAGAAGATTCTACAACCCAACTAGCAAGGACTTTTGGTAAGAAATTCTAATTTTTCCATCTCAAACATATGCTATAATTCCGTATAAATTATATTATTAATTCTATAAAAATAATATTTTAGTACCTTTTTATGTATTTTCATCCATAAAAATTTCATAATTTATAGTCATAATATTCATGTTTCGGTAGGATCAAATTTAACCCCGTTGCGAAGAAACTATAAGTTATTGGTGGTTATTTTTAAAATTGAATTATATGTGTGTTCATATATAGAAATTAGAATTTTTAAGTATTTTTTCATGAATTTAGCAACTCAAATCTGGTCGGAAAAATTATAGGTCAAAACTAGCTTTTTCGGATAATCTGCCGACTTAGAATGTTCCAAATTTGTAGCATATCTTAACTCTTTTATTCTATCTTAATTCTGAGATATAATTTACTTTAAATTCTGTATAAAATATATTTTTGGATATTTTAGCTATTTTGAGTAATTGACCATGTACAGGACGAGTTTCGGATAGACTAGCTGACGTAGTAGTCAACTAGTCACATAATTCTTTATAAATCGTAATTTTGGAATTTTAGAGTTAATACTGTAGAAAATAGTTTTAAATATTTTTTTAGGAATTTTCTATAATTTCTAAGTGTATTATTGACGTAGGGTCATAACCGATTAATTGGAAGGTCAAAAATCCTAAAACTGTGTTCCGAGGTCTCGTTGGACACGTATGTATGTTATACAATTTAAGTAGTCCTACGAGATATTTGAATATAGTTAAAGTATTTTAAAACATTAATTAGTTAATTAAGTTCTGTTATAAGTTTCATAAGTAGTTAAATAAATTATTTAGGAGCATTGGATTCCGGAGGCGTGGACACGGGAGCGAGACTTCATCTTCACATCACGGAACTAAACAAGTACACCTTGCCAAAATTTACAGTACTTACATGCTTTTTTATACTGCTATTCTTTCATGTCTCACTTGGTACATATTTCTCTCCCATTTCATATCATGGTCATTTTCTAGTTTTACGTGCTCGTAGTTTTTACTCATTTTCTATATTACTTTTCTGTCATTATTATCTTGTTCATGTCTAGTGATAGTACTGCTATACCTGTGTCATGTTTTTCTGACCTGTATGACCTGTACTTGACTTGGACATGACTAGATAGACTTGGCTTCCTAGTACCTTAGGAGAGAATATTTTATTAGCCGTGGCTATACCTCTATTGTTAGTGCCTCCCCGGGCTACGATAGAAAACCTATTATAGGACTGTTAGTGCCTCCCCGGGCTACGGTTTTTAGCCATGATTAATATTATATTCTCATGACATGTCACCATCCATAGAGTCTCTTTTCGTGTTATTTTTTCCTCGATTGGTTATTCCTATATCTCTTGCATGAGGTTTACTGTATCGTAGGCATGTATATTATGTGTCTTGCTAGTCCTCTGAGGACCTGGTGATCTCTCCAGGCTTAGTTAGAGACGAGGACTACCCGAAGGTATACGGTTCTGGAGTCGAGGCTGGTGATGTACTTTCGCAGGAGGACGAGATAGTGGCTGAAGACTTCTCTTGAGACATGTCTCTTTTAAACTTGATACTTTTTTTTTCTTTTCAGTGGACATCTAGTTGATTATTTATTTCTTTATACTATGGTTTCAGGATGTCTTACCCGCACAGTTATTGTTTCTATTTCATGTTGGACAGAACTTTCTCTTTAGTATTATTTTATTGGACTTGATATATCGTATCTTATTTTCTATGTGGATGAGATTAGCTATGTACCTGTCACTTGTATTATATTTTTGGGTTGTTATCATGATTTGCAGTTTAAGCATTTCGCTAATGGGCTTACTTTGAGATTTGGCCCATTGGTGAAGTGTTGCTGGCATGTACCGTATCCTGGTCCTATACGTATTTTGGTACTGGAGCATTACAAGTCATCACTTGGCTAGGTGTCCAGTCAGAAAGTTGTGTCACACCACTAGTGTCCTAGTATTTAGCTTAGTACAAAAACTAAGTTTGTATATCCTTTTTACAGTAACGGGACACCGGATATCTATAGCTTCATATACATACCCTTGCTTTGCACGAGGCAAGTACTCCTACAAACTTTATTTACTGCATGTGATAATAATTGTGAATGAATCGTATTAAAATACTATTTCTTAAACTGTAAGTCATAACTTTACCTGTTTTATACTGCTCCCAGTATCTTTCACATATTTTAAACTACCCTCGTATTTCTCACATGTTAAAGCTTGGATTATGGAGAAACTGATAGTTGAGTACGTGATCATGCCCCTTTCTCCCGTACGTATGTACCGAGCAAGGTCGTATTTTATATGCATACCTTGTCGTAGGCTATTATCCTGCATTTCTGTACGTATGTACACCTATGCTTGTACACTTGTACGTACGTACATTTTATTACTTGTAGACTTGTACACTGGTACATTTTATACCTATTGACGATCATGTGCCTGCTCTAGTTTTAAATATTACATGTACATCTGTCGCCATGACAAATGTATCCTTGACATGATAGATTATGATATACCATAATTTTCTGTTATTACATCTCTGTTTCATGCTCCGTATATTTAGTTTGTAGCATCAGTACTTGCTTTCGTCCTGACAGGATATCGTTGTAGGTATACTCACCGAGGAGGAGTTGCTATGTGATTTCTATTATGGGGTCACCATCGAGGATCAGGCTTTACCCTACGAGGATGTACCTGCGGAGCAAATCGTCTAGTTTGTTATCTTAGCCGCTTTAGACTTAGAGAGCAGGGCTATCTAGACTATGTATTTTTGTTACTGGACCTGTATCCAGTTTTACATTTTGGCTATGTATTTGGAACATATTCATATACTAGATGATTTTGTGTTTGTGATGATTTTACTCATCGACAAATGGAACTGTTAGCACACTTTGATCTGTATTGTTTATTTTTTTAGAACAGCTTACTACGCTTTACCTCAAGCGTAGACTGGACATGACTCGGCCCGGCCCAACAATTTGGGTAACAGATCGTGACAAATCCTTAAAACAAGTTATGAATCATAACCAATTACTTCGATTCCCCGTTTAAACAATTCCTCCAATTTTAAGCACGATCTTCTTATATCGCATCTACGATATCGTCGTTCGATAGCACTTCTATAGTCATCCCACATTCTATGGATCGAGTCTAACTCATTCTTGTTTGACTTTGCTAAGTTCGACACAATTCTTAGTGTATATGCCCAGCCCGACTTAGCCAACCGTGCTTGTTTAAAGTTTACTTGTTCAACCAATTTTCTTTCGTACGATTTGTAAAATATTTAAACTTATTATATGGACATGCCATGGGACATTTGAGAGAGAGCTCATCAACGATATCAATTTGTAGAGGCAACACTTCAGAGTTTGCGGAAACATTCGAGTTAAAGAATTCAATCGAAAATTCAAGGACATAAAGCCGTACTCTGATACCATTATGTCACGCCCCGCTCCCGTAGGAGCGATCGTCCTCGCTAAGGCGTGATGCCGCGTGAGCCTAGATTGCGCTCACGCAAGGCAGGTCCATAACGGCCGATTATAGGCTAAGCGACGGAGGTCGTCACACAGAAGTCCCAAGCAGAAATATTGAATAGTTAGCAGCAAAAATTTGAAGCAAAACATAAGTCATGCAAAATATTCTTTTTATTGATATTGATCAATGATTACAATGTGGGCACGAGGCCAAATTACAAGTCTCTCAAGCTTACTTTTTTCTCATATTATAAGTCACTCTGCTCCCTCTCATTCTCAATACCAGCTTCAAGGTGACGAGTGGCAGATTCCGTGGAATGGCAATGTCCATACATTATGTCCCGTATAAGATTTGACTCTATGAGGCCGTACGCCTCGAAACGCCAAGGAACTCCGTGCCTCGACGCATCCAAGCGAGATCCGCGCCATCGGGCTTCTATCTGTGCCTGCACATGAAAACTGTGTGGGTGTCAGTACTCAACTGTACTAGTGGAGTGAGCTCCTCACCTACCCATACAAAACCGACACGTTCTTTTACTTTGTGCAGCTTAATCCCTTTTTGATTGTCTTTCTAGTCTTGTCTTGGGATAAATTTTAGGACAAAGATGTCTTAGCCTCTACTTGGCAACGCAACGACAGGGTCATGCTATACTCTATTCGTGACTTCAATACATATTCGAGGCAGTGCCTTACCAATTAGAAACTTATGCAAACTCGACCGTGACAAGACTTTCACTTGTTTTTATGTGCCTTTAGACCATTCCCGTGTCAATGACGTCAAGGGGACGACTCATGCTGGTCGTACCAATAGACTTGATCGTGCCTTAAGATCGAGGCTGTGCCTCCCAAGGATCAACCAGACTTAACCAACTTTCCTTACGTCCCTTCCTGACTTAACTCGAGCCGACGCCACATTTATGCCGAAGCACGTGTCCTTACTATAGCCAAATCTTAGGCTCCAGAATGGTGTTGCAACCGTGCACACCCTTATCCGTGCTGATTCAAGGTTAGCGCTTGCTGCAATTATGCCTTGTTAATCCAACTCGTAACTTGCTAGTACGCGACACAATCAAAAGGCATACACGCAGATAGCCGCTCTTATGTCGACACATCTATATGAGTGGTCACTAGCAACGTCAAGCTATCCTGGATCTTTGTATACGGTGACCATCCACATGCGAGGTACGAGCTCCCACCGAATGACCCGTAGCCTATATTATAACAGTTCAGTTCAATCGAGTCGTACCATCGATAAAGGCCGTGCAATATCCGTAACTCCTCCTAGGCCGACATGAACCCGACGCCCCGGGATCGTTCGAGGATTTCACCTTGCGCACAAGTTGTCCAATGACCATGCAAGACTCAACTCGATCTACCAAGTCCTTCCTTAATCATGACCATGCTTTCCAACTTTCTATCGAGACTCCCAAGTAGCAGGACCGATCTCGTGAACTTCCTTATCGAGACTCCCAAGTAGCGGGATCGATCTCGTGTACTTCCTTATCGAGACTTATCGAGACTCCCAAGTAGCGGGACTGATCTCGTGTACTTCTTTATCGAGACTTATTGAGACTTCCAAGTAGCGGGACCGATATCATGTACTTCCGTATCGAGAATCCATAATAGCGGGATCGATCTCGTGCACTTCCTTATCGAGACTCCCAAGTAGCGGGACCGATCTCATGAACTTCCTTATGGAGACTTATCGAAATTCCCAAGTAGCGGGACCGATCTCGTGAACTTCCTTATCGAGACTCCCAAGTAGCGGGACCGATCTCGTGTACTTCCTTATCGAGACTCCCTAGTAGCGGGATCGATCTCGTGCACTTCCTTATCGAGACTCCCAAGTAGCGAGACCGATCTCGGCGACAACCAATCGCGTGGACTTCTATCCTTTGAAATCTAGGGAACGACTACTAAGTAGTCTTCCATCTTTTAACTTGAACATAATGTGTTCCTTTGTCCGTGGCATGCTTTTTCGTAAATCAACTGTGACTCGTGCCTTAGACTGACTTTTTCTCTAGGTGACACTATCGCTCAAGTCACATATTTTATATGACGAGTCTTGTTCTCGTGGGACCATGTGACTTGACACCCGCAGACAACAGGGAACAGTGCTTGCTATGACTTCGATAGCCTAACAAACTCTTGTCTAACTTATTCTGCAACGACTTGACTAACAAAGGCTATGCTAAGCTTTCCATCGAGGGAACGTGCTATACACGCGGTCGACTTGAACAACCAAGCTCTTTGGTGCCTAGACTTAAGCCACAAGCCGTGCAATACGACTTAAACCACGGGATAGGCGAAGGCTATGCCAAGCCTTGGACGACGGGACCGTGCATGCTTTATCAAGCATTCATGCGGACAACGCCTATGACTTTGGCTAATTCCAACATTGTGGCAACTTAGCAACTTAGGCCAACTTTCTTGTCCCAAGCCACGGGACGAAGGACCGAGTGTCATTTTGAAAGCATGCTGAGCAGACTTCTAAGCAGACCGTGTAACCTTTTTCCATATTCTAACACATTCTGACCCGTCGGGATTATTTCCATTGTTATATGGACGCGTCTCTTTTATTATCAAGCCTAACTTGTGCAAGTTGAAAATATGTGATTTATTATATGAAGACTAAGATGAGGCAAGTTTACCGAAACTATCCCACCTGAGCGAGGAGTCGCCTCCACCGAGCAATATTTATTTTTTGTCACCAATTTTAAGATATTTTCTTTGGAGCTAGGCCCAAAGCCCATCGGATGAGGGTGAAGTTGCAAAGTGGCATAATTTTCACTTCGGTCTGTGGTCGCGTGGACAACTCGAGGTTGCATGGGCTACGAGCTAGCGTGGGCCGAGAGGACACATGTGTGTCGCGTGCTGCCGGTTGTGTTGACGTGCGGGTGTTGCTGGACCACGAGACTCATGGTCTGCATAGTGCTGGTGATGCTTCCCTTTTTTCTGCTTGGTGGATTCAGTTGTAACCGTCCATTTAGCTGGAAGTTACTTCCCAATTTTTTTCGAACTTGTTGGTTCCTGAAAACAGACTGACGAAAAAAATTGAATCTTGGTTTGAGCAGTGGTGGATTTTACTATCCCAGCAAGGAAACTAAAATAATTTCTTTGCAGTACCATACTGCGGTTGAAAGCTTCGCTTTTTAAACGATTTTTTTTACTCAGCATGCTTGTTGCTACATCTTACGTTTATTATTGGGAAGCATCAGGTGAACGTCCCTAGCAAGCAATAATTTGCGGCAATATTTACGGGAATAGCACTCGGTGCTCATCTTTGCTAGCAAAATTGAAATAACAATTCTACAAAGAGTAATACTATTCGTACCTCCAAATTGTCTCTCTAATATATTTCTCCTTATGTGGCAGCTGACGTGACATGTTAAATAATATTATGTGTCATCTGACATTACCGATGACATGACCAATTTTAACCCAAAAAATTAATTATCCAATTTTGTCAATATTAATTTAATGTTAATATTAATTAATGTTAATATTAATGTTAATTTAATGTTAGTGTTAATATTAATATTAATTAATGTTAATATTAATTTTAGTTTTAATGTTAATATTAATATTATTGTTAATGTTAATGATAATATTAATTTTAATGTTAATGCTAATATTAATATTAATTTTAATTTTAATCTTAATATTAATATTATTGTTAATGTTAATGACAATATTAATGTTAATGTTAATGTTAATGTTAATGTTAACATTAATTTTAATGTTAATTTAAATTATAATTTTAAAATTTGTCACGTCAGCTGCCACATCAACATATCACGTCAGCTGCCACGTAAAGAGGAACGATTTGAAAGTACAATTTGGAGGTACAAATAATATTATTCTTCTGCAAATAGTACATTTAGTATCGTCCTTAATAATTTTCTTTGCTGACATTTAGTTCTACGGTAAAAACTATAATCAACTATTGTCAATTGTACTTCTGTCAAAACAAAAACAAAAAAAAACTATTGTCTATTGTACACGTATTTCTGTGAAATTCAAAATAGAAATTTTCATATAGGGTAACGAATTATATCTAAATTGTAAAAAAAAAGAGAAGTTTAGAGAATTTGTATATGGAGTAGTGAAACGACAATGAAGATGGCATATTGGATGGAAGAAACGGGGAAGGGGGGACGCGCCAGCGTCCATGGCGCGCCGAGGGAGGACGCGCCAGTGCGGATGTCGCACGGGGACGATGCGCCAGCACTGATGGCACGCGGCAGGTGGACACGCCATCTCCCATGGCACGCTGTAGCTGAGAGAAGAGCAGCAACAACTGTCTCTCTCTCCTCTCTCCTTATGTGAATATGTTGTCTCATTAGTACGCACAATATACACACATGATATTATTTTCCTATTATTTACATGCAAACGCTACTCTAGAGAGGAGAGAATTTTTGATGGTTGCTGTACTGCTATTTTCCTGTTATTTACATGCAAACAACGCTACTCTAGAGAGAAGAGAATCTATGATGATTGTTGTACTGCTCTATGGAATCAAGTGTATTGTTGTCTCAATGGTAGCCACAACGCGCCACGGGGGATGGCGCATCCACTTGCCGCTGGCGCGTTGGCCCCGCGCGCTATGGATGCTGGCGCGTCCCCGCCTTCCATTTTTTCCATTCAACGCGTCATCTTCACTGTCGCTTCACTATTCTATATACAAATTTTCTAAACTTCTTACTTTTTTTACAATTTAGATATAATTCTTTACTTTTATGAAAATTTTTGAATTCAAAAATAGTGTTTACATCATAGTGATACCATTGTGGGACTAAAACACGTAAAAAAGACGAGACCAATTCTCCTTCAATTGTTCTATTTGGCACGTGTTATGTGCGCCCCATAATAGTGCACATGTCCGACAGAGGAGGGCAGAGCACGAGGAGGTGGCGGAACAGAGGAGGAGATGGTGGCAGCAGCTCCGCAGTCCTCAGCCGTATGCATACACGACGCACCAGAAGCTAGCTCATGACTATGTACGCGCACGTATTTTACGTACGTACGTAAACTTGTTGAATTTAGTACGTATGCTTTACTCTTTACAGAAAATTAAGCTCAGTCTCTCGATCTGAAACTAGAGATTAGCAGTGTTCTCTTCGCTTCTAATCAATGTCGAGCATGTAAATGAATGTAGAGATTGATAAATGTGGTGGTGGTGATTCTTGTAAGGATGGCCGGACTCGTCTTGTTGCATGGAGATGGGCGGGACTTGAAATGCCAATGCACAAAGAGCTTCCCTTCCCCCTCCCATCCTTACGGATTTCTTGCCATCCCGCACATTATGCCTCCACCTAACACATACAAAACAGTACTACATCTCCAACAACATATATCAAGACCCCGTTTGGTTCAGTCTAATGTAATCGCAATATAATCAAATAAAAATATTTTTTATTATTTGATTATATTACGATTATAGAGAATAATTGTTGTATATTTTATTGATTGGCTACTCCACTACTTATAGGGAGTCTAGCTCCTCTTCACACTATATTTTTCAATGTGGGACTAAATCCCTTATTAGTTCTCAACACCCCCCCTCAAGATGGGCGATATATATTAATTATTCCTATCTTGTTACATAGCTTCGAGAGACTTAATGAACTAAGACTCTTAGTCAGACATTCTGCCACTTGTTCTTCTGAGCGAACATGATCAATCTTCAGTATCCCTTGTTCCAGCTTCTCTTTGATGAAGAATCGATCGATCTCGATGTGCTACGTTCTGTCGTGCTGAACTTGATTGTTAGCTATACTTATTACAACTTGACTATCGCTCAGAAGACGTAACGGTACTCTGTCACGACCCGTTACCCAAATTGTTGGACCGGGCCGAGCCATGTCCAGCCTACGCTTGGTTAAAGCGCAGTAAGCTGTTCTAAGAATAGACAATAAAGGATCTAAGCTACTAACAGTTCTAAAATCACATTTAAATGTTCATCACAACACATCATCTATAAGCGAAGGTAACATAAGCACAGACTTAATAATACATAACCAAAGTATCTAACTGGAGACAAAGTCCAGTATCCAAATATAAAAACATACCAAAGTCCCAGTCTCAAAAACATATGAAAATAACTAAGCAAGGTTCCCCGCTGGGGCCTCTACTGGAGCTAAGGCCAGGTCCTCAAAGCAGTACCATAATATGTAACACATAGCATTTCCTCCTCGAAAAGTATACCTACAACGTTATCCTGTCAGGACGGGAGCAAGTACAACCTCTACAACTAAAGTACTGAACATATAATGAAAGAGATGTACAACAAGAAACATGGTGTGATAAGTCTATAAAACAGGAAATACTGGAAACGTGGCATCATGGTACAACTGGGATCACAGTTTCATAGTAACATAGGGAACATGGCATATCTGGAATCATGGTATAACTCATAATCTATCATGGCAAGGATACATATGTCATATAGACAGATGTATATATAATGTTTAAAACTGGAGCAGGTACGTGATCGGTCAAGAGGTGCTGAGGGTGGAGTGCCACCAGTAAGAACAATATGTACTTTCGTACATGCCTAAATGTACACACGTACAAGTGCCTCGGGATATTGGCCTCTGGCAAAGCCTACATGCATAATGTCGACCCTACACGGCCAAGGTCGTAGCGTGGGGCTATGATCACGTACTCAACTATCAGTTTCCCCATAACCCATATTCTAAACATGTAAGAGATACGAGAACAGTAAAAGCATGTGAAAGATACCGGGAGCGGTATAAGCATGACAGGTACTGGAAGCAGTACAAAACATGTGAATACTCAGAGCCGTATAAAGCATAGTGAAACATGTGCTGAGAACCAGTAAGAAGCATGTGAAGATATGATAACTGTCCTAAGCATGGTAGGGACCATTTTAATGTAACATGTGAAGATATAGCTTGCTACCTCAAGAATCAATATTTTAACAGGATTAATACATGTTCTAGCATTAAAAGACAGTAAATGAGTGTGTAGATGTACTTGCCTCGAGCAAAGCAAGAATACTAGTGCGAAGATATAGATGCCTGGTGTCCTGTCAACAATGATATACAACTCAGTTCTAAGCTAGGATCAACAATATACTAGTGGTGTGACACGACTCCTAACTGGATACTAGCCAAGTAGGGACCTAGCATAAAAGTCTAATGTGAAGTGCCACTATATACAAACTAACTCTCTAGGGTCTTTACACTAGTGCGGGGTGAGGTCCAATACGACTAAAACACAAAACAACATAAAAAGTTGCAAGTCGTAATTATTTAATAAATAAATCAAACTGTACACTAAGTTCCAATAATTTTAGAGATAGACAAAAAGCTTAAATATATATAAAATAAAGTACCAAAATAATACTTGTTAATTATAGAAATTTATACTAATTTTTCTGGGATTTATAAACCCTCATAAATATTTATTAAAAATCAGCAAACTTAAATATATTGAAAATGAGTTCTGTTTTCCCATTTTTATAAAATATCAAAAGCACTTAATAAATGCTAGAAAAATTATAATAAATTAGCTAAATTAACATAATATTTAAATACCATTTTTCCAAGATTTTTACAAATATATATAAAAATTCAAAACCAGAAAGTAACAATATCTAGAAAAATAATTAATTATAAATTAAGGATAATACATAATCAAAATCTACAGATGTTGTCGGATGATAAAATAAATATCACCAACGTGTCCAGAATGGTCAAATCAGCTAGAATAGCCTACCCATAAGTCCAATTTGGATACAGGGGCAAAACGGTAATTTCGGGTCAAAATGATGTCCGCCGTTGGATACACTTTGCACCGAAAAGCGTGTCGGGATAGAAGTCTACAAAACCTAGCAAATTATATGTCCACGAATCTAGAATGACGATACGAACCCAACGGTATATCCGGAATAGGATTCCGATGTGCCGATCTCAAAATGATACGTTGACGCGACACTTGGTATCCGGTTTGCACGGAAATGCGTGCCGGAGCAAATGTCTTCAAAACTCAGCAAATTATATGTCAACGAGTCCAGAATGACGATACGAACTCAACGGTATATCCGGAATGGGATTCCGATGAGCCGGCGTCAAAAAGTCCCGTTGACTCAGAAAGTGGGACCCGCTTTGTACCGAAATGCGTGCCGGGGCCCACGTTCTCCAAATCAAGCAAATTTTATATGAAAACATGCCAGAACGATGCCACGAGTCTACTGGTGGGGTCAGAAATTGAATCCGGAGTCCCGGGTTCAAAAATATAATTTTACAAGTGCAAATTAAAGAATTCGGATGGCCAACTTTGGCGTCGAATTCGACCAACCGAACGTGCTTAAAATGAAACGAAATCTAAAGGAGGCAGGAAGATGGGTATACCAGCTGTGCACCGAAACTGACGGTGCGCAAAACGGAGCTGCGACGACGATGTTACGAGCTGACGAAGTCGGCTCCACGAAACTGTCCAAAAATAGTTCAATTTAAAACGTCAACTTCGTGGCCAGTTTTGAGGTATCAAACGACAAAATTAACGGACGAAAATTGACAGGAGTGAAGATGGATATACTGAGATTGAGACGGAGCAAAGAGTTTGTCGATCCAACGGTCGGATCTCCCGAAAAACGCGCACGAACTTGCTGCAACGGAGCACGAATTCTGAGTTCCAAACTCGCGCGCGCCGACGGGATTTCGACGTAAACGCACGAATAGTGTGTTTCACACATCGGGGAGGAAGGCGTCGGCCAGGGGGTGATCGCCGGGGGGTCGTGCCCCGGTGAGGGGGTCGCCAGTGGCCGGTGGCGGCTGCGGGGGCGCGCGCCACGCGCCTACGCGCACGCGCGAGGGGTGACGCTGCAGTCACTGCTGCATGCTGCTGTTGCAGCGCTGCTGCGGTCGGCCTGTCGGCCAGGGCGGCGGCGGCACAGCGCCGGGCACGGCGGGGGCGGCCGTGCGGTGGCGGCGGCGGAGGCTCGGGTTATGGTGGTGGTGGTTAAGTTGTGATGGCGGTGGTGTGGGTATGAATGGTGAGGGTGGTGTTGGCATGAAGAAGAGTGGAGGAAGGAGATGAGCTCGGGTGGCCGACTCGGCCAGGGAGGTGGCCGGGCTGAGCTCCGGTGAGGAGTGAGGTGGTCGGGAGGCTGAGTGTTGCTGTTGGCTGTGGTGGTGGTGTGTGGTTTGTTTGTATGTGTGTGAGAGTGTATAAAGAGAGTGAGAGAGAGATAAGTGTGTATATTATTATAGGAAGAGAGAGAGTGAGAGATATTTGAGAGAGGGGGAGAGAGAGAGGTCGGCTGAAGAGAGGGGGGTGTTCTCCTACTGTGAGGTGGAGGTGAGGGGGGTGTGTTATGGAGAGAGAGAGAGATGGTTATGTATATATTATATGAGTGTGTGTGTTGTGTGTTAGAGAAGAGAGAGAGAAATATGGATATTTAGAGAGAGGGGGAGGGGAAGGTCGGCTGACCACATGGGGGGAATAAGGTGGGGTGTGAGGTGTTATGGATGGTGAGGATTAAATGAGGGGAATCAAAGGCTAGAAATTTATTTGTAGGAAAAATAGGTTATTCCTATAGATTAAAATTAATGGAATTTCCAATAAATATTACAAATAGGTAGAATGAATATTTAGTATTTTTCAAGGGTAATGAGGCTGAGGGTGATGGTGATGGAGAGTAACATGGAGCTTGGACTGGGTTCGGTCAAACCGGGTCGGGTCGAAATCGGACAGGGGGCAATAACTAAATTAAAATAGGGATTTATAATCATGGGTAAATAAATACCATGCGGGGACTCCAATAAATGGGACACAAGTTTTATGTGGGGAGTAGGCTTCATGTGGGCCACGTCCATACTTTGGGTCGGCTAGGTTGGATCGATGTCGGGTCCCGAAATTAAATTGGAATTTAAATTAGGTTTCACGGCAGAAAATAAATCGGCCTAAATTGACCCGGAAGTTGTGCGAAGAAAATGGAGCACAAAATAAAGTGTCTGAGTGGGACACGAAGGTCATGGGTGGAGAGCGTCTCGAGTAGATCACTTATGAGAAGTTGGTTTCGAGAAAATGGCTGATCTGGTGCTCCTAAATTAAAAGCAACGGTAACGTGCAAACAATGATCAAAAATAAAAGTGGGAATAATATTCAACGATTAATCGGTCTAAGTTGACCCGAACTTGCACGATACAAAAAGAGCACAAGGGAACGAGTTCAAGTGGGACACGATATATCAAAACGAAGATAATCTTGCCTACTTCAAAACTCGTGAAGAGAGTTTCCAAGGATTGGCATCCCTGACGCTCCAGAAGTCAAAGTCATGGAAAGGTACATTAATAATCAAAAACAATTAAATAAATAAAATATTTATCGATAATAATTCATTTAGAAAAATTTAAAACAGCCCTGAAATTCAGGGGGCTTACATCCTACCCACCTTACAAAAATTTTGTCCTCGAAATTAAAAATCATCCAACCGGTCAAACTATAACATGTAGCTGCTCTGGCTACGATACTCAATCTGCTACCCTAGTAATCATCTCTTTTGTTTCTCCTACAAACTTTTTGGTTCCGGTTCAACTAAGTCCTTCTATCATAAACTTCGTCATACTTCCTTTAGAATCTTCCATACTAACATGAAACATTTATGTATTCCCTAAAATATAGGTCATTCTCTGGACATGTCTATAAGCCTAAAATGCTTACTCATCAACCATATTTTCAACCTCAATCATAATTACTGGATTTCCTTATCGTATTCTAAGTATCCATATTCTATCAATCCACAGTTCCTTAGCATCATTTGTCGTCAATCCTTTCCTACAGCTTCTCCTTGAAATCATACTTTCAATATTTATTCTAGGCGTAGAGCCTTCTTCTTTTACTCAACAAGCTCCTCCGAATATAAATCCTCAATTTCAAAACTCTCGATTTATTAATTACCAATGTACATATGTCTCTGCCTCGTTCATTGTCTTTTTAACTGATATCTTTTCGATCTCGTACGCAACATTATATCCCATTCTAACTTATTCTATATCATTCCACATATCGATCTACCCTCTAATCACATGTAATTAGCTATAGATAATCCATAATCACTTGGTCATCAAAGTCATTTAATGCTCAATCCTCAAATTCTAAGCATAAGATTCTAATCCTCAATTCGTAGTCACAACATTATAATATCTCATTATTCTATCTTAGATACCCTATCATCAAGTCATACTATCAATACAATCGTTCTTAATGGTTTCCAAATCTACTACAGTCAGTCGCTTATACTTGTCCTATAAGCTTAATCTAACTAATCCCTAGGAAAAGTATTTATCACAATCACACAATACATTTATAGTTATACTACAAGATCAGTCAACAAAGTTTTTTTATTTTGGTCGTCTATCAAGCAGAAGGTAACAAGGCCTAAGACTGGGTCAAGCAATCCATAACAGTGTCCAAACAAGTTAAAGGGTCAAACAAGACAGAAAAGTTTATTGGAATATCTCCAAGAATGGTACGAAGACAATGAGATGTATAACGAGAAGAATTTCCAAAGAGGTTAACGAAAAAGAGTTTAGTCAAGTCATAGGAAAGATGGAACACAAAAATAATTATGTCCAAAAGATAACATGAAAGCAATCCTATTGCAGAGTCCTAGAGAACCTGTAATTCTAGTTGTAGATGTAGATAGATCAGAGTTGATCAAGACGGAGAAGAATGATAATAAGAATTTATTCTTGCTCAATCGGTCATAACGAAGTGAACCAAGCTGAGATATGATCTGATAACCATATACGTCTTCCTGAAATCATATTGCCAGAATTCTCGCCACACCAGTAAGCTTAGATGCAATAAACGATAGAGTCATAACTAAGGTATACACCCTATAATCATATTATCTAGAATCCTTGCCACGCCAACCGATATGGCTGCGAGAAAATCTAAATTCTATGAATAGGATAATATATCCGAAATCAGGCTCTATGTTTTTTTCATACCAGCTAATATGGCTGCGATAAATTCTAAACTCCATAAATAAAGCAGACGTTTACCTTATCAGGATATATCATAATTCAATCCACAAAATTTATCACGATGCAAGATCAAAGTTAACAACAAAATCAGAAATTAAATTCAACAACGAATTTAAAGAAAAGCAAATGGAATTAAGCGAAAACAGATTTCTAGGTAAGATTAGAGTAAGATTAGAGTGAGATTAGAGTGAGATCCTCAGGGATCATCCCAAAGGTACAACTTGGTCTAAATTGACCCACTGAAATACAAACAAGAGGCTAATTATAGCTAACGGTCCTATGCTGTGATGAGTTCTCCTATGTTGCAATCCTAGAAATCCTCTAGGTGTCCTAAATGTTTATCCCTAGTGTTATCAAGTTGTCCTAGATCCTAATTGCAGGCATGCTTGATACAATAACGTAACCAAACAATTTAGTCAGGACCTGCATGGGCCGCCAAAAAAACATGTCACGACCCGTTACCCAAATTGTTGGGCCGGGCCGAGCCATGTCCAGCCTACGCTTGGTTAAAGCGCAGTAAGCTGTTCTAAGAATAGACAATAAAGGATCTAAGCTACTAACAGTTCTAAAATCACATTTAAATGTTTATCACAACACAGCATCTATAAGCGAAGGTAACATAAGCACAGACTTAATAATACATAACCAAAGTATCTAACTGGAGACAAAGTCCAGTATCCAAATATAAAAACATACCAAAGTCTCAGTCTCAAAAACATATGAAAATAACTAAGCAAGATTCCCCGCTGGGCCTCTTCTGGAGCTAAGGCCAGGTCCTCAAAGCAGTACCATAATATGTAACACATAGCATTTCCTCCTCGAAAAGTATACCTACAACGTTATCCTGTCAGGACGGGAGCAAGTACAACCTCTACAACTAAAGTACTGAACATATAATGAAAGAGATGTACAACAAGAAACATGGTGTGATAAGTCTATAAAACAGGAAATACTGGAAACGTGGCATCATGGTACAACTGGGATCACAGTATCATAGTAACATAGGGAACATGACATATCTGGAATCATGGTATAACTCATAATCTATCATGGCAAGGATACATATGTCATATAGACAGATGTATATATAATGTTTAAAACTGGAGCAGGTACGTGATCGGTCAAGAGGTGCTGAGGGTGGAGTGCCACCAGTAAGAACAATATGTACTTCCGTACATGCCTAAATGTACACACGTACAAGTGCCTCGGGATATTGGCCTCTGGCAAAGCCTACATGCATAATGTCGACCCTACACGGCCAAGGTCGTAGCGTGGGGCTATGATCACGTACTCAACTATCAGTTTCCCCATAACCCATATTCTAAACATGTAAGAGATACGAGAACAGTAAAAGCATGTGAAAGATACCGGGAGCGGTATAAGCATGACAGGTACTGGGAGCAGTACAAAACATGTGAATACTCAGAGCCGTATAAAGCATAGTGAAACATGTGCTGAGAACCAGTAAGAAGCATGTGAAGATATGATAACTGTCCTAAGCATGGTAGGGACCATTTTAATGTAACATGTGAAGATATAGCTTGCTACCTCAAGAATCAATATTTTAACAGGATTAATACATGTTCTAGCATTAAAAGACAGTAAATGAGTGTGTAGATGTACTTGCCTCGAGCAAAGCAAGAATACTAGTACGAAGATATAGATGCCTGGTGTCCTGTCAACAATGATATATAACTCAGTTCTAAGCTAGGATCAACAATATACTAGTGGTGTGACACGACTCCTAACTGGATACTAGCCAAGTAGGGACCTAGCATAAAAGTCTAATGTGAAGTGCCACTATATACAAACTAACTCTCTAGGGTCTTTACACTAGTGCGGGGTGAGGTCCAATACGACTAAAACACAAAACAACATAAAAAGTTGCAAGTCGTAATTATTTAATAAATAAATCAAACTGTACACTAAGTTCCAATAATTTTAGAGATAGACAAAAAGCTTAAATATATATAAAATAAAGTACCAAAATAATCCTTGTTAATTATAGAAATTTATACTAATTTTTCTGGTATTTATAAAACCTCATAAATATTTATTAAAAATCAGCAAACTTAAATATATTGAAAATGAGTTCTGTTTTCCCATTTTTATAAAATACCAAAAGCACTTAATAAATGCTAGAAAAATTATAATAAATTAGCTAAATTAACATAATATTTAAATACCATTTTTCCAAGATTTTTACAGCAATTAAAATATATATAAAAATTCAAAACCAGAAAGTAACAATATCTAGAAAAATAATTAATTATAAATTAAGGATAATACATAATCAAAATCTACAGATGTTGTCGGATGATAAAATAAATATCACCAACGTGTCCAGAATGGTCAAATCAGCTAGGATAGCCTACCCATAAGTCCAATTTGGACACAGGGGCAAAACGGTAATTTCGGGTCAAAATAATGTCCGTCGTTGGACACACTTTGCATCGAAAAGCGTGTCAGGATAGAAGTCTACAAAACCTAGCAAATTATATGTCCACGAATCCAGAATGACGATACGAACCCAGCGGTATATCCGGAATAGGATTCCGATGTGCCGATCTCAAAATGATACGTTGACGCGACACTTGGTATCCGGTTTGCACGAAAATACGTGCCGGAGCAAATGTCTTCAAAACTCAGCAAATTATATGTCAACGAGTCCAGAATGACGATACGAACTCAACGGTATATCCGGAATGGGATTCCGATGAGCCGGTGTCAAAAAGTCCCGTTGACTCAGAAAGTGGGACCCGCTTTGCACCGAAATACGTGCCAGGGCCCACGTTCTCCAAATCAAGCAAATTTTATATGAAAACATGCCAGAACGACGCCACGAGTCTACTGGTGGTGTCAGAAATTGAATCCGGAGTCCCGGGTTCAAAAATGGAATTTTACAAGTGTAAATTAAAGAATTTGGACGGCCAACTTTGGCGTCGAATTCGACCAACCGAACGTGCTTAAAATGAAACAAAATCTAAAGGAGGCAGGAAGATGGTTATACCAGCTGTGCACCGGAATTGATGGTGCACAAAACGGAGCTGCGACGACGAAGTTACGAGCTGACGAAGTCGGCTCTACGAAACTGTCCAAAAATAGTTCAATTTAGAACGTCAACTTGGTGGCCAGTTTTGAGGTATCAAACGACAAAATTAACGGACGAAAATTGACAGGAGTGAAGATGGATATACCGAGATTGAGACGGAGCAAAGAGTTTGTCGATCCAACGGTCGGATCTCCCGAAAACATGCACGAACTTGCTGCGACGGAGCGCGAATTCTGAGTTCCAAACTCGCGCGCGCCGACGGGATTTCGACGTAAACGCACGAATAGTGTGTTTCACACGTCGGGGAGGAAGGCGGCGGCCAGGGGGTGATCGCCGGGGGGTCGCGCGCCGGTGAGGGGGTCGCCGGTGGCCGGTGGCGGCTGCGGGGGCGCGCACGCGGGGGGTGGCGTTGCAGTCACTGCTGCATGCTGCTGTTGCAGCGCTGCTGCGGTCGGCCTGCCGGCCAGGGCGACGGCAGCGCAGCGCCGGGCACGGCGGGGGTGGCCGTGCGGTGGCGGCGACGGAGGCTCGGGTTATGGTGGTGGTGGTTAAGTTGTGATGGCGGTGGTGTGGGTGCGAATGGTGAGGGTGGTGTTGGCATGAAGAAGAGTGGAGGAAGGAGATGAGCTCGGGTGGCCGACTCGGCCAGGGAGGTGGCCGGACTGAGCTCCGGTGAGGAGTGAGGTGGTCGGGAGGCTGAGTGTTGCTGTTGGCTGTGGTGGTGGTGTGTGGTTTGTTTGTATGTGTGTGAGAGTGTATAAAGAGAGTGAGAGAGAGATAAGTGTGTATATTATTATAGGAAGAGAGAGAGTGAGAGATATTTGAGAGAGAGGGAGAGAGAGAGGTCGGCTGAAGAGAGGGGGGGTGTTCTCCTACTGTGAGGTGGGGGTGAGGGGGGTGTGTTATGGAGAGAGAGAGAGAGATGGTTATGTATATATTATATGAGTGTGTGTGTTGTGTGTTAGAGAAGAGAGAGAGAGAAATATGGATATTTAGAGAGAGGGGGAGGGGAAGGTCGGCTGACCACATGGGGGGAAATAAGGTGGGGTGTGAGGTGTTATGGATGGTGAGGATTAAATGAGGGGAATCAAAGGCTAGGAATTTATTTGTAGGAAAAATAGGTTATTCCTATAGATTAAAATTAATGGAATTTCCAATAAATATTACAAATAGGTAGAATGAATATTTAGTATTTTTCAAGGGTAATGAGGCTGAGGGTGATGGTGATGGAGAGTAACATGGAGCTTGGACTGGGTTCGGTCAAACTGGGTCGGGTCGAAATCGGACAGGGGGCAATAACTAAATTAAAATAGGGATTTATAATCATGGATAAATAAATACCATGCGGGAACTCCAATAAATGGGACACAAGTTTCATATGGGGAGTAGGCTTCATGTGGGCCACGTCCATACTTTGGGTCGGCTAGGTTGGATCGATGTCGGGTCCCAAAATTAAATTGGAATTTAAATCAGGTTTTACGGCAGAAAATAAATCGGCCTAAATTGACCCGGAAGTTGTGCGAAAAAAATGGAGCACAAAATAAAGTGTCTGAGTGGGACACGAAGGTCATGGGTGGAGAGCGTCTCGAGTAGATCATTTATGAGAAGTTGGTTTCGAGAAAATGGCTGATCTGGTGCTCCTAAATTAAAAGCAACGGTAACGTGCAAACGATGATCAAAAATAAAAGTGGGAATAATATTCAACGATTAATCGGTCTAAGTTGACCCGAACTTGCGCGATACAAAAAGAGCACAAGAGAACGAGTTCAAGTGGGACACGATATATCAAAACGAAGATAATCTTGCCTACTTCAAAACTCGTGAAGAGAGTTTCCAAAGATTGGCATCCCTGACGCTCCAGAAGTCAAAGTCATGGAAAGGTACATTAATAATCAAAAACAATTAAATAAATAAAATATTTATCGATAATAATTTATTTAGAAAAATTTAAAACAGCCCTGAAATTCAGGGGCCTTACATACTCCCTCGTCCAGCTTTAACTCTGTCAGCAACGCTTTCACCCACAGCAACTCCGACACTCCTAAAGTTATTGCTCTGTATTCTGCTTCAGCAGTAGACCGTGCTACCACTGACTGTTTCTTGCTTCTCCATGCGACCAAGTTTCCTCCTACAAAGACACAATATCCCGTGGTAGACCTTCTATCGTCTATGCAGCTCGCCCAGTCTACATCGCAGTATCCCTCAACTTCTATACATCCATTCTTCTTGAACCATAGCCCTTTCCCCGGCGTCCCTTCCAGATATCTCAAGATCTAAAACACTGCATCCATATGACCCGTTCTTGGATCATGTATGTAGCGACTTACTACACTCACCGCAAATGAATATCAGGGCGAGTGTACCCCAGATAAATCAATCTCCCTACAAGTCGTTGATATCTTTGACGATCAACTGGATCTCCTGCTTCTGCTCCCAACTTGCACTTCTGGTCAATTGGAGTGACTGCTGCTTTGCATTCCAGTATCCCTGTCTCCTTCAGCAGATCTAGCGCGTATTATCTCTGTGAGAGAAGAATTCCTTGTTCGCCTTCACACACCTCGATACCTAGAAAGTACCATATCGCTCCTAAATCCTTCACCTCAAACTCATTCGCGAGTTTTGACTTCAGCTTAGCGATCTACACTTCATCATTACCTGTGATTACTATATCATCCACGTATACAGCAAGTATAGTGATGTGGTCTCTTGCATGCTGAAAAAAGACCGTATGATCTGCATTTGCTTGATGGTATCCCATGCCTGTAACAGCCTTTCTGAATCTGTTAAACCAGGCTCGAGGAGATTGTTTGAGTCCATATAGCGACTTCTTTAATTTGTACACTTTTTCATGCGACGTCCCTCCGTCTGATTCTGTAGCGTAGCACCCTGACGGGAGTTCCATGTACACTTCTTCTTGTAGGTCCCCATGGAGAAAGGCATTCTTCACATCTAACTGGTATAGCTTCCACCCATAGTTTGCTACAATGGAGACCAGAGTTCTTACGGTGCTTATTTTCGCTACTGGAGTAAACGTCTCATCATAGTCGATGCCATATGATTGTGTGTATCCTTTTGCAACCAACCTTGCCTTGTATCGTTCCACTTTTTCTTCTGACGTCTCCTTTACTGTGTACACCCATTTGTATCCCACAGTTTTTTTTCCTTTGGGTAATGGAACCAGCTCCCATGTCTTCTTTTTCTCCTGTACCCCAAGTTCTTCCATCATTGCAGCTTTCTACCTTGGATCTTTCTTTGCTTCCTGCCAACTTTTGGGCAACGAAGTAGAGTCTAATGATGCAATGAAGGCTCGATAATTCAAAAAAATGTTAGAATAAGACAGGTAGTTGGCAATATCATGTTCATAATCATCGAAATGACTAGGAGCCTTACCCGCATTGATGCGAGAAGATCTCCTTAAGGAAGCAATAGGTGGTGGAGAGATTATACCATCAGAGTCAGAGAGATCCGCATTAGAATCAGATTGATTTGGAGCGGAGGCAACATCTTCAAGAGTTGGAACAGGAGTAGACGAGGGACTTGGTACCGTAGGCGCAGGGCATGATACATGCACAGTACTGGACTTCTGCTGTCTCCTTCTGCAGACTTAGAGCTCCTTTTCCATTGTCTGCTACTCCCCCTGTTTAACATATGTATCTTCTTCATCTTCTGTATCGGAGTCACTGCTTTCTCCCCCTTTCGTCCAGTTTTCTACGACCGGGCATGGGACCGATCCGACCACCACAGATGGGCTTATTTTCTCCCCCTCACATCTAACACCCACTGTGTTAGGTGTGTCACCAAACGCTGAACCGTCATCCGAACCATAATATGGTTCCAGTTCTCGGAATGTAACGTCCATGCTTACAAACATCTTTCGCTCAACTGGGCTCCAACATGCGTATCCATTCTGAGTTGCCGTGTACCCGACAAAGACATATTTAACCACCCTAGGATCTAGTTTGTCAACTCCTGGCCTATTATCTTGGACAAAACATACACACCCAAATACTTTCGGTGGAACAGTGTACGTGGTTGCACCAGTAAGCATCTCCAACGGTGTCTTCCAGTCCAATACCTGAGATGGCATTCTGTTGATGAGATAAGAGGTCATTAACACCGTCTGCCCCCATAAGTGTTTCGGGACATTCGTAGCCAGCATCATCGTCCGTAAGACCTTCAGCAGGTGTCTGTTCTTCCATTCTGCCACACCATTTTGTGCCGGTGTATAGACACATGAAATTTGGTGTAGTATTCCATGAGTGGATAAATACTCAGCAACCGTCTTATTTGTATACTCCAACCCATTGTCAGACCGTAAGCACTTAATTTTAGTGTCATATTGTGTTTCTATCCAGCGATGAAAGTCTCGAAACGCCTCAAAGACATCACTTTTATTCTTCATAAGGTAGACCCATGTCACGCGAGTATAACAATCAATAAAAGTGACGAACCATCGAAAATCGTTAATACCGGTTGTAGGACAAGGGCCCCATACGTCCGAATGTATCATATCAAATGCAGTTGAACTTCTACTTCCTGAACTCACATACGTGCTTCTGGTATGTTTACCCAACTCACATGCATTACAAAATAACTTCTCTTTATTAGCCCTTTAGTATAAGGACAGATACATGCGACTAATAATTTTAAAAGAAGAATGACCGACACGCTGGTGGTGGAGTAGCAATTCATCTTCTACACTGTGCCGTGAATCTTTCGGTGGTGTATCTGCTAACAGAGATGCCAATGCTTTGTCCAGTCCAGTCCTGTCTAAGTACCACAGCCCCTTATGCCACGTGCCAGTCCCTAGTCGACGTCCTGTTCCCTTCTCCTGAAAAGTCACCGTAGGAATGTCAAAGAAAACAGTACAGTTAAGATCAAGAATAATGTCAATAATAGAAAGAAGATTGACAGGAAAAGACGGAGCATGTAAGACATTTGTGAGAGTGAGAGAAGGGGTGCATGCGACAGTATCTTTACCCATGACAGGGCTGGAGTTACCATCAACAGTCTGAATACTCTCCGGCGTCGGTAGGTGAGCATAGTCCCGGAACTCACGGTGGGACCCCGTGACATGGCGAGATGCCCCAGTGTCCATAATCTAACCTGGTTGGTGGACAGCTGCTGCAAGAGCACGTGCATGAATTGTAGCCGCCCTTCCCAGAAAATTTGGAATATTTTTGTTATTATTTATTTTATTGGAATGGTGATTTTTAGATTGTATAAATAATTATTTAGTTAATTATTACGGTAGATGATTTTAGCCATGGCGGAGTTTTGGAGTGCAAGGTGACTAGAGATCGTGGCATGGATAGTGCGATGGCATGCTTAGACTAGTCTATTAGCCCTGGTAAGGAAGGCCCAGTCATGAGTGTGTCATAACTAGGAAAACCAAGCCAAGTTGCGACTTAACCCTTACCGAAGATTTATTTAATTATTATTTATATTATTGAGTTTTAAGGAAACCGATTATACCATTTTAGCCGAACTGGACCCGAATTGAGCCCAAGCCCATGTAGTCATGCGGCACGTCAAATGACATTCGTGTTGGTGTATTTTGGTGAGTGTGTTATATTCCGTTTTAATGATTTAATGACTATTTCTAAATATTCGTAATTTAAATTTTATAAATATCATTATTTATTAATATTCAATAATATTGGTATAAAATAGGTCCTTGTACGCTTTGGGATTATTAGACTGCACATAGTGGTATATATATACACCATTATTATTTTATTGAATTTTGTCATTATTATTATTATTTTATTGAGGCTATTATTATATAATATCATTTTATTATTATTGGTTATATTATTTTTGTCAATTAAATATTGTTATATATAGTCAGATATATATATAGATAAGGTCTACCCTAGTAATTGATAAGTTTAGGGTTATTTAGATTTTATGTGATTTATTTGGGTTTTATAGAGACTATAAATAAGTATATATATATATATATATATATAATTATAATAGAATAAGTTTTATTTGTAATTTATAATTTCAATTTTGACCCAGCAGGGACACATATACGAATATTGAATGTATAGGGACATTGGTGGAAGTTTTCTATGTTTCCCAGCGGGCTCAAACCCGAGCGGCTTCTCGGTTTTGTTCCAGCGCGTATAAATATGTACAACCGCGAGAGCTAAAACGAGGAGATCGACAAAACCCTAACCTCTACCTACGCTGCACGATCCCAGCCACCTGGGCGAAGCCCTCCCCGCGTGCACCACCACCGTGCACCGCCGGCCAAGCGCGGATTCCCGACCACGTACGCGAACGTGGGAAACAGAACAGTGCAGCAGACTGGCCAACTTCGAGGCGATGGTTCGTTGCCTCCAGTGAGTCGTTTTGTGAACCGATCGATCTGGTATGTTCATAACATGACCCTCTCCTAATCCCTTCAACTAATTCGATTTAAGCTTGTCACGCCCCAGAACCAGAATACTGGAGAGCGGGGGGCAGACATAGCCAGCTACGTATATGAAATGGAATCCATCTCGCTATACGGTCACGGCTGTCTAGATATATGAGGGTTTACTACAAGCCAACAGTCTCCTATGGTCATGAACAAGCCTATTGTCTCAATCACAAACAAGTAGGTAAAAGTTACAAGATGTATGATCATTAAATATACAATAATAAGGCGTCCCAAATATTACATATTTAGCTGATCATGAAGCTAGTCGTTACAAAATGTTAGGACTAGCAAGAGTTTAGTCATACATGATCAACCCTAGGATCTGTCAATCATGTTACAGCCCGTAGGCAGACAGTAAGTAAAGTGCAATCGAGCTAAACAGGTGCTCGTCGGCTAAATGCCTCAAAAGAATATTTTTACAATAAAGTGGGAGAGCCAAAAATAACCCACTCGATGCCCTGGTTACGCCTAGTGGTCACCATCGGGCTGAAAGGTCGGTAGATCCTCTGAAGCTGCTCCAAAATTTGGCCATACAAAACCAGCTGGGTCAGATCCCAGAAAGAGCAAGTGCCACAAAGGAAGCTTTACTTAGAAACTAAAACCAGCAATTAGCACAGAAGATAATAATATATAGTAAAACTGGAGAAATATAACATTACGAGGATATACGGTAAGATAACCATGGAACCATTCAGATAACCAGGTTACAATCCTTAAACCAAACAAGGACCGGGATTGTAACCCTTCGTCTGAACCGAACTTGGTTTCTCCCATTTATCAGCAATATAATATAAGAAAATCAGAACATGCAACAATCTTGTAGAGGATCAAGGCAAGACTAGACTGATTATTCCCCATTCAACAATCACGGCCAAGCAATAAGTATGGCTTGATACTTTAACTAGCTAGGGTTATCACAGGCCTAGTTACTAGCAAGATGCAGTGAGATTATTCCACAGCCACAAGCCCTGCAGACCATCCAGGTTACCCAGGTCAAAAATTAGGGGTTGAATTCAGGTGGGTACATCGTCCAAGAAACGTATGTACCCTTAAGTAGCTTGAAGGGTGCAACACATGACAGTGTGCTGGAAATGTGTCCTATACGACGGTAGGCTACAGATCCCATGCGTGCTCAGGTAACGGGATTGCCTGTAGCTGGGAGATCTCTTTATAACTAATGTATTAATCTAGTTATTAGCCTTAGTCCATTTCAGTAGGTACTCCTGACCGTGGTACTCAGGAGTCCCATCCTAGACATGATGCAAGACAGGACTGGATTATTTGGACTTGCACAATCGCCCACGGTGTCCAGGTTAATTATACAGGTCATGTCATGTCAGGTAGCCGTCGCAACAGCTTATCAAGACTTGCCAGGTTATCATGTCAAGTTTACTTGTCAGGAGTGCGCCACGACGGGCCACCATCAGGTCAAGTTACGTATCAAGAGTGCACCACTGTAGGTCACTGCCGTGTTCATGGTATATGTGCAGGGCATCATAGTACAAGCATTAAACCAGGAGATCCAAGTTATGCTGAGATTACAAGACATGAGTTATCAGTAAAATCAATAATAAAACATAGAATACAGTCTATGGAAAAGCCATACGGCTCAGGCATATACGGCCAAGGAAGGAATCCATGCGGGAGCAGCTCATGCGGCTGAGGGCGGGAACAGTCCATGCGGCTAGGAATAGAAGGAGGCGCATGCGACTCAGTTAGAAGCTCATACGACTATGTTCGGTCAAGGGCGCATGCGGTCAGGAGAAAATAGGTGTTATACGGCTCGCAGGGGAGGAGTCAATACGGCTAGAACGGGCCTGGGCTCATGTGGCCCAAGAGCAAGGGTCCAATGTGGAGCAGGCGCACTGCTCATACGGCTAGAAGGAAGCCCGAGACGCATGTGGATCATGGTCGCTGGATTCCATGCGGCCAGGAATGGCTCGGCCTCATACGGCGGGCGGAGAAGTAGGTACATGCGGTTGGCTGAAAAGTAGGTCCATGCGGTTAGGAGTACAAAGGGTCTCATGCGGCTGAGCGACTTGCCGCATGAATGTTCATGCGGTCAAGTACTGCCATGCGGCCAGAGAACTGTTCTTCTTCAAAATTTCTGAAAAGAAGAACACCATGAACCCATGCTTCCAAGCTCCATAAAACCTTCATCCAGAGTCCAAATCTGAACTTCCATAGGTCAAAATGGAGCAGAACAAAATTCTCTACAACATAAAACCATAAAAACTGAGAAATAACAAGATTAAGTAGATCAAACCCAAGAAATCCAAAAATAAGATAAACTTAGATCTACAAGAATCTAGCCATAAAAAGTAAAAATGCAAAGTACTAAAGTATGTTAGAATGCTATAAAGGGAAGAATGGAACAATAAATTTAGAGTTCCTCCATGAAGCAAGTTGCACTTGTCTAGACCTCTCTCTCTGGTAGGTGAGGAAGTTATGGTGGAGAAGAAGAAGAAGAATGAGGAGAGAGAAAGGAGGATGGGTAATAAATACTAATGATGGTGGTAGGTAGGGGTTCACCTTTGGTTCATAATAAACAAAAGCAAAACCAAGCCAAGCCGAACCCACCCAAGAATAAACCAAGCCATGAAGAAAAGCTAAGCAAGGAATCATGTAATACAAGATGAAATACGTACATGTATTCCAAAAATACGTAATACGAACCACATGCATTACAACTCTACCCACCTTAAAGGAATTCCGTCCTCGAAATTTAATTAAGAGGCTAGAGAGACGAGGACAAACTATATTAATCACATGCAAGCTATAACTAGGCAGGCAATCACTCATTCAAGCAAGGAATCGAAGGCATGAGGCATAAGGAAGACATTATATCTCACGAGTCAAATAGATCGGGATATCGCGATCGGATATCATCCTCACGCTTCCACATTGACTCACCCAAAGAGTGATGACCCCAAGCAACTCGGACTAACTTGATAGTCTTGTTCTTGAGTATCTTCTCTCTCCGGTCCAATATAGACACGGGCCTCTCCTCATACGAAAGGTTGGTACCAACAACCAATTCTGAATGATCCAGGATGTGGCTCGGGTCCGGGATATACCATCTTAATTGGAATACATAGAACACGTCATGCACCTCGCTTAGCGACGGCGGAAGAGCGAGACGATAGGACACATCTCCTACTCGCTCCAGAATATCGAACGACCCTATATACCTAGGACTAAGCTTTTCCCGCACGCCGAAACGAATGATGCCATGGTTAGGCGAAATCCTCAGGAATACATGGTCGCCGACAGAAAACTCGAGAGGGCGCCGATGAGAATCGGCCCAATGGCACTGGCGATCTTGGGCAACTCGAAGATGATCCCGGACTCTTCTGACCACTTCAACTGTCTGAAAAATCATTTTTGGGCCAAGCATCTTTCTCTCTCCCACATCATCCCAGGCTAACGGGGATCGGCACTTTCTATCATACAGTGCCTCAAACGGTGCCATCTGGATACTGGCCTGGAAGCTGTTGTTGTACGAGAATTCCACCAGGTGCAGGTGATCTTCCCATAAACCACCAAAGTCAAGTGTACAGGACCGTAATATATCTTCAAGAGTCTGGATTGTACGCTCCGACTAACCATCTGTCTGCGGATGATATGCTGAACTGAACTGGAGCTGAGTTCCCAAACTCTCCTACAGGCTACGCCAAAAGTGCGACGTAAATCTTGAATCTCTGTACGAGGTGATAGTGACTGGCACTCCGTGCAACCTGACAATCTGCCTGAGGTACATCTCTGCTAACTGAGCTGTCGACTGACCGACTCTGAATGGGAGAAAATGAGCTACCTTCGTGAGCCTGTCAACTATAACCCAAATAGCATCTCGACTAGCTGGGGACCTAGGTAATCCAGTCACAAAATCCATGGTCACATGTTCCCACTTCCATTCTGGAATCGGTAAGGGATGAAGAAGTCCAGCGGGCCTCTGATGTTCAGCCTTAACTTTTTGGCAGACTAAACAACGAGAGACAAACTGGACTATCTCCCTCCTTATGCCATTCCACCAAAAGTATTGCCAGATATTATGGTACATCTTTGTACCGCCCGGATGAATAAAATACTGAGAACTATGAGCCTCTGCCATAATTTCCTGTCTGATATCACCACTGGGTACACAAAGATGCTTACCATGCCTAAGTATACCGTCTTCATGAATACATAACTCTGGTCGCCGCCCTACCTCACACTCTGCCAAGAGTCGCTGAAGCTTGGAATCTGCTGACTGCGCCATCCGGATCCTCTCGACTATGGTGGACTGAACTTGCATACTGGCCATCAATGCCACACTGGAAGGGAGAACAACTTCAATACCCATCTTCTAAAGATCTGCTAACAGCTCTGGTTGAGCTGGTAGGAAATAAACTTTGGCTCTCCTGCTCAATGCATCTGCAACGACGTTGGTCTTCCCGGGATGATACTGTAAGTTGACATTATAATCCACCAGAAGCTCCAGCCACCTCCTCTGACGCATGTTTAGATCCTTCTGGATGAAAACATACTTCAGGCTCTTATGGTCGATGAAAATCTCTACCCTATCTCCGTACAAGTAGTGCCTTCACAACTTAAGTGCAAACACTACTGCTGCCAGCTCCAAGTCATGGGTTGGGTAATTCCTCACATGATCACGAAGTTGCCGTGACGCATAAGCTATTACCTTTCCATGCTGCATCAGAACACATTCTAGGCCTCTGCCTGAAGCATCACAAGATACTGAGAATCCTCAGTTCCATCTGGAAGTGTGAGAATGGAAGCCGTCATCAAGTCTCGCTTCAACTTCTCAAAAGAATCCTGGCACTCTGCTATCCAAGCAAACTGTACCTCCTTGCGGGTCAACTAGGTCAATGGCGCCAAGATCCGGGCAAAGTCTGAAACAAATCGCCGGTAGTAGCCGGCCAAACCAAGAAAACTGCGAACTTCCGTAACTGTGCTGGGCACTGGCCACGACTCAATGGCTACGATCTTCTGGGGATCCACTTCTACTCCTCCTCTGGTGATGATGTGACCCAAGTACGAAATGCGATCAAGCCAGAACTATTATTTACTGAACTTGGCATACAACTAGTGCTCCTTGAGAATCTGAAGAACCACACGGAGATTCTGCTCATGCTCTGCCTCATTCCTGCTATAGACCAGGATGTAATCCAGAAACACAATCACAAATTGATCCAAATAAGGCATAAAAATACGATTCATGAGATCCATGAATGCAGCCGGCGCATTGGTCGCTCCAAATGGCATCACTAGGAACTCCCAATGCCCATATCTAGACCTGAAAGCTGTCTTCGGGATGTCCTGCTCTCTGACTCTGATCTGATGATATCCTGAGTGCAAGTCAATCTTCGAGAATACTACTGCCCCTTTGAGCTGATCAAACAAGTCATCTATCCTCGGAAGAGGGTATCTATTCTTGATTGTCACTGAGTTCAAGGTACAATAATCAACACATAGCCTGGACGTACCATCCTTCATTTTCACAAGAAGCATCGGGGCTCCCCAAGGCGATCCACTAGCACGAATAAATTCCTTGGTTCGAAGTTCTTCAATCATCTTGTACAAGATCTTAATTTTGACGGCGCCATCCTGTAGACTCTCTCTGACACTGGGGCTGTCCCGGGAATCAAGTCTATGGTGAACTTGATCTTCTGTTCTGGCGGCATACCTGGAAGCTCTTCTGGAAAAACATCTGGAAACTCTTCGACTATCCGAGGTAACTGCACTGCTGCTACTGCCATCCGCAACACTGGAGGAGAAGGTTCAACTTCGTCCCGAGAAAAGGAAAACTCTGGCTCGTCTGGAATGCTAAAAATAACCCTACCGATATGACAGTCTATTCTAGCATACTGGTTCCTCAACCAATCCATCCCTAGGACCACATCATAATCGGCCATCGGGAACTCTATCAATCTAGCAGAAAATTCCTTACTGCTAACTACGATCTGACACGAGAAAAACACTCTATCGACTCCCACAAGTCCATTACCAGTAAGTATATTGAGCCTTACTGATAATGACTCGGGCTCCAATCCTACCAGTGTCACGAATCGTACAGACATAAAAGAATGCGATGCACCAGAATCAAATAAAACTGAAGCTGGAAAGGAGTTGACGAGAATAGTACCTGCCACTACCTCTCCTGGTGCCAATCCTTCCTCTGCGGTCATCACTATAGCCTGACCATGCCCTCGGGGTGCTGGTCCCCTCTGCTGAAATCTTCGTTGCCTATTCTGACCCAAGGCTTGGGCTTGAGCATACTGCTAGGGGTGTTGTTGCTGGAACACCTGGGACTGAGGAGGCAAGGGCCTCGACAATGGATACTGCTGCTGCTGGACCTGTGCTGGTCCTCTTACCGAAGAGCTAAAAAGGTTGGACGATGATGAACCACCACTATTCGGGCAGGATCCAATCCTATGGTCTGCTGCTCCACAAGCCAGACACAATCTCTGTGCCCTGCGACACTCTGCCACTACATGGCCTGGCTTCCCACAATGAGAACATCCCACAGCGGAGGACTGCTTCTGCTTCTGCTGCTGCTGCTGAGGATACGTCGGGGTTGAATGCTGAACCGACGTTACTAAGGCCACTCGCCTCGGAGCTCCAATGGTCAAAGACCTGGCTGCCGGGGCTGGAGCTGAAGACTGATTCATCTGGCCGTGGGATCTCTTCCGACCTCCGACCCTATCCACAATCCTCTGGGAGGTATACTCATGCCTCCTAGCTGCTCTCAAGACTGCATCAAAAGTCTGATGCTCAAACTGCTCAACTGCCAATAAAATCTCCAGGTGAAGCCCTTGCTGGAACCGCTGGGCTCTATCATACTCGGTTTCCACCAAGGTGGGAGCAAACCGACTGAGCCTCGAAAACTCGGCCGCATATCCGTCGACCATTCTGCCCATCTGCTTCAGATTGGTGAACCTCGTCTGTAGATCGTACTGAGCTACAGCATCAAAATACTTGGTCTGGAATCTCTTTCTGAATACCGCCCAAGCAATGGGTGCTGCTAATCCAACGGCCTGAGCCTCCCACCAGCTGCGGGCAAGATCTAATAACTGCAAGCGCACCACGGCTACCTTCTCATTCTTTGGGGTCCTGGCTGCTTCTAGAATCACCTCGATGTCCTGAAGCCAAGCATATGCAGTGATAGCATCTTCACTACCATCGAAGAATGGAGGGTTCAAGCGCTTGAAGCTGTTGGTCGCGCTGTTATCCTGATGACCTCCTCGGGTTAGAGCATCCATCACTGCCTGGTGCAAGGCATTTCCTCGACGATCTTGGAAAGCTATCAAGGTCCTGACGAGACCTACCAAAGTGCCATCATCAGGTTCTACAAGCTGAACTGGCTGGACTGGTGGCTCTCTATCAGAAGGCACGACTCTGAAGGCTACTCCGGAATGCTGAGCTTGATCTCTGGGTTGCTGCTGATCTACGGGAAGTGCTCCGCCTTGCTGCCTGGCAGGTCCAGGAACGATGCCGCTGAAGAAGATGACATAGGGAACAATAAGGAAGTACCAGGACAGATCAACGATACAAGCATATGATCAGAACAAGAATCCAAGGATTCAGGAGATACGAACAGAGATCAAGGGCGAGTACTGATTGAGACATCTATTCGGTAAACCCTCACATATCTTGATTTACAAGACCTGTATGGGCCACCACTTAAACCATGTCACGCCCCAGAACCAGAATACTAGAGAGCGGGGGCAGACATAGCCAGCTACGTATATGAAATGGAATCTATCTCGCTATACGGTCACGGCTGTCTAGATACATGAGGGTTTACTACAAGCCAACAGTCTCCTATGGTCATGAACAAGCCTAGTGTCTCAATCACAAACAAGTAGGTAAAAGTTACAAGATGTATGATCATTAAATATACAATAATAAGGCATCCCAAATATTACATATTCAGCTGATCATGAAGCTAGTCGTTACAAAATGTTAGGACTAGCAAGAGTTTAGTTATACATGATCAACCCTAGGATCTTTCAATCATGTTACAGCCCGTAGACAGACAGTAAGTAAAGTACAATCGAGCTAAACAGGTGCCCGTCGGCTAAACGTCTCAAAAGAATATTTTTACAATAAAGTGGGAGAGCCAAAAATAATCCACTCGATGCCCTGGTTACGCCTAGTGGTCACCATCGGGCTGGAAGGTCGGTAGATCCTCTGGAGCTGCTCCGAAATCTGGCCATACAAAACCAGCTGGGTCAGATCCCAGAAAGAGCAAGTGCCACAAAGGAAGCTTCACTTGGGAACTAAAACCAGCAATTAGCACAGAAGATAATAATATATAGTAAACTGGAGAAATATAATATTACGAGGATATACGGTAAGATAACCATGGAACCATTCAGATAACCAGGTTATAATCCTTAAACCAAACAAGGATCGGGATTGTAACCCTTCGTCTAAACCGAACTTGGTTTCTCACATTTATCAGCAATATAATATAAGAAAATCAGAACATGCAACAATCTTATACAGGATTAAGGCAAGACTAGACTGATTATTCCCTATTCAACAATCACGGCCAAGCAATAAGTATGGCTTGATACTTTAACTAGCTAGGGTTATCACAGGCCTAGTTACTAGCAAGATACAGTGAAATTATTCCACAGCCACAAGCCCTGCAGACCATCCAGGTTACCCAGGTCGAAAATTAGGGGTTGAATTCAGGTGGGTACATCGTCCAAGAAACGCATGTACCCTTAAGTAGCTTGAAGGGTGCAACACATGACAGTGTGCTGGAAATGTGTCCTACTCGACGGCAGGCTACAGATCCCAAGCGCGCTCAGGTAACGGGATTGCCTGTAGCTGGGAGATCTCTTTATGACTAATGTATTAATCTAGTTATTAGCCTTAGTCTATTTTAGTAGGTACTCCTGACCGTGGTACTCAGGAGTCCCATCCTAGACATGATGCAAGACAGGACTGGATTATTTGTGCAAGCACAATCGTCTACGGTATCCAGGTTAATTATACAGGTCATGTCATGTCAGGTAGCCATCGCAACAGCTTATCAAGATTTGCCAGGTTATCATGTCAAGTTTACTTGTCAGGAGTGCGCCACGACGGGCCACCATCAGGTCAAGTTACGTTTCAAGAGTGCACCACTGCGGGTTACTGCCGTGTTCATGGTATATGTGTAGGGCATCATAGTGCAAGCATTAAACCAGGAGATCCAAGTTATGCTGAGATCACAAGACATGAGTTATCAGTAAAATCAATAATAAAACATAGAATACAGTCTATGGAAAAGCCATACGGCTCAGGCATATGCGGCCAAGGAAAGAATCTATACGGGAGCAGCTCATGTGGCTGAGGACGGGAATAGCCCATGCGGCTAGGAATAGAAGGAGGCACATGCGACTCAGTTAGAAGCCAATGTGGCTATGTTCGGTCAAGGGCGCATGCAGTCAGGGAGAAATAGGTGTTATGCGGCTCGCAGGGAGGAGTCCATGCGGCTTGAACGCGCCCGGGCTCATGCGGCCCAAGAGCAAGGGTCCAATGTGGAGCAGGCGCACGGCTCATGCGGCTAGAAGGAAGCTTGAGACGCATGTGGATCAGGGTCGCTGGATCCATACGGCCAGGAATGGCTCGGCCTCATGCGACGGGCGGAGAAGTAGGTACATGCGGTTGGCTGAAAAGTAGGTCCATACGGTTATGAGTACAAGGGTCTCATGCGGCTGAGCGACTTGCCGCATGAATGTTCATACGGTCAAGTACTGCCATGCGGCCAGAGAACTGTTCTTCTTCTCCAAAATTTCTGAGAAGAAGAAAACCATGAACCCATGCTTCCAAGCTCCATAAAACCTTCATCCAGAGTCCAAATCTGAACTTCCATAGGTCAAAATGGAGCAGAACAAAATTTTCTACAACATAGAACCATCAAAATTGAGAAATAACAAGATTAAGTAGATCAAACCCAAGAAATCCGAAAATAAGATAAACTTAGATCTACAAGAATCTAGCCATGAAAAGTGAAAATGCCAAGTACTAAAGTATGTTAGAATGCTATAAAGGGAAGAATGGAACAATAAATTTAGAGTTCCTCCATGAAGCAAGTTGCACTTGCCTAGACCTCTCTCTCTCTCTGGTAGGTAAAGAAGTTATGGTGGAGAAGAAGAAGAATAATGAGGAGAGAGAAAGGAGGATGGGTAATAAATACTAATGATGGTGGTAGGTAAGGGTTCACCTTTGGTTCATAATGAACCAAAGCAAAACCAAGCCAAGTGGAACCCACCCAAGAATAAACCAAGCCATGAAGAAAAACTAAGCAAGGAATCATGCAATATAAGATAAAATACGTACACGTATTCGAAAAATACGTAATACGAACCACAGGCATTACAAAGTTTCCCTGTACGCGTCGTAAATCGAGCCAAGAGTTGCCGAAAAACCTATTTAAAAACAGAATACTGTTTAATTCTAACACCCGATTTGGAAGACGACTCCCTATCGATCTGTCGATAGTTTTGAGAAACCAAATGATGACATTCCTAGACAACCTATAGGGCTTCGAATCTCTTCTTGGAGAATCGGATTTCGTCGACTGTGCGTCGAGAAATCGAACGTCCAAAACGGATAAAAACCTGTTTTCAAAATATGAAAATATTAAAAAAACTCTTCGATACGACGTACGTCCCGCCAATCCGGGCAACGTGGTCGTGAACCGAAAGCATCGAAAGGTGCGTAACGACTTCGTGGACGTGTGGGCTTTGACGGATTTCAAATTGGTTGCATGTGCGCGACGAATTTGATGCGTATCCGTCAAAATTCACCGTATCGGCCTCTGTGCAAATTCTTTGATTACTTTGTATACGTTCGTCAGATCGAGACAAAACTTATGCCAGTAGGACCGTATTGTTTTTCTGGTCCTGTATGCCAAGTTTGGTCTGATTCTGAGACAGTTGATTGGATCGCCGTTTTGCGGGCCCCACGGTCTGATTCAACGGGCAATTTTGTGCACGACCTGTCGGAATCCAACTTAGGACATACGGTTGCATTTATATCAGAAAATTGGATCCATAGACATATAGTTTGATGACTTTAGAGATCGTTGACTCTGGCACGCTTTTCGGTGCATAGCGGGTCCAACGGCGGACACCATTTTAGCCCAAAATTACCGTTTTGCTCCTGTGTCCAGAATTGGACTTAAGGACAGGCAATCCTAGCTAATTTGACTATTCTGAGAATATTGGTAATGTTTATTTCAGCTTCCGGAGACTGTTGTACGAGTTTTGACTATTGTGGCATATTGAGTGGTTTGGACTATCGGTTTCACCAGCAAAGGACCACAGGCGAGTACAGTTTATTATTTGTTTTCAGTATTGATATTTACTATACATCAATATTTAGTCGATAGATATGTGATTTTAGTTTTCTGTTAATTTTGTTCCTTATTGTGTCGGGAGGTGAAGTACCAACGATGTGTGATCCAACCTTAGACCGTGTAGATCGTGTAGACCGTGTTTATTATTGCATTTATTTCTTATAGACAGTATAACTTTAGACCGTATAGACCATGATTATTATTGCATTTAAAACTGTGTAGTTCGTGATTATTATTTTGTAGATAATGTTTCTTTATTGCAATATTTTCTGTAGACCGTGTAACTTTAGACCGTGTCGCATAATTGTTCCGAGACCGATTACATATCAAAGGTACTTCAGTCGGTCAGTTGGTGAGTATTTTATTGTATTTTATTTTTTATTCTTATTATTCAGTTTTATTGTCTTTCTTCATTGTATTTTATGAATCATATGTCTAAAGGCTAACCTCTGTAGTATAGTCATTTTCATATGTTGAAACTGCATTCAGTGAATTGTGCTCGTTCCATTCCTGACTGGAAACCAATATTTTTTAGGTTAGCCGTGGATTCACTTAGCATGGGAGATACGGGGGTACTTGTAGACAAAAGCCTAGAGACTAGCTAGATAGTGGACTTGTAGTCATTCAAATATTTGTACAAGTTTATATTTTTCTGTAAATGTAAAACTTGTGAATATTGTAAGTTAAATTAATTATGTGAATGAGCATTATTTATTATTTTAATCATCATGGCCGTGACAGCGTTCTACCACCGACACTACGGCGTAGGCTGGCTTGGACACGTCTCGTATCCGTTTTAAAAAAAATGGGTGCGGGTCGTGACAAGTTTTTGTGGTGGTCTACGCAGGTCAGGTTTTGCAAATCATGCGAACTCGTGATAGTACTTAAGTTAGTCGTACTATTGCGAGCCTGCGACTAGGAAATGCTCATTCACGAATTAGGATTAATTTAATTTAAGAGAATGACTAGGACTAGGGGTCCCTTATGCAAATTTACCGATGGGTATAGTTTAGGCCATACAATTTAGGATGAGGGTTATTAATTTTGATAGTTATCAGATCCCCATAGGTACACTATTATCTCTTGATATGACGACACGATCCAAAGTGGATAGATTATTCACTTGGTGAAACAAGGCTTCATAGAAGTAATGATTTAACCTTGATGAATTGTTCAATTCATTCTCTTTGCCTCTTAGATATCTTTTCCATATCCTAGCCGAATTATCTATTTAATTTCTAGTTGCCCTAGGAATCATTATTTTATAAAGTTCTGATTTTGTTATCCGTTTACGGACCTCGAGTTATCAAGGTTTTTCTCAATGGTTGAATACACGCGGAATAGATACTAGAACGTTTGTAATACTTTTGTCCTCGGTTTGTTCCTCCATGTTCAATCTTTTATTTTAAGGGTTATGACTGATAGGACAAATACTTATGCCTTATTTCATAGTCAACATGTTTGAATCTCTAGAAGCTCATAAATTTTTACGGATATAGTTAAAGGAATGTTAGTTAACCCATTATGGCAGGACAGCAGCGCACTATCGCCATTTATTTGACTTATGAAGACTATAGATTCACTGCAGCCAGTAGCGCACTGGCGAGGCACGACCCCTAGAGTTGAAATTTATTAATTAAGAAATATAGGTTATAGAATGTTACTAAAAACTATAGCTAGTGGTCCTCTTTTGACCGTAGTCACCCTTGTGTCAATATAATGTAGAGTATCGGATATCATATCACATCCGAATTACGAAACCAAGGGTTTACTATAGCCAGAGTATACGGGCGGGGCATAATCTCCGGTGACATGATTTAGACGTGATTACAAGTTTAGGATACTATGGAGGATAGGACAATGCCATGTATGTCCCATAAGATCCAAAGCCAATATTAGTAGAAGTTTTGTAAGTCGGATAGCGTGTCTCCCAACCTAGTAATACGTGGTCCTTGTGATCTATTGACGAGGAAATTGATTGACGCTAATAGGTTTACCTGGAATATAGAAATTAAAGGTCCATAACCCATTAGTCGACCAAGGCATTATGGATAAGAAGATAAGTAGGAAGACTGTATAAGCAAGAACACCGGGTAAGGTTTGATTCTCATAAAACTCGAACTACTTGTACCTTCTTTCGAAAATCTCGCATACTTGTATTTTGACTATCTTAACCAATGCTGCTATTACAGCCTAGTTTTGCAAGCTCACTATGTTCTCGAGCTTGATTCAAGGCATATGTTTAGTGGGGACGCCTACTAACATATTGTCCAATCAGAATCGATGTATTACAGTCTGATCAACCGTAGTGCACCCGGTTCGCTCTCCCTCTGATTAACCTACGTAGATTGAGATGTAGATGTCTCTAGGATCTCGTCTGCGACTGCATTGACAATTGCTCTTGAAATATACATTCGCCTTTGAATCTCGTAATTATATTCATCGACATCTCCCTTGAACTCTATTGTTTTTGTCTTTCACTGATTTGGAAAGACGAGAGCTCATAATTGATAGAGCGATACAGGGTATCCCCATGGCTATGATAGTTGTAACGCCCCAGTCCCAAAATACGTAGGATTAGGAACGTAGACATGCCAGCCGTATAATAAATATACGTAAGCTGTAAAATACAGTAGAAACCATAACTAATCTCATCCACACAGAATAAATGAATAAAAGACATCACATAAAGATCATAAATTGTCTTGATACAATATGTTGGGCGGAGACAAATCCACTACCAACAAAATATGGAAAAGTACATAGAAAATGAAATGAGTGGCGAGCGAAGCGAAGACGATCCAAATGCAATCATCCTCGAAGAAGTGGCGATGAACACGGCTAGAGCTAGAACACCTGCGAAAGACAATAGCACACACCTGGAGAGATAACCAGGTCCTCAGAGGGACGTAACAAGACACATAATATCATGCCATATAAACTGAATAAATATTGCTCAAATAAATAAGTAAATTGAATTATAACAAGGTCCAATACGCACCTACTGAACGAGCGTACCATCTCTCCAACCAAACAAGGACAGGAGATGGTAAACTAATTCACGACGACGTATCTTTCCAGGCTATGAATCCAATATGGTATACGGACCCCAACAAGGTTCAATACCTTCTCATCGAAGTAGTAAGTCACACCTACAACCAAACAAGGACAAGATGTGACAAACTAATTTGCGACAAGTTATTGTTCCAAGCCACGGTCAGATACAAGTACCCAAACCAAAAGTACTCGTACCTAACGGATAAAGGTAGCATACCGTTCTAAGTGAAATGTAGTTAAGAACAATCCTTCCTACGCATGGGCCCTGGCTAAATAGGATCGGCGTAGTCCCCTCTTGGGCACCAGAGGACCCATCAGTAAGAGCATGACGTTCCGCAGAATTGTCAGTGGCCGTCAGTAATCATGGGTAATCTGACCCGCGTCTCCGGCGGAGCTCATGGGTTACAAAAGGAAAAGTGCATCGAAGCCCATACGCTAAGGAATTGTCCTCCCCGTCTAATGCCTACTCTGTTGTATCCACAACAGTAAACCTTTATAACCGCTAAGTTAAACTAGCATGCAACCTCTATTAGCGGTTATTCCTTTCGCACGGCTTGTACGTACCGGTGGCCAGCCAATCACGCACTTTCGTGTCCTATATGCGAAACACAACTTCGTGTTACAACCTGTCAAGGCCAATGAATGCAACACACAAGGTGGTCCCTTAAATCTAGGTTTAGTGTGAGAAAAATAATATATAGCAGGAAATATAAATGAACAGTAAGTTCTAATAGTTATGCTATGTATCACAGTTTATTTTGCATAAAGAAAATAAATAATGCATGAAATATGAGCTAAAATAAATAGACAGCAAATGGCAAGGTGTCTTGCCTGGTAGGACTCCTGGTGTGCTACGATGATCAATGTGGCACGAACTGCGACTTCAATGCAACAACTATGCAAGGTGATCACGAATGGTGACACGGTCGGTTCCATTGGGTCCAGGACGATCAAATTAGCTAGGGTGGATAGGAGGTGGTTCAGAATTGGCAAGGGAATAGAAATACTAGGATTGGTTACGGACAGGAGAAAATCAAAGAAATAATGGATAAATATTTTTAGAAAATATTTGTAATTCTTGAAATCATAAATTTTGATAAATATCTGTAAGTATGTTTTAGTAGTCAAATGTAATTTTTTTTAGGTAATTACAAAAATCTTTTTAGACAAAATCCAAAGTTTGTCAAATAGAAATATTTAAGTAGAAAACTATGGAAACACAAATAATTCTTAAAAATTTATCTAAGGCTACAAATCCTCATTTTGTAAACCTATAATTATGCCAACTAACTACTCTAAATGGATATACACATATCTTAGCCTCTAATAATTTGTTACAAAAAGATAATTTTCAGGGAAGTATCTATTTTAGTTAATAAAATAATTAATATAGAAGAATGGTACTGATTATACCAAAATATAAATAAAATGATAACTTTTAAAATATTTATAAAACCACTTGGCATATATTGTATGACCAAGATAATATATAAATAAAACCCAAATAAAATAACATCAAAACAAAGCTTTAATTATAATAATTTAAATAAAAAGCATCTGTTGATTGGCCTCTCTCTATACTAAATAAACAATAAAAATAATAATAATAACTGTACTAATATTAATAAATGATAATAATAGTAATAATAGTAGTAATAATAATAATAATAATAATAATAATAATATATTGAACAGAAACATCAATCAAAGCAAAAAAAAGACATAAAAACAAAAAAATATCAAAACAACCCCTAATAAAGCAACAGAATGGGGCTGCTGTTCCCTTTATGCGAAAAGAGGGGAGAGGGAGAAAGAAGGTCGGGGAAGAGTGATGAGCGAGCGGGAGATGGTCGTCGGGGTCTTCGTCGGCCGCGGAGGAGTGGGGCGGCGGTGGAGACGCTCAAGGTGAATGGGGAGCGCGCTGGTCTCGGCTGCGTGGCCAGGAGGAAGCGGGAGAACGGGAAGGCGAGGTCGGCTCGTCGGCACGAGCGAGGGTTTCGGAGAGGTGGAGCGGCGGGGAAGAGTGGTGCCGACGGAGGGAGGCGGACACGCGCGGGGTTTCGGGGTCGCGGCGGAGCCACAGTCGAAAGAGGGGAGAGCCGGAGGAAGAGGAGGGCAGGTTCGTAGGCGACGGGATACGGCCGAGACTACGACGGTGGGAATGGAAACGGCGGCTAGGGTACGCCGCGGCCGGAGGAGGGGGCTACGGCGGTGGCGGCTCGCGGAGTTTGCCGAGGCGGCGGTCACGCGCGGAGGGCGGGCGGAGGTGGCGCGCACGCAGCGACGGCGGCTCGCCATCACGCAGCGGCGGCGGAGGTAAGCCCTGGCGGTGGTGGAATTGATTTTTTTGGGCTTTAAATTTTGGGTTTGCTGTCGGTGGTGGCGTGGTGATGATGATGGCGGTGGTTGCGAGGGTTTCGGCCGATGGCCGTGATTGGTTGGGTGTTCTGCGGGTTGGTGGTCGTGGTGGTGACGGGCGGAACGACGGGGTTGGCCGGATTGGTACTGACGGTGGTGGTATCTGTACGGTAGGTTTGGCCAGGTCTGTTCGGTTGTCGGGAGGTGATGGAGGGTGGTTAACTGGTGGTGATGGTGTAGTTGGTAGTGGCTGGGTTCGGTGTGTTTCCAGGGGTGGATGTCGAGGTGGTGATGGCCACAGGGGTGGTGGTGATGGTGGTTTTAGCCGGGCCGAAGGGTTCGGGTCTACGGCCGTTGGCCGAGAGAGGGGCTGGTGGTCGTGTTGAGGGACAGGGAAGAGACAAGACACGGTGGAGGTTAAACTAGGTTTAGGATTTTGATTAGGAATTTATTGATGTCGGGGGGTGTCCGACACGGAAAATATATGTAGATGTAAACATGGAATAAGAATATGGATGGTGGAACACGGACACGGTACACGCACATTTGTGGTGGAGAAAATTGTGGAGAAATTCATAAAAAAAGTTGGTGGAGTACCTGCCTATTTATAGGATGTGTGAATTCCCAATTGGATAAGAATTAGGATCCCTTAAAACCCAATTTAGATATTTTCTAATTTAATTTAAAGCAAATCCAAATCCAAATCCAAATCCAAATCCAAATCCAAATCCAAATCCAAATCCAAATCTAAACCTAATTTCAAATTAAATATCCAATTTAAATCAAATTAAATTTCTAGTATAAAATCCATGAGATAAATCAATTTCAAATATTTAACTATTTAAATAAATCCAAAATTTTAAATCAAGATTTAAATGTCCCAATAATTTCAAACATATATTTTCCAAAATACTATTAATATTAATTTCAAAAATTACGTTATTATTTAGAAATAACTCAAATAAATATTTATGAAATATATATGTAAGCATAAATAATGCATACTTTTCCTAGTACACAATAAAATATTATTTGATTAATAACTCTTAAAAAACAAAAAGGCTTTTTATAACAAGAATAATAATTATATATAATATTTTGAGAGTGTATAATAAAATAGAAAAATGCTTTTCTAAAATATGTACGCTCGCACATATTTGTACTCGTCGAGCAAAAAAATAATAAATAAATAGATAATAAAATTTTGTGTGCGACGTACAATACGACTACGCGATGTACAATACAAAATTGTAAATAAGTACCAAATTTAAATAATAAAATAAAAAAATAGTAGAATTTTAGGGGTTTTACATCCTACCCAACTTAAAAGAATTTCGTCCTCGAAATTAAGAATTAGTAGGGGGGTGAGAGGACACAAGGGGGTATCAATAGGGATCCAACGACGACAATGTTTTCACAAAATCATGTCGTAAGAAATCGCGATCTAGATCGTAAAAAAACAATACGGTATGGTCACGGGTAATGAATGAGGGTCACGATTAAGAGAACGAAATAGATTTCACTTAAATTAAGTGATTGGAGGGTCTTGATAGGGCCGAGTAGTTTGGGATGAAGATATAGCAACATCGAGTGAGAATGGTCATAGCCGATGGGAATGTTAGAGGAAGTTCTAGTATGACGCTTTCGTCCTCCTAAAATAGGTGAGGGCGAAGCAATAAGGAGTTTCAAGACTATATTATCGAATACGAGTACGTGATTCAAGGACGACCGAAAATTTTAAAAGAATTGCCAAGGCAGTCGCGGATGGGACTCTAGAGGAAAAGTTTAGCTATGTCCCTATCCACGCAGAACGATAGATAAAAGCGAACCAAAGTGCACTCGGTTGATCAGACCATCCTGCACCGGTTTTGATTAGACAATATGTTAGTGGGAATTCTTCCAATAACATATGTCATGAACAAGCTTGATAAAGATTTGAGCTTGCAAAAACTAGGCTACATTAGCATCATTAGTCTAGATAGTAAAAATATAGGCACGAGATTAAGATTAAAATAAAGAACAAATAGTCTAAGAGTCATAAGGATCTAAGCCTTGTTTATTCCTATACCATCATTCTACATTTTTATTGACCAAGGCTTGGTTGAACAAATGGGTTAAATTTCTCTAGTCTCTATGGTCTAGATAGTACTATTGGTATTTCCTTAATGGTCAATGGTGTGTCAAATCGTGGGGTATTCTACCCAACTTAAAGAATTAAGCTAAGGGTGTTTTGGGACAATGTCTAACTAGTAGGGTCAATCTCTAGCAAGCACGAAGGGAAGATAAGAATAGTGATAGGAGGAATCAAGCAAGATGATGGGTCGATCGAATATGGAATCGAGAAAAAGGTCAAGTACGTGGATGAGATCCTAGACTTCTAATCCTATTCGCAGGCTTGCTTGGTACGGTAAAGTAACCAAACAATTTATCTTGACCTGCATGGGCCACCACAAAAACATGTAACGCCCCAGTCCCAAAATACGTAGGACTAGGAATGTAGACATGCCAGCCGTATAATAAATATACGTAAGCTGTAAAATGTAGTAGAAACCATAACTAATCTTATCCACACAGAATAAATGAATAAAAGATATCACATAAAGATCATGAATTGTATTGATACAATATGTTGGGCAGAGACAAATCCACTACCAACAAAATATGAAAAAGTACATAGAAAATGAAATGAGTGGCGAGCGAAGCGAAGACGATCCAAATGCAATCATCCTCGAAGAAGTAGCGATGAACACGGCTAGAGCTAGAACACCTGTGAAAGATAATAGCACACACCTGGAGAGATAACTAGGTCCTCAGAGGGACGTAACAAGACACATAATATCATGCCATATAAACTGAATAAATATTGCTCAAATAAATAAGTAAATCAAATTATAACATGGTCCAATACGTACCTACTGAACGAACGTACCATCTCCCCAACCAAACAAGGACAAGAGATGGTAAACTAATTCACGGCGACGTATCTTTCCAGGCTTTGAATCCAATTTGGTATCCGGACCCCAACAAGGTTCAATACCTTCTCATCGAAGTAGTAAGTCACACCTACAACCAAACAAGGACAAGATGTGACAAACTAATTCGCGACAAGTTATTGTTCCAAGCCACGGTCAGATACAAGTACCCAAACCAAAAGTACTCGAACCTAACGGATAAAGGTAGCCTACCGTTCTAAGTGAAATGTAGTTAAGAACAATCCTTCCTACGCATGGGCCCCGACTAAATAGGATCGGCGTAGTCCCCTCTTGGGCACCAGAGGCCCCATCAGTAAGAGCATGACGTTCCGCATAATCGTCAGTGGCCGTCAGTAATCATGGATAATCTGACCCGCGTCTCCGACGGAGCTCACGGGTTACAAAAGGAAAAGTGCATCGAAGCCCATACGCTAAGGAATTGTCCTCCCCGTCCAATGCCTACTCTGTTGTATCCACAACAGTAAACCTCTATAACCGCTAAGTCAAACTAGCATGCAACCTCTATTAGCGGTTATTCCTATCGTACGGCTTGTACGTACCGGTGGCCAGCCAATCATGTACTTTCGTGTCCTATATGCGACACACAACTTCGTGTTACAACGTGTCAAGGCCAATGAATGCAACACACAAGGTGGTCCCTTAAATCTAGGTTTAGTGTGAGAAAAATAATACATAGCAGGAAATATAAATGAACAGTAAGTTCTAATAGTTATGCCATGTATCACAGTTTATTTTGCATAAAGAAAATAAATAATGCATGAAATATGAGCTAAAATAAATAGACAGCAAATGGCAAGGTGTCTTGCCTAGTAGGACTCCTGGTGTGCTGCGATGATCAATGTGGCATGAATTGTGACTTCAATGCAACAACTATGCAAGGTGACCACGGATGGTGACACGGTCGGTTCTATTGAGTCCAGGACGGTCAAATTAGCTAGGGTGGATAGGAGGTGGTTCAGAATTGGCAAGGGAATAGAAATACTAGGATTGGTTACGGACAGGAGAAAATCAAAAAAATAATGGATAAATATTTTTAGAAAATATTTGTAATTCTTGAAATCATAAATTTTGATAAATATCTGTAAGTATGTTTTAGTAGTCAAATGTATTTTTTTTAGGTAATTACAAAAATCTTTTTAGGCAAAATCCAAAGTTTGTCAAATAGAAATATTTAAGTAGAAAACTATGGGAACACAAATAATTCTTAAAAATTTATCTAAGGCTACAAATCCTCATTTTGTAAACCTATAATTATGCCAACTAACTACTCTAAATGGATATACACATATCTTAGCCTCTAATAATTTGTTACAAAAAGGTAATTTTCAGGGAAGTATCTATTTTAGTTAATAAAATAATTAATATAGAAGAATGGTACTAATTATACCAAAATATAAATAAAATAATAACTTTTAAAATATTTATCAAACCACTTGGCATATATTGTATGACCAAGATAATATATAAATAAAAACCGAATAAAATAACATCAAAACAAAGCTTTAATTATAATAATTTAAATAAAAAGCATCTGTTGATTGGCCTCTCTCTATACTAAATAAACAATAAAAATAATAATAATAACTGTACTAATATTAATAAATGATAATAATAGTAAAAATAATAATAATAATAATAATAATAATAATAATAATAATAATAATAATAATAATAATATACTGAACAGAAACATCAATCAAAGCAAAAAAAAAGACATAAAAACAAAAAATATCAAAACAACCCCTAATAAAGTAGCAGAATGGGGCTGCTGTTCCCTTCATGCGAAAAGAGGGGAGAGGGAGAAAAAGGGTCGGGGAAGAGTGATGAGCGAGCGGGAGATGGTCGTCGGGGTCTTCGCCGGCCGCGGAGGAGTGGGGCGGCGGCGGAGACGCTCAAGGTGAAGGGGGAGCGCGCTGGTCTCGGCTGCGTGGCCAGGAGGAAGCGGAAGAATGGGAAGGCGAGGCCGGCTCGTCGGCGCGAGCGAGGGTTTCGGAGAGGTGGAGCGACAGGGAAGAGCGGTGCCGGCGGAGGGAGGCGGACACGCACGGGGTTTCGGGGTCGCGGCGGAGCCACAGTCGGAAGAGGGGAGAGCCGGAGGAAGAGGAGGGCAGGTTCGTAGGCGGCGGGATGCGGCCGAGACTACGGCGGTTGGAAAGGAAACGGCGGCTAGGGCACGCCGCGGCCGGAGGAGGGGGCTACGGCGGTGGCGGCTCGCGGAATTTCTCCGAGGCGGCGGTCACGCGCGGAGGGCGGGCGGAGGCGGCGCGCACGCGGCGACGTTGGCTCGCCATCATGCGGCGGCGGCGAAGGTAAGCCCTGGCGGTGGTGGAATTAATTTTTTGGGTTTTAAATTTTGGGTTTGCTGTCGGTGGTGGCGTGGTGATGATGATGGCGGTGGTTGCGATGGTTTCGGCCGATGGCCGTGATGGGTTGGGTGTTCTGCGGGTTGGTGGTCGTGGTGGTGACGGGCGGAACGACGGGGTTGGCCGGATTGCTACTGACGGTGGTGGTGTCTGTGCAGTGGGTTTGGCCAGGTCTGGTCGGTTGTCGGAAGGTGATAGAGGGTGGTTAACTGGTGGTGATGGTGTAGTTGGTAGTGGCTGGGTTCGGTGTGTTTCCAGGGGGTGGATGCCGAGTTGGTGATGGCCACATGGGTGGTGGTGATGGTGGTTTTAGCCGGGCCGAAGGGTTCGGGTCTGCGGCCGTTGGCCGAGAGAGGGGCTGGTGGTCGTGTTGAGGGACAGGAAAGAGACGGGACACGGTGGAGGTTAAACTAGGTTTAGGATTTTGATTAGAAATTTATTGATGTCGGGGGGTGTCCGACAAGGAAAATATATGTAGATGTAAACATGTAATAAGAATATGGATGGTAGAACACGGACACGGTGCACGCACATTTGTGGTGGAGGAATTCATAAAAAAAGTTGGAGGAGTACCTGCCTATTTATAGGATGTGGGAATTCCCAATTGGATAAGAATTAGGATCCCTTAAAACCCAATTTAGATATTTTCTAATTTAATTTAAAGCAATCAAATCCAAATCCAAATCCAAATCCAAATCTAAATCTAATTTCAAATTAAATATCCAATTTAAATCAAATTAAATTTCTAGTATAAAATCCATGAGATAAATCAATTTCAAATATTTAACTATTTAAATAAATCTAAAATTTTAAATCAAGATTTAAATGTCCCAATAATTTCAAAAATATATTTTCTAAAATACTATTAATATTAATTTCAAAAATTACATTATTATTTAGAAATAATTCAAATAAATATTTATGAAATATATATGTAAGCATAAATAATGCATACTTTTTCTAATACACAATAAAATATTATTTGATTAATAACTCTTAAAAAACAAAAATACTTTTTATAACAAGAATAATAATTATATATAATATTTTTAGAGTGTGTAATAAAATAGAAAAATGCTTTTCTAAAATATGTATGCTCGCACATATTTGTACTCGTCGAGCAAAAAAAAATAATAAATAAATAAATAAATAGATAATAAAATTTTGTGCGCGACGTACAATACGACTACGCGACGTACAATACAAAATTATAAATAAGTACCAAATTTAAATAATAAAATAAAAAAATAGTAGAATTTTAGGGGTTTTACATAGTTGTATACACAAGTGTAGCTACCATCGGCTAGCCATGTGACTAGAACCTTTCCTAGAGTTACTCGTTCTCCTCTCGACCCCCAAACTGCTATTTGGTCCTTCTAGCCATCTGAACTTGAGAATGATTAGGGTTTTACCCTTAGTCAAAATGACAACCTAGGAGACTATCTATTCTCAAGAAAACAATTTATTGTGAGTCTCTAATTTATTGCCTGAAGCTTGCTTTAACTAGCAACCCTTAAGTCCATACCCCTAGAACTCTTGTGACAATAGTCTGGCAGGCTTAACACAAATAGAAACTCACGACTCAGTTGTTAGAAATCTTTTCGTAGGATGTGCCTTAGAGTTGGTTATCCCGTCGAAAACTCTCGTATATTATGGACGAGTAGGTCATTCTATTTTATCGACCATGTGTCATTGTACACACTTATTTTCTATTTATTCAGGAGCGATCCTTGACTTAACTTATATCTACCGTATTCCGTTACGCCGGGCCTTAATCTTTATTAACAAGAGTTGAGGTACAATATCCGGACTTTAGAATTCTTCTAACCTCATTATTCGTAAAACCATGACCTAGCTTCTAAGGTGGGTAGACTGTAAGCCTTCTAAAATTTTAGGATATACGAGGATTGCCGATTGATTAGATTAACTTCCATTAGGATGATAATTTGTGTCTCATGGACTCCCACTTTCCATCTAGATCATTTTGTGTCCCCGGCCGTGTCATTAATATTCGAAGCACGAGACCAGCTATTACCTTCCAACAAATTTCATATACAAGATCTAGACGAGTCCACCTTCATATAGGTATATCATGTCCCACTCAAACATGTTCCTTTGTACTCTATTTTTATGGCACGACTTGCAGGTAAAAGGACTAGCTATAACCCTTACCATAATACCGGTATGCTTCCCGATTTCCATTAGAGACTCAACTTTGACTCGAATCTTTCGACCCAATATATGGTTATGATCGACTCGAAGCCCACTACGCACATGTCACTAGTGTGCCATTAAATTGTGTCTTCTCATGCTATTTAAACACAAAAGTCATGGAAGGCGTATCTTCAGGGCTTACAGAGCCTATTTAACCTATCCGACTGCCCAATTAGCTCAACCACTCGGGTGGAAAACTATTCTAGGTTACCCTTGCCTAGTAGAAATAGTTTTAGCATAGGGACCTTGTCCAGTCCATATAGATTGAAATCTAAGTTTCATCCAACCAACAATTGATGTCCAATTAGAGAATCCATTAAGACCTAGTAAAACCCATCCATACATACCACTATATTTGGACTATAAAACCGAACTATTTAAAATAGGTCCCTATACCTATTATGTAGTTCCCACCTCTTAGAATATGAATTCATTCGTAACCCCTAACCCATTTACCTAAAAGTTGCGATACGATCTTGTATTGTATTTATATTCCTTGCTCTTGCGTTTAAATAACCACGTAAAAAAAATCACAATCTTGATTTCTCCAATTTTCGTTCTATTATGGAATCTGTTCAGAATTTCGAGAACGGGACTTATGTATTGCACGGATTGCAAGCCCCTCTAAGAAATGAAGGGTTCTTGATTTAGCAAGTGACTGGACCAGAGTTGCCAATTTAGCAATAAGTCAATGGTTTATGAACATTCTTTCTGTCTGCATCATTGAATACTCTCTACCGCACTAGAAATTTCATTTTTTACTCTCGATTGTTCTTCCTTATTTCCCCTGTCCTTCCTATTTCGGAGCAACGAATGGTCATGCTTATTAGAGTTTACTAATAATTCTTAGCCACTTGTGTAATTTGTTGCTCGTTAAATTTTGGGGTTGCTTGATAGATAGGAGAGGATTATAGATGCCATATACAGTAGGTATCTAGCGATAGCAAATTTAGCAAGTAGTTGGATGATTATAAAGTTTTAGTGACATGAGATTTGAGGGAGTAGTGTGACCAAAGGTGGGTAGAAACTCTCCAGGATTCGTAGTACGAAATGACTATGATAATAGATGATAACTAATGGAAACTGTCTTCTATCATAGCGGATGGACTCTTCCCTTAAATTTCGAGGACGAAATTATTTTTAAGGTGGGTAGATTTGTAGCTGCCTTCTCCAGAAAATTTGGAATATTTTTATTATTATTTATTTTATTGGAATGGTAATTTTTAGATTGTATAAATAATTATTTAGTTAATTATTACGGTAGATGATTTTAGCCATGGCGGAGTTTTAGAGTGCAAGGTGACTAGAGATCGTGGCACGGATAGTGCGATGGCATGCTTAGACTAGTGTATTAGCCCTGGTAAGGAAGGCCCAGTCATGAGTATGTCCTAACTAGGAAAACCAAGCCAAGTTGCGACTTAACGCTTACCGAATATTTATTTAGTTATTATTTATATTATTGAGTTTAAGGAAACCGATGATACCATTTTAGCCGAACTGGACCCGAACTGAGCCCAAGCCCATGTAGTCATGCGGCACGTCAAATGACATTCGTGTTGGTGTATTTTGGTGAGTGTGTTATATTCCGTTTTAATGATTTAATAACTATTTCTAAATATTCGTAATTTAAATTTTATAAATATCATTATTAATTAATATTCAATAATATTGGTATAAAATAGGTCCTTATACGCTTTAGGATTATTAGACTGCACATAGTGGTATATATATGCACACCATTATTGTTTTATTAAATTTTGTCATTATTATTATTATTTTATTGAGGCTATTATTATATAATATCATTTTATTATTATTGGTTATAATATTTTTGTCAATTAAATATTGTTATATATAGTCAGATATATATATATATATATATATATATATATATATATATATATATATATATATATATATATATAGAGAGATAAGGTCTACCCTAGTAATAGATAAGTTTGGGGTTATTTAGATTTTATGGGATTTATTTAGGTTTTATAGAGACTATAAATAAGCATATATATATGTATATTGTATATATATATATATATATATATATATATATATATATATATATATATATATATATATATATATATATATATATTTTTTTTTTATTTGTAATTTATAATTTCAATATTGACCCAGCAGGGACCCATATGCGAATATTGAATGTATAGGGACTTCGTTGGAAGTTTTCTATGTTTCCCAGCGGGCTCAAACCCGAGCGGCTTCTCGGTTTTGTTCAAGCGCATATAAATATGTACAACTGCGAGAGCTAAAACGAGGAGACCAACAAAACCCTAACCCCTACCTACGCAGCACGACCCCAGCCACATGGGCGAAGCCCTTCCCGTGCACGCCACCTCCGTGCACCGCCGGCCAGGTGCGGATTCCCGACCACGCGCACGAACGTGGGAAACAGAACAGTGTAGCAGACTGGCCAACTTCGAGGCGATGGTTCGTCGCCTCCAGTGGGTCGTTTTGTCAACCGATCGATCTGGTATGTTCATAACATGACCCTCTACTAATCCCTTCAACTAATTCGATTTAAGTTTCCCTGTACGCATCGTAAATCGAGGCAAAAGTTGCCGAAAAACCTATTTAAAAACAGAATACTGTTTGGTTCTAACACCCAATTTGGAAGACGACTCCCTGTCGATCTGTCGATAGTTTTGAGAAACCAAATGATGACATTCCTAGACAACCTATAGGGCTTCGAATCCCTTCTTGTAGAATCGGATTTCGTCGACTGTGCGTCAAGAAATCGAACGTCCAAAACGGATAAAAACCTGTTTTCAAAATATAAAAATATTAAAAAAACTCTTCGATACGACGTACGTTCTGCCAATTCGGGCGATATAGTCGCGAATCGAAAGCATCGAACGGTGCGTAACGGCTTCGTAGACGTGTGGGCTTTGACGGAATTCAAATTGGTTGCGTGTGCGTGACGAATTTGATGCGTATCCGTCAAAATTCACCGTATCGACCTCTGTACAAATTCCTCGATTACTTTGTGTACGTTCGTCAGATTGAGACGAAACTTGTGCCAGCAGGACCGTATCATTTTTCTGGTCCTGTATGCCAAGTTTGGTCCGATTCTGAGACAGTTGATTGGATCGTCGTTTTGCGGGCCCTACGGTCCGATTCAACGGGCGATTTTGTGCACAGCCTGCCGGAATCCAACTTAGAACATACGGTTGGGTTCGTATCAGAAAACTGGATCCGTAAACATGTAGATTGACGACTTTAGAGACTGTTGACTCTAGCACACTTTTCGGTGCATAGCGGATCCGACGGCGGATACCATTTTGGCCCAAAATTACCGTTTTGCTCCTGTGTCCAGAATTTGACTTAAGGATAGGCAATCCTAGCTAATTTGACTATTCTGAGAACATTGGTAATGTTTATTTCAGCTTTTGGGGACTGTTGTACGAGTTTTGACTATTGTGACATATTGAGTGGTTTGGACTATCGATTTTACCAGCAAATGACCACAGGCGAGTACAGTTTATTATTTGTTTTTAGTATTAATCTTTACTATACATCAGTGTTTAGTCGATAGATATGTGATTTCAGTTTTTTGTTGATATTTTTCCTTGTTGTGTCGGGAGGTGAAGTACCAACGATGTGTGATCCGACCTTAGACCGTGTAGATCGTGTAGACCGCGTTTATTATTGCATTTATTTTTTATAGACAGTGTAACTTTAGACCGTGTAGACCGTAATTATTATTGCATTTAAAATTATGTAGTTCGTGATTATTATTTTGTAGTCAATATTTCTTTATTGTAATATTTTTTGTAGACCGTGTAACTGTAGACCGTGTAACTTTAGACCATGTCGCATAATTGTCCCGAGTCCGATCACATATCAAAGGTACTTCAGTAGATCAGTTGGTGAGTATTTTATTTTATTTCATTTTCTGTTCTTATTATTCAGTTTTATTGTCTTTCTTTATTGTATTTTATGAATCATATGTCTAAAGGCTAACCTCTGTAGTATAGTTATTTTCATATATTAAAACTGCATTCAGTGAATTGTGCTCGTTCCATTCCTGACTGAAAACTAATATTTTTTTGGTTAGCCGTGGATTCACTTAGCATGGGAGATACGGGAGTACTTGCAGACAAAAGCCAAGAGACTAGCTAGATAATGGACTTGTAGTCATTCAAATATTTGTACAAGTTTATATTTTTCTGCAAATATAAAACTTGTGAATAATATAAGTTAAATTTATTATGTGAATGAGCATTATTTGTGATTTTAATCTTCATAGTCGTGACAGCGTTCTACCCCGACACTACGGCGTAGACTGGCTTGGACACGTCTCGTATCCATTTTAAAAAAAATGGGTGCGTGTCGTGACAGGTATACCTGTGCTGGTTTGGGCAAAGCAAGTGATGTGATCCCCCGAGGTAGATGACGCCCCATGACTGCCGTCCGAACCCAGCTTCGTGCTGCGTAACTTCGCGAGGAACTCCTTCTCAAGAGGGGTTAACTCAGCCAGGTGATTTTTACCCCCTTCCTCCGCCAGATTAGCTTTGTGTCCTCCAGAATAATTTCTCCTTCTACCATCATAACTGCGTCTACCACCTCGACGTCCACCGCGGCCCCGTCCACGATCACTCGATGGACTTTGCAGGGTTTTGGAAAAAATCTGATATAATGTCCCGAGTCACCACAGTTATGGCAAGCACCGGCCACCGAGGAAGGCTGATTGAAGGCGGCAAGGGCAGATTTGTCAACAGCGGCTTGCTCTCCCTGAAAATAGCCCTTGTTGGGCATCAACTTCAATCGAGCCTCTTCTTGTGTCATGGCAGCTATGGCTTCTTCTAAGGTTGGAAGCATAGGCTGTGCTAGGAGTACATTCCTTCTATGCTCAAACACAGGGTTAAGACCCTTCAAGAACTTCATCATCCGTTGTCGCGAAATATAATCCAAGAACTTTTAGAAATGTTTTGCAAATGCTGGTTCAACTTGTGCATCTTCCATCCCAAGAGGATCATAGTGATCCAGATCAGACTAGTACTTCTTCAACAGTGCTTCATACTCAGAGATGGTACAGTCGTCCTGGGCTACCCTATCAAGTTTATCCTGCAGTTGGAAGACCCGTATAGGATTGCCTGAGCCTGAGTACATATCCTTCAAAGTTCGCCATATATCAGCAGCAGCCTCCATCGCCTCTATATTGCCCGATACCTGGTCGGTCAAGGAGGCTGTCAACCATCCAGCCACAACATTGTTAACAATTTCTCAAATTGCAAACTCCTTTGAGGAGGGATCATCTGGCGCCTTGGTTTGGCCATTGACGTAGCAAACCAAGCCTCGTCCCTTCAGCGTCCGTATTGCCTGCCATGACCATTTCAAGTAGTTGGACGTTCCTTCCAACTTCGTCTCCAGCTTGTCCAGCTTCTCCATTTTATAGGGTGACGGATCCACATCAGTATGGATCACACGTGGGATTGCCTCGGTTAATCTCTTTGATAAAATATCATCAACCAAGGCCTTCATCTCTTATGCTGTCAGTTTACCACTGATCGAATCCATGGCATCTTCAACTGTGATTCGTCGTCGTCGTCGCCTTCGCCGGCTTCGTCGTCGTCATCTTCGTCGGCTTCGTCGTCGTCGTCTTTATGTAAAGTCTTCAACAGAGACCTTACGTATGCACGGTTAACGTGGCCAACATTGGCGTGCGCATGTAGATCCTAATTTGCAGATCGAGAACGGAAAAACAAAAAAGTATTTTGTAATTCCGGAGGGCATAATCTAGGAACAGATTATGCAAATAAAGTATTTGACATTCATCCGTTTTCGAATAACCGCCCATATAATCTCTCACACAAATTAGGGTTTTTTCGTTTTGAAGAAAAAAAAGGAGGGGGCGTCGGGGGGGCAGCAGCAGGGGGTTCGGCGGCGGCAGCAGGGGGCATCGGGGCAGCGGGGAGGGGGGGTCGTCGGGGGGGGCAGGGGGGCGTCGGAGGGGGCAGAGAAGGGGGGCGTCGGCGGCAGGGGGGCGTCGGGGAAGCAGGGGGGAGCGGCAGTAGGGGGCGTCGAAGGGGGGGCAGGGGGGACGGGGGGGGGGGGGGGGCGTCGGCGGGGCAGGAGGGTGGGTTTGCCGGGTTGGAAAAGGGGTAGGAATTTTTTTTGTGGTTATGGCTCTGATACCATGTAGAGAATAATTGTTGTATATTTTATTGATTTGCTACTCCACTACTTATAGGGAGTTTAGCTCCTCTTCATACTATATTTTCCAATATGGGACTAAATCTCTTATTAGTTCTCAACAACGATTACGATTACATTATAGTGTACCAAATGAGGCCTAAGTACAAACTTCGTCAACTACAGATACTGTTGGAGTAGGTGGGGTTTCCAACCTATGTGAAGAATACCCCGGAGAACGACGAGCGCCATCTGTGTGTCGGAGAAGCTCGGGGAGTGCATAGTTCCTATTTTGGAACATAAATGGTAAGGAAATATATGATTAGATTTCCATATTTACTTTGATCATATATTTATGATTGGACCCTTCATATAGTAGCTTTACATATTGTCACTCCCGTTTCCCGTTATATGTATTTTTTAGGATACGTATACGGATTTCTGATAAATGTCAGGTGGCCCGTATTTCGATTTATCTTGCTTAGCTTAGCCTTGGTTTAATCTTGACTTGATTGGTTTAACTTGGCTCGTTTTGGAGTTGGCTTGGTTTATTTTTGGTTGGTTCATCATGGATAGAACCCCCTACCTACCACCATCCCCCTTTATAAACCCACCCACTTTTTCTTTCTCCTCATTATTCTCCATAACTCTTCTTCTTTCTCCATTAAAAACCACTTCCCCCTCCTAGGCAAGTACAACTTGCTTCCACAAGAGAACCTATTTTTTTATTCTTCCATTAGCTTCTTCTCATGTTTTTAAGACACATTAGAACTTGTCATTTTCTATTTTGAAGCTTTGATTTTTGTAGATATAGAAATTGGTCATTTTCGGATTTTGGTGGTTTTGATCTATCAAAATTATTTATTCTCAAGTTTTGATGGTTCCATGTTGATGAGAATTTCATTCTATCCAATTTTGACCTTTGAAAAGTTGGATTTGGACTTGTTTTGACCAAGTTAGGGACATTTGAAGTTATGGGTTCAACCATGGAATTCCTGCTGATTTGGAGAAGACAGTGAGCAGTGTGTGCCAGCTTTTTATCTTGGGCCACTGTGTTGTGCGCGCTCCTTAGCGCGGTGCAGCCTGACCCATTGTGCGCGCTCTTTAGCGCAGCGCAGACTGACCCTGCGCGTAGCGCGGCACAGCCTGACCCAATGTGCGTGCTCCTTAGCGCGGCGCATCCTGACCCTTGCGCGCGCTCTTTAGTGTGGCGCAACCTGGCTATTACCGGCGGTTTGTATCAGACTTTGCTCGGATTTCAGCACCATTAACGCAGTTGACCCGCAAGGATATACAGTTTGCTTGGACAGCAGAGTGTCAGAGTTTATTCGAGAAGTTGAAGCGAAGATTGATGACGGCTCCCATTCTCACGCTTCCAGATGGGACTGGAGGATTTTCAGTTTATTGCGACGCGTCCGGCAAGGGATTAGGATGTGTCTTGATGCAGCATGGAAAGGTTGTAGCTTATGCATCACGGCAACTTCGTGATCATGAGAGGAATTATCCAACCCATGACTTAGAATTAGCGGCGGTGGTCTTCACACTCAAGTTGTAGAGGCATTATTTGTATGGGGATCGGGTAGAGATTTTTACCGACCACAAGAGTTTTAAGTATGTGTTTATCCAGAAGGATCTTAACATGCATCAGAGAAGATGGCTAGAGCTACTTGTGGATTATGACATCAACCTGCAGTATCATCCTGGAAAGGCCAATGTTGTTGCGGACGCATTGAGCAGAAGAGCAGGAGCTTATTTCCTAACAGCACGGCCAGAGTTATTAACAGACCTTCAGAAGATGGGAATAGAAATAGTTCTTCCTACCAATGCGGCATTGATGGCCAGCATGCAAGTTCAGTCCAGTATAGTTGAGAGGATTAAGATGGCACAATCAGTAGATTCTAAGCTTCAGCGGCTTAGAGCAGAGTGTGAAGCAGGACGAAGACCAGAGTTATGCATTCACGAAGATGGTACACTCTGACATGGAAGGCATCTTTGTGTGCCTAGTCGTGATATCAGGCAGAAGATCATGGTAGAGGCTCAAAGTTTACAGTATTTAATTCATCCCAGCGGTACTAAAATGTACCGGGACATCCGTCAGTATTTCTGGTGGAATGGCATGAAGAGGGAGATAGCCTGGTTTGTCTCTCGTTGTTTAGTTTGCCAACAAGTTAAAGCTGAACATCAGAGGCCAGCTGGACTTCTTCAACCTTTATCGATCCCAAAATGGAAATAGGAGCACATTACTATGGATTTTGTAACTGGGTTACCTAAATCCCCAGCTGGAAGAGATGCTATATGGGTTATAGTTGATCGTCTCACGAAGGTAGCTAATTTTCTCCCCTTCAGAGTTGGTCAGTCAACGGATCAGCTAGCAGAGATGTACCTCAGGCAGATAGTCAGGTTGCATGGAGTACCAGTCAGTATTGTATCCGACAAAGATTCGAGATTTATATCGCACTTTTGGCGGAGTCTTCAAGAGAGCTTGGGGACTCGACTCAAGTTCAGTTCAGCTTATCATCCGAAGACAGATGGTCAGTCAGAGCACACGATCCAGACTCTTGAAGATATGTTGCGGTCCTGTACACTCGACTTCGGTGGTTCGTGGGAAGATCACCTGCATCTCGTGGAGTTCTTCTATAACAACAGTTTTCAGGCCAGTATCCAGATGGCTCCCTTTGAAGCACTGTATGGCATGAAGTGCAGACTACCTTTAGCTTGGGATGATGTCGGCGAGAGACAGATGCTTGGTCCAAAAATGATTGCGCAGACAATCGAGGTAGTCAGACAAGTCAGAGATCATCTTCGAGTTGCCCAAGATCGCCAGCGCCATTGGACCGATTCTCATCGGCGTCTCTTTGAGTTTTTAGTCGACGACCATGTGTTCCTTAGGATCTCGCCTACCCGTGGCGTCATTCGATTCGGCGTACGAGAAAAGCTTAGTCCTTGGTATATTGGGCCGTTCGATATTCTAGAGCGAGTAGTTGATGTGTCCTATCGTCTCGCTCCTCCGCCGTCGTTATGTGAGGTGTATGATGTCTTCCATGTATCCCAATTACGACGGTATATTCCGGATCTGAGCCATGTCCTTGATCATTCGGAATTGGTTGTTAGTACCAACTTTTCGTATGAGGAAAGGCCCGTATCCATATTGGACCGAAGAGAGAAGATACTCAAGAACAAGACTATTAGTTTAGTCCGTGTTGCTTGGGGTCATCACTCCTTGGGTGAGTCAACGTGGAAGCGTGAGGATGATATCCGATTGCGATATCCACACCTGTTTGACTCATAAGGTATAATATCTTCCTTATGCCTTATGCTTTTAATTCTTTACTTGCATGAATGATTGCTTGATTGACTGCTAGTCGTAGCTTGCTTATGATTAATATAGCTTGTCCCGACACCTCTAGCCTCTTGAATAAATTTCGAGGACGGAATTCTTTTAAGGTGGATAGAGTTGTCACTCTCGTTTCCCGTTATACGTATTTTTCAGGATACGTATACGGATCTGACAATTGTCAGGTGTGGCCCGTATTTTGATTTATCTTGCTTAGCTTAGCCTTGGTTTAATCTTGACTTGATTGGTTTAACTTGGCTCGTTTTGGAGTTGGCTTGGTTTATTTTTGGTTGGTTCATCATGGAGAGAACCCCCTACCTACCACCATTCCCCTTTATAAGCCCACCCACTTTTTCTTTCTCCTCATTATTCTCCAAAACTCTTCTTTCTTCTCCATTAAAAACCTCTTCCCCCTTCTAGGCAAGTGCAACTTGCTTCCATAAGAGAACCCATTTTTTTATTGTTCCGTTAGCTTCTTCTCATGTTTTTAAGACACATTAGAACTTGTCATTTTCTATTTTGAAGCTTTGATTTTTGTAGATCTAAAAATTGGTCATTTTCGAATTTTGGTGGTTTTGATCTATCAAACTTATTTATTCTCAATTTTTGATGGTTCCATGTTGATGAGAATTTCATTCTATCCAATTTTGACCTTCGAAAAGTTGGATTTTGACTTATTTTGACCAAGTTAGGGACTTTTGAAGTTATGGGTTCAACCATGGAATTCCTGCTGATTTGGAGAAGACAGTGAGCAGTGTGCGCCAGCTTTTTAGCTTGCGCCACTGTGTTGCACGCGCTCCTTAGCGCGGCGCAGCCTGACCCATTGTGCACGCTCTTTAGCGCATCGCAGCCTGACCCTTGTGCGCGCTCCTTAGCGCGGTGCAGCCTGACCCAATACGCGCGCTCCTTAGCGCGGTGCAGCCTGAACCTTGCGCACGCCCTTTAGCGCGGCGCAGCCTGAGTCAGGCGCAACCTGAGTCAGGCGCAACCTGAGTCAGGCTCAACCTAACCTCGCATAGTCTAGTGCCTGGCGCAACTTGACTTGGCCCGACTCGTTCTGGCGTAACTTAGCTAATGCCACTTGTTGGCCATGGTACCCCTTGTCCCTCCTCCTTGAGCGCATGATGTCCCTAGTTTTCCCCTTTTTATGATTTTTGCACCCATTTTATATCCTTACGCCTTTTGATATGAACTCGATATGAACACAATGTGTGCTTGACAAGCAATATTGACACGATAATCTGGCACGGCATGATAAGTAACTTGATAAGACATATAAAATCTGGATAGTGGCCCGTCGAGGCGCACTCCTGATAAGTAATCTGGACAAGTAACAAGTAACTTGACATGATAATTCTTGATGGTGGTCCGTTGTGACGCACTCTTGACTTGATAAAGTAACCTAACATGATAATCTCGATATGCCTTGCTAAGTAAGTCTTGTCTTGATACCGTGGGTGTTTGTGCTTGTATAAGCTACATGTCTCGTCTTGCATCATGTCTAGGATAAGAATTCCTGATTTCCACGGTCAGGGATTCATACTAAATCTGACTAGGATAATGACTAGAGTGATCAAGTAGTTCATCAAGTGATTTCCCAGCTACAGGCAGTCCCGTTATCTAGGCGCTTTTAATTGGACTTGTAGCCTGCCGTCGAGTAGGGCATATTTCCAGCACACTGTCATGTGTTGCACCTCTAAGTCACCTAATCCAACTCTCTCAACTTGTGACCGGATAACCTAGATTAAGACCGCAGGGCTTGTGGCTGTTGGAACATCTCGATGCATCTTGTTAGTAACTAAGCTTGTGATAACCCTAGTTAGTTAAAGTATTAAGCCGTATTCTTTGCTTGGCCGTGAATGATGGATGGAGTCCTATCTTGTCTAGTCTTGCCTAGATCCAGTACATGGCTATCTCAGGATATGGTTGTTTATGCTTTACTTTATCGATAATTGGTTAGATACTAAGTTCTGTTCAGGTGAAGGGTTACAACCCGGTCCTTGTTTGGTTTACGGGTTGTAACCTGGTTACCGGAATAGTCCGTTGGTCATCTTATCGTTTATCACCCTGCTTTCTCTAACTCATGTTTTTCGTTATCCCTTATGTATCATGTGCTAATATGCTGGTTTTAGTTCTTAAGTGAAGCCTCCCTTGCGGCACTTGCTCTTTCTCGGGTCTGACCCAGCTGGTTTTGTATGGCCAGATTTTGGAGTAGCTCCCGAGGATCTCCCTGCCTTCCAGCCAGATGGTGACCACTAGGCGCAATCCTGGCAACGAGTGGGTTCTTATTTTGCTCCCCTCTCCCTTGTAAAAATATTCTTTTGAGGCGTTTAGCCGCCGAGCAAGTGTTAGCTCGTTTGCAACTTTACTTACTGTCTGCCTACGGGCTGTTACATGATTGACAAATCCTAGGGTTGATCATGTATGACTGAAACTCTTGCTAGTCTTCACATTTTGTATGACTAGCTTCATGATCATCTGAATATGTAATGTTTGGGATGCCTTACTTTGTATGTCTGATGATCTAACATCTTGTAACATTTGCTTACTTGCTTGAGATTGAGACACTAGGCTTGTTCATGACCATAAGAGACTGATGGTTTGTAGTAAACTCTCATGCATCTAGACAGCCATGATCGTATTGCGAGGTGGGATTCACTTTAATGTATGTAGCTGGCTGTGTCTGTCCCCCGCTCTCCAGTATTCTGGTTCTGGGGTGTGACATAATTGGGCTTCCAATTATGACAAGCCAATTATGATTGGATTTACGTTAAATATATGAATGATGCATATTGAAAGTTTTCATATATATTGACCTTTCATGTATAGATTACCAAGGGCTCATAAAAGGGTGATGCATGCTAGTTGAAAACTCATCTCAAAACAAGAGTGCTTTACAATCTTTGAGAGAGAGAGAGAGGATTAAGGACTATTGTGAATGAGAGATTGCTTCGAATAATTTTTCGGATCTCTTGTTCTTCAGAGTCCGCAATCAAAAAATTTCTTCTTTTAAGTGAGTTGTGGTGATTCGTATTGGATCAGGAGGAGTTTGTAGAGGGTGTATTCTCGTTATTCCATTAGTATATATTTTCAGGGTTGGACTCCGATCGTCCCGTGGTTTTTTTGCAAGGGTTTTACATATCAAAAATCTTTATGTCTGCGATTGTGTTTGTTGTTTTTGGTTTGTGTGCTTTTGCTCGGTTTTCTCGCAGGACTTTCTGATTTAGGGAAACGGTTTCCGCGCTTTATTCCCAATAGATACATGGAGGGCACCATGTCCAAATGTCAAAATAATCACAAGATTCGTCGGATCGCGCCAACGCCCGATCCGTCCGATCCGGCCTGACCGTGCCTGATCGCGCCAACGCCCGATCCGTCCGATCCGGCTTCCGCCCGATCCGTGCCGATTCGTCGGATTCGTCGATTCAGCGGCCGATTCATCGCCGACCCCGTCCATCAGCGGCTGATTCGTCGGCATTGTACAAAATTTTGTACACCCGACATCCGTCCCTACGTGCCAGATCCGGCGCCCCTGATCGCGGCCGATTCGCCGCCGACCCCGTCCATCAGCAGTTGATTCGTTGGCGTTGTACAAAATTTTATACACCCGACATCCGCGATGGAAGATGATGCTGCGTCCAGCTATTCCGTTACGACTGACGGGGGCGGTGCACATAACCCAAATTATCCTAATCCGAAGGATCCATATTTTCTGAGTTCTGCTGATCAACCAGGAAATATCATTACTCATATTGTTTTCCGTGGACCGAACTATGCTGAGTGGTCTCGGTCGATACGTCTCTCCCTGATCTCTAGGCGAAAGATCACTTTTCTGGAAGGTACTGAAGTCAAACATGTTAATGATGCTAGTAAATTGCTTGATTGGCGATGCATGCAAGCGCTATTGGTTAAATGGGTTCTTAATACCATTGATCCGTCTCTGAAGAAATCTTTGCCGTACTTTGAGGAGGTTTATCCATTGTAGAACTTGTTGGAGAAAAGATTTGTTGTTAGCAATGGCACTCGAAAGCAACAAATTAAGGTGGCTTTGGCGGAGTGTAAACAAACGGCTTCGATGTCTGTCGAAACCTACTTTGGAAATTTGCAGTCTTTGTGGGATGAACAAGCTGCTTATTTTCCATTGCCTTCTTGTACATGTGGTGAACTTGCTGAAAAGCTGCAGGCTATGAGGGATGAAGACCACTTTCAGGACTTTATGTATGGGTTGAATGCTGAGTTGTATGGTCATACCCGATCTAATCTTCTGGCTCAGGATCTGTCACGACCCGCACCCAGTGTAAGGGCACGAGAAGTGACGAACGCCCAGTCTATGCCGCAATGTCGGCGGTAGAACGCTGTCCTGAGTCACCATATCTAACACAGTCTAAATAAGCTACGAATAGGGAGTAAAATAATAAGTAACTCAATCACAATACTAAGATGGAATAGAAGAAAGGATTCCAAGAGAGTCACATATAAAAATATAGGTGTAAACCACCAGAATAAATCTCAAGTACAACTCATAAAGTCTCAAACAGAAAATACAAATAAAGTACTAAGTCTCAACTAGACTATAGGCAAGTCCTCAGCGACTGTGGGATCCTCTTGTGGGTCCACGTCGACTGTGTCATCTAAGCCAATGCCATAATAAGTAGGACAGTACTCCTCATCATCACCTGTAAAATTTTTAACATGCCCAGTCAGGACGGAACGAGCACATATCTCTCACAACAGTTCATATCAGGAATGGACATATAAAGCAAGCTATAGAAAACTATACATGAATCGCTGTAAAGAGAAATCAACAAGAGAGAAGATATAAGCTGAGACATAATATGATAAATAGAGAATGTAACTTTCTACGTAAATCAGAGCATGAATTGGTTATGTAAACAGCTTGGGTTGCATATGGATACATCTATAGAATACACATGGATACCTACTGGGGATAATGATCACATAACTAACTACACTCTCCCTGCCCCCAACCAATACACAAGGATCAAAGCATGTTATGTTATTGCACATGGATAACAACTACTGTATACATGGAACTCATATGGTCATGAGTGTACATGAATAACATATGAGTGCACATGGATAAATATGAATATATGGAATATATAATGGCCATGATAAAGTACATGAACATGATATACTCGATGTATCCGAGGGGATAACATCGCATGAAAAGATCCAGAGGGTACTAATCCGTGTGAGAATCGTGTCAGCATCAAGTATACTAGTCTATAACAAGAGAACATATCCAAAGAAGTATGAAAAGATCAGAGAATGTACTCGCCTGGTAATCCGAACTGCTGATGATGAAAAGTGACTGAACTGGAGTAATAAGATCCTATTTAAAACAACCACATGTCATAATACAGTCTAATTATCATAAGGAAAACCTACAATGCAAATTCTATATGATTTGGGTCAATCTAAGTCAAAGTCAACCTTGGGTCAACTTTGGTCAACTAGACTAGTCAAACTAGGTCAAAGTTAGGTCAACTAGCCTATAGGTCAAATTTTAGGTCACTACTAGTCCTAGTGTTGATTTTGGGTGTAGAATTAGTGTGATCTTAGGTTTCCAAGGGAGCATAAGCCTAACAACCAATGTAATTCACATAATACTACCCTAGCTCACAATACCCTATGTCTAATATCCATACCTTAGACTAACATCTACTAAAACTCTAGGCTAGGATATCTCTTAGAAAGTTTTCTAGTTTAAACAAGGTAATCTCAAATTCTAAATCCTCACGACTCAACCCAATGCACCCTCACACTTGGACACATGCACTTAGGCATGCTTGCTGCTACTGCTACTGTAGTTGCCTACTATTGCAGCAACTGCTGCCATGCAGCATGCTATTTCTACTGCAGTTGCAGGCCTAACTACAACTGCTACTACAGTTGCTACTACAGTTAGCCTACTCCCCAAATCCTTCATCACAAAACACCCCCATACCAATTCAGCCTACTCTAAACAACCTATAAACCCAACTAATTCCAAAAATACCTACTCTCTAAAACCTATCTTGACATTAACTGAAATCCATCCTAAATCAATGATCAACCTACCAACCAAATATTTGTTATAGGAATTTACCTATCTCACATGATACCCTATCTTGTTACATACTTGAATAACCCTATGCCAACCCAACTCGTACACAACCCTCTCTACTATGCAAACTAGTAGGTATCTCCTAGTTATGATAATATAGGATCTACAGGTTTGGTTTACACAGAATTTACATTCAAAAATATGATGGAAACAAAACTGAAACGGGAAATTGGAACTCAAAACCCGATACTCAACCCGATATCTAACATGACCCAAAACCATTCGAAAACCGAATGATATTCGAAACTAATGGTTGGCAAAGTGTCATGTACGTATAACCATGCTACCCAAGTATTATCGTGTCCAGGGAATAGGACACGACGTGTCCACAGTCTCAGAACATGTGCACGCACTCGCACAAGTTGTGTCTCGTGCGGCCAGTCCACGAGTTCGTGGACACGCCACAGAGTACGAACACCCACGTGCTCGTGCACAGGTGTTTTCCACGTGTATGGCTACACATCAGTCACCCCGTCACGTGTCTACGACGCGTGTACGTGCGACACGACACCCGTATCAAACGCCAAAACTGGGGGCGTGCACGACAGTGCAAAACCCGTGCCGTGTCGATTTCTCTCTCGACTTCCAACGAAACCTAACCAAACTTGTTGGGCATCACGACAGACATTGCCCCTACCCACAACCTAAAATCACGTGTCGAGTCGCTGTGTCCAGCGAGAACGGACACAGCAGCAGCAGGACACGTGCACAGTCCTCGTACAGCGCGTATGTGTCCAATTTTGGACACGGATACGTGTCAAATCGTTCACAAAACTAGGGTTTAGGAATCCCTACATCTAGGGCTAACAGAATATGTAAAAAGATTCGAATAATAATAACTTTCAATTCTTTGGGTAATTCTATCGAACACCTTAAACCCTACTCCGATACGTGTCCGATACGCCTATCAAACAGACACAAAATTTTACCAAACCTCATGGGTGGGTCAAGGGTACCTAGATGCATGCTATCATGAATAAAAACCAGGAAGAACAATGGTGGAATAAGGGTTACCTATTGAGAGTTGAAATCTCAATGAAGCGGACTCCTCAAGCAATGAGACGACCAGTTTCCACAGAGTAAATGCCTCCAACTCCTTACTAGCAATGCTCCAGCAAGTTCTCCTCCTTCCCACGATCACAACGCACTTCGTTTGAGGTGAAACGGGTGCAAGATGAGAAAGTTAGGATTTTTGGAGAGTTGGAAACTAGGGTTTTGTAAAAGGGGTGTCAAAACCAATGCAAATGTTTATATAGGGAGGGGGTTTCCTGATTTGGCCGGCCATGCTAATCCTTCTAGGGTTAGGGTTGGTTCATGGACCCCTCTTCTCTATCTAATTTGAGTTTAAGCCCACTAACAAAAAGGCTTAAAAGGCCAATTAATTAAATAGCCTAAAAAGGGTCAATTGGTTTTCTAAATTAGACCAAAGCCTAATATAAATTTCTAATTAGCTAAATGATCATCATATGTCATGGTTAGCCTCTAATATGGATTTTTTAAGGTTAAACGAAATGCTAAATCAAACACAAGTCAATAGTATCTAAAAAATCACAAAATGACTAAAATGACTAAAATACCCTTATTTCTAAAAAGTGGGTGCTACAAGTCTACCCTCCTTAAAAATAATTTCGTCCTCGAAATTAAAGGCAAGCTGCATAAGTAGGAAGGATAGGAATTATGCCTCACGATTGAAAAAGATAAGGGTACTGCTCGTGCATCTCATCCTCCCTCTCCCAAGTAGACTCACCGGGGGAGTGATGCCTCCATGCTACGCGAACTAATGGTATTGTCTGGTTCCTCAATACCTTCTTCCGTCGATCCAGAATCTCCACAGGCTCCTCTGGATAACTAAGAGTAGGTCCCACCTTAATCTCAGAATGGTCCAGCAAATGGCTAGGATCTGCCACATACCGTCTCAACTACGATACGTGGAATACATTGTGGACTCCCGCTAAGGAAGAAGGTAAGTGTAGTCTATATGACACGTCGCCGACCCTTCTACTGATAACGAAAGGTCCGACGTAGCTTGGGCTAAGCTTTCCTCCTCTACCGAAACGAATAGTGCCTCGAGTCGGTGAAATCCTCAAGAATACCATATCTCCAACCTAGCACAAGCATGGTATCAATTAACTAAAAACAATCACATAATCAACAAAACACAAATAACAAGATTCTAATCCTAAGTCTAAGCTATACCTCAAACTGCAAAGGTCTTCGGTGGTTGTCGGCCCAATGCCGCTGTCTGTCCTGCGCCACGCGAAGTCGATCCCTGATGAGCTTCACCTTCTCGGCTGCGTGAACAACCATCTCTGGTCCCAATAAAGCTCGCTCTCCAATGTCATTCCAAGACAAGGGAGTATGACATCTACGTCCGTACAAGGCCTCGAATGGTGACATCTCAATACTGGCTTGGAAGCTGCTATTGTATGCAAACTCCACCAAATACAAATGGACCTCCCAAGAACCTCCAAAATCTAGGACACAAGTCCGCAGCATGTCCTCGAGAGTCTGAATAGTCCTCTCCGACTGTCCGTCCGTCTGAGGGTGGTATGCAGTACTGAATTTGAGCTGAGTGCCCAAACTAGTCTGCAAACTCCGCCAGAAATGGGAAGTAAAGCGACTATCCCGATCCGAGACAATGCTCACCGGAACTCCATGTATCCTGACAATCTGCCGCATATACAACTTCGCTAGCTTCTCCGTAGACGTCTCCACTTTGAATGGCAAAAAGTGGGCCGATTTGGTCAACCTGTCCACGATGACCCAAATCGCGTCTTTCCCTTCTGGTGTACGCGGCAATCCCAAAACAAAATCCATCGTAATGTGCTCCCACTTCCACTCCGGAATGGACAATGGCTGCAATAGTCCTCCTGGCCTCTGTCTCTCTGCTTTAACCTGCTGGCAGACTAGGCACCTGGCTACGAAGCGTGCTACCTCCCGCTTCATCCCATACCACCATACATGCTCCTTCAAGTCTCTATACATCTTGTTGGCACCTGAATGCATAGTATACTGAGAGGGATGGACCTCCTGCATAACCTGCTCCCGAAGCTCTCCGCTAGGCACACACAGTCTGGAACCGTGCCTCAATGTACCGTCCTCCGCAATGATGAACTCCACATCTGCCAATCCTGCTCGAACCTGCTCTCGAATACACCGCAGAGTAACATCGTCGAACTGAGCTGACTTGATCCTCTCCATCAAGTCTGACTGAATCTACAGGCCCCACATTTGCATCTGAACTCCTGGCACGATCACCTCGGTTTCCAAAACTTCCAAATCTGCTAACAGATGACGATCCATCGTCAAACACATGGCTATCGGATACCTACTCAAGGCGTCGGCAACCATATTGGCCTTTCCTTGATGTTACTGCAATGAAATATCGAAGTCCTTCATCAACTCTAACCATCTGCACTGCCTCATGTTGAGCTCTTTCTTTGTAAACATATACTTCAAGCTCTTATGGTCTGTGAAGATCTCCACACGCTCTCCGTATAGATAGTGCTTCCACAGCTTCAAAGCAAAGATAACCGCCGCCAACTCCAAGTCATAGGTAAGGTAGTTCTTCTCATGCGGACGTAACTGCCTGGATGCATAGGCAATCACCTTCCCATGCTGCTGCAAAACACAACCCAAACCCTTCCCTGAGGCGTCACTGTAGATAGTGAACCCATCTGATCCTGATGGCAACGTCAAAATCGGGACTGTCGTCAGTCGCTTCTTCAGCTCATCAAAAGCAACGTGACACTCCTCAGACCAGACAAACTCTGCGTCCTTCCGGGTCAGCCTAGTCAATGGCTCTGCAATCCGGGAGAAATCTTGAACAAACCTCATGTAGTATCCCGCCAATCCCAGAAAGCTCCTGATCTCTGCAACTGAACCCGGTGTTGTCCACGCCTCAACTGCTCTGATCTTCTTCGGGTCGACTGAGATCCCATCTTCGGTCACCACATGACCTAAGAAATCAACTCGATCCAAAAAGAACTCACACTTCGAGAGCTTGCCGTACAGCTGCTCCTTCCTGAGAGTCTCCAGAACCACTCTCAAATGCTCCTCATGCTCCTCTGGGGTCTTCGAATACACTAAAATGTCATCGATGAACACCACCATGAACTTGTCCAAGTACTGGTGGAACACCTTGTTCATCAAGTTCATGAACACCGTCGGGGCGTTAGTTAACCCAAACGGCATCACCATGAACTCAAACAGGCCGTACCGAGTCCTGAAAGCTGTCTTCGGAATATCCTCCTTCTTTACCTTCACCTGATGATATCCTGACCTCAGATCAATCTTAGAAAATACCTTCGCTCCGCTCAGCTGATCGAACAGGTCATCGATCCACGACATCGGGTACTTGTTCTTGATCGTGAGGCTGTTGAGTGCCCTGTAGTCGATACACATCCGTACCGACCCATCCTTCTTCGGTACAAAGAGTAATGGCGCACCCCATGGTGAAGAACTCGATCGGATGAAGCCCTTGTCCAACAACTCATCTACCTACTTCTTCAGCTCCACAAGGTCACTATTGTTCACTCTATAGACATGCTGAGATATCGGCTCTGCGCCGGGTATCAAATCTATAGAGAACTCCACATCCCTGTCCGGAGGCAACCATGGCAACTCCTCCAGAAACACATCCATAAACTCAGCTATTAGTAGATGTGGCACACTCTTCTCCTCTGCTGAAGCTTCGCAAAAAACTCTGCTGCTCTGCTCTGACTCCAGCCTGGTGAACTCGAACTCTGGATTTCCTGGCATGCTGAAAAGAACTCTACCCCTGCGACAATCTATACTGGTGTGGTGCCTGCTTAACCAATCTATACAAAGTACAATATCGTAGTTCGGTAGTGGCATCACGAGCAGACTCACACCCAGTTCTTGGCCTCCCAAAACTACTCTCTGAACCTTGCAAACATCACTAACGAGGATAATACCACCCCCAGTCGTGATCTTGCAAGTCCTAGGCAAAGGTTCAGAAGAAAGCTGGTGTCTAATGGCAAAAGATACAGACACGAAGCTATGGGAAGCACCCGAATCAAATAATACGAATGCGGGAAAAGAGTCGATAAGAACAGAACCTGCTATCAGATCGCCTACTGCCTCGGTATCCTCCGCTGCCATGGCAAAAGCTCGCCCCTGATGGCCTCCTCTAGCCTGCTGCTGATGCTGAACAAACTTCTACTGCTGAGTCGGTAAGGGTCTCCTTTGCTGCTCCACTGGTGCCTTGGTTCCTGCTCCCTTTTCTTTACGCCCGAAAGCCTCAGGACAGTCCCTCAACTGATGCTCAGATGAATCACAGAGTAGGCACTTGCCTAGCCTCTTCCTGCACTCACTCCACCTGTGCCCTGGCTTCTTACAGAAGTCACAAGTGGTAGCCTGCTGCTGTCTCGGTGCCTGCTGACCCTGTCTCTGCTGTGCTTGCTGGAATGGCCTCTGTTGCTGGAAGGACCTCTGCTGATGCTGCTGCTGAAAATGGGGCTTCTTGGCTGGTCCTCCACTGCCACCGGCTACATGGAAATCGTGACCTCTCTTCTGCTTCAACTCCAGATCATCTTCTGCTGCCATGGCTCCCATCAAAATCTCCTCAAATGTAGCATTCATGTTGCTCTTGGTTAAGGACTTGACTTCCTTAACCAAACCCTTCCTGAATCTCCTAGCCTTCGCTGTCTCACTAAGGCCCTCCACAAATCTGCCCAGGTGGCAGAACTCTTCGGCGTACTCCTCTACAGTCTGGTTCCCCTGAACCAGGTTCTCAAACTGCGTCTTCAACGCGCCAAGTGCAGTATCGGAGAAGAACTTCTCCTTGAAAAGCTTCTTAAAAGCCTTCCAAGTTTGCCCCGTAGTACCAACCCTGGGGTCGGTCTGGTACCAAGTGTGGGCAAGGTCCTGCATCATACTCCCTGTTGCTTCCACCTGGAGTCTAGCCGGTATCTCTGCGAGACGAAAAATCTCCTCTATGTGCTCGATCCAGTCGTCCGCGTAAAGGATACCCTCTGTACCCTTGAAGTCCCGCGGCCTCATCTTCTGGAACTCCTGAATACCTGGAGTCCTCGGCTGGTATGGTTGAATCTGCCCTTCTTGGGGTGGGGCAGTGGCCCTCTCCACTGCCACCATCGCTAACTGGTGGGCATTATCAATGCCCTGCCTCATGTCATCTGTCTGGCGTCGCTGCATCTCCATCATCTGCTGTATGAGAGCGAAACACTGTGCTGCATCAATTGTCCCCTGGGGAGGTAGTGGTAGCATCCCCTGCACTCCTGGGGTAGTCCCTGGAACTGGTGAAGGAGCACCCCCAAAAGTAGCAGATGGGCCCACCTGAGCTGCAACAAGAGGCACTGTGGTCCCTGGAGCCTGCTGGGTCGGACGAGAAGTAGCCGTCCTCTCAGTGGTATCCCTGGAACCAGAGCGCTGCGATCGTGTCTCCACCATCCTGAAGACAGATCAAACAAGGAATCAAATACTGAAAAAGAAGCAAAATCATCAAAGGAGGACAGTTGTTTTCAAAAGGAGACAATTAACAGCAAGAATTGATAAAAGTTTTTCCTAATGTGATTGAGTACCTTAACTTATTCCTATATCCTACTGCAGGTTGTAATGATACTCTATTTCGAGTACCACTATGAATCACACTAGTTGTGATTCTGACTGACCTGCATGGGCCACCACTAAAAACGTGTCACGACCCGCACCCAGTGTAAGGGCACGAGAAGTGACGAACGCCCAGCCTACGCCGCAGTGTCGGCGGTAGAACGCTGTCCTGAGTCACCATATCTAACACAGTCTAAATAAGCTACGAATAGGGAGTAAAATAATAAGTAACTCAATCACAATACTAAGATAGAATAGTGTCACGACCCGCACCTACTGTAAGGGTACGAGAACGTGACAACGCCCAGCCTACGCCGCAGTATCGACGGTAGAACGCTTTCCTAGGTCACAACATCTAATCAATATAAGCTAAGCAGTTTATACTCCCCGAATGGGGGTGACATAGCAGAAATAAACTCAATCACAACTAAGGAAGAAGAAGACGATATGATATAGAACTCAAGAAAAATACAGATGATCAATAGTCTAAGATAACATCTCAGCAGATATCCAGCGTACAAGGTCTCAGCTACTGAATATGAAAGAATATACAACCCAGATCTCAAAGACAGAAATAAAGTCTAACTACTAGTCTCAAGACAACATAAGTAAGATAATGCCTAACTAAGCTAGTCTAGGCAGTAGGGTAAAGTCGTCAGCTAGAGCTGTCCTGCAAAAGGTATCCGCACAGGCCTCCTCATCTTCCTCTGTAATATTTTCAACAGGTCCAGTCAGGACAGGAGCGAGCACAATACATCTCAACAGTTCATAGCACGTTAGAAAATATAATCATGCAGTAAAGTAAGATATAGATACTGAAAAAATGCAGTATGTAAACAGAGAGATAGAACTGTAATAGAAGTATCTACTATAAGTAAAGAGCTACCAGTGACTAGTGATTTAGAGTACAAAGTCGACATGTGAACAGCTTGATTGCACATGGCTATACCAAAAAGACGTACATGGCTATTCTACTTTGGAATTGTTCATATGGCTATTTATGCTCCCCCGTACCCCCAATCAGTACACAAGGATCCAACCAGATTATGTTATGATTCCATGTAATAGCCCCCGAAGGGTGGTACATAGTAGTCCCATAAATGAGGATTCTGGGAAACCCAATAAATGGGATAGGAATTCTGGGAAATCCAATAAATGGGATAAGGATTCAAAGAAGACTCTGTGATCATAAGAGTATATGTCACAAGTGATCAAAGAACCAAAGAAGCATAGTGATACGCCATGTAAGTGAAACGCACAGAACATAGAGTACCCGATGCTCCCTGAAGGGATAACATCTCAAGAAGGGATCCATATAGTACTAATCCGTGTGACCAACGTGACAGTATCAAGTAAAGTAATTTAATGTAGGAAAATAATTCTAAGCAGAATATGAAATGATCAGAGAATGTACTCGCCTGGTATCCTGAACGTCCGAAGAGAATATACTGTCCGAGGAGTGGTGCATGTCTTCTATAGAACAGTACAAGTTACAACATGTCTAAAATAATAAAATAGACTGCTATAATGCATCTATATGATTCCAGGCCAATCTAGGCCAAAGTCAACTCTTGGTCAACTCTGGTCGACCCTAGAAGTCAAACTAGGTCAACTAGGTCTAACCAAGTCTAAACTAGGCTATCAAGTCTAAACTAGTCTATACTAGGTCACACAAGCCTATACTAGCTAGTACACACCACTTCAAGGCTATCCAAGCCTAAATCAAGCCAACACACACATTCATAAGTCACACTTGTCCAATATTCAAGTTATCTATACTAGGCATTCAAGAACAATACATAAAAGAAACTAACTATATATATATAGGCATGCATCACTACACATTAGCTATATATAACATGGCATTTAATATATATATATATATATATATAAATATATAGAGAGAGAGAGAGATATAAAGAGGGCTATGTGTGTGTGTGCATGAGTGATGTGAGTGTGTGCCATAGGCCAAGTGTTAGTGAAATGTGAAGTATACATGTGAAGAAGTGAAGAGGGTGAGTAAAAAAGAGTAGAGTGTGGCAAGGGTGATATGAATGCAAAGTGCCAACTAGTGTGTGTGTATGTGTATGTGAAATGAGTGAGGGAACTGTGACAGGAAAACAAGGAGGGTGTGAGAGTGTTCATGGATGTGTGTGATTCAGAAATTGCAACACTGTGAGGGAACCAAACCACCTATAATAAACCCTGTTAATCTCAGTTAAAAAAGAAGGAAATCAACACATTGAACCCCTACTAAACTCAGGTTTTTATATCAAAACAACTCAGTTAAAAGGAAGGGATTTCAGTGAGAAGGGAAAAAAGGAAATCAATTCAGAAATACCTACCCTAATCTCAGGTTTTGTGAAAACAGGAAATCAATTCATGAACCCATTTCAGATTTCTGAATAGGCCATACTCTCAATCTCAGATTTCATGACTCAGATTTGAGTTCAACAGCAAACAATTCTCAGGAAAATCAATTCTTAGTCTTTGTAAAACAGTCCAACTTATCAATACATTTTCGAATTCAAAAATCTCAACAATTTTACCCCAAAACTCACACACAGGTAAATAACTTATAGGAGAACCCTATTAGGGATCTAACAGGTAATTAACCATATTTAAAATAATCAAAAAGACTGTCAAAACTTGAATTCAAAACTGGAAGAAAAAACAGTAGGTGACCCTTGTATCAGACTTCACAAAACAGTCCCAACCATTGACAGTTTTCACATGTCAAAATCGACATCCAAACCCCACAATTACAACCCAAAAATTAGCATATATGTAGATTATATATAGGTAACCAACATTAGGGATTTAGACATGTAATTAACAACATTTAGGTTAATCAAAAAGGATGATAAAACTCAAATTAAAAACTGGAAACTGACAACATGGTGTGTATCGGGTTTTTTGGAAAAAAAGGAAATTGATTCATAATCAAACTAAATTGCCAAGTCATTGGTTGGTAACCCTAATATAGGGTGTGCACGTGTCCAACATACTGTTCGTGTCCCACCACAGCCGGATACGGCATGTCCACCATAAAACAAACACTTACAGTGCACAAAACAAACACAGTAAAGAGCACATGTTCACGCGTATCGTGTACACGACACGACACGAACTAGGACACGTGCTCGTGTCAGTGGGTGCGCCCCTAGGGTAGACCTAGGTCTGATACACCCTGAATCGTGTCCTCGTGTCACCGTGTCAGACGGAACAAGCCGTGTTAGTGAAGGAAAAACCAGTGCACAGTGTCAGTGTAATCCCAAAGCGAGGCCTCGTGCGTGTCCGACACGAAACCATTGGACTCGAGACTCAAGGGGGAGACTGTCAGTCATTGCCCCTTGGTCTATGCCAAGTGGCACGAGTCCAAACTTCGTGTCCAGCGAGCACTCGCACTCGAGTAGCAGGGGACTCGCCCAGGCCGCGCGCGCGAGTGCAAACACATGTACACGAGTGTCAAATCGATACGACACGAACTCGATACAAGCTCAGAGCAATAGAAACTTGTAAGCGACACTAAAATACATTTTTCCATTCAAAAAGTTTCACAAAAACAGAACAAAATGTCCATTGGGGCATTTCGTCAAACACCAACAACCATCACTGATACGTGTCCGATACAGACACGTACAGGACACAAAATTCTACAAATCCTATTCCTACAAGGTCAGGATACTTAGGGATAGGCATCCATACAATTAAAACCAAATTTTAATGGGTGGATTAGGATTTTACCTATGGTGTTCTCCAGCACAAAAACCCTTTGAATGAGGAATCCCAAAAGCCTCCAAATCCTTCAAATTGGTAGAAAACTGAGAATAACAAATTCTAACAGCAAGAAAACATCAATTAGAACCTATTGCAATTAGTTTGGATTAAAAAGGAGTTAAAATGGATTTTCTAGGGATTTTTGAAGTTGGAAAAATACATCTTTCTAAACTTGCTCTTTCCTAAAGAGGCTAGCCCTAAATGGAAGAGAATACTTATAGGAGGGGGTTTCCCAATAGGTGTAGTGGCTGGACAAATAGTGTTAGGGTAAGGGTTAGGCATTAGTTAATGGGCTTTGGGCCTCTATGGCAAGTTATTGATTTAATGTTTAATCACAAGTCATGGCTTATGACTTAAATGATCTAACTTAAGTCAAATAACCATACCATGGGTCAACTCTAGTCTAACTAGGGTTGCATAACCTAACCAAGTCCAAACTCAACTAGGGTTAGCTCCTAGGTTAGTCTACCATGGTCATTGCTAGTCAAAGTCAACCTAGTCAACCCTCATTCAAACAATTCCAAAATAAATTCTAAAAATTCCCATAAATTCAAATAAATTCTAATAAATTCAAATAACCCCAAAAATGACAAAAATACCCTCAAACTAGAAAAGATAAACAAAGTACCCTAATCACATGGCTAGGCTCTAGGTCAACCAATCTCCAAGGTTACACTATCAAAACACCAAAATCATAAGTCATGATTTAAAAAATAGTTTTAAATGATTAAAAATTCACCAAAAATTATATCATGATTTAAATATCATTATTAAAAGATTAAAATTATAAAATTTCAAAATTACCCTCATTTGGAAAACTGGGTGTTACAGTCGTACCCACCTTATAAAAATTTCGTCCTCGAAATTAAGATGATCGTACCCCTTCTAGGTTAAGCCCCCAGCAATCATAGTCTCAGATACCTATTTAAATCATACAGTTGAAAAGTGTAACCTACGGGGTCATGGCATGCAATATCAGTCTGGGGTCTCATCTAGTTATACCAACCATGCTACAGTACTAGGCAATCACAAGGTATCAAAACATACATGCAAGGGATACATCAAAATTCTCAAAAAAGAATACTAAGGTTAGGTCAAAACTCACCTCCAGCTAGGTCTGAGAACTAGAACTCCCTTCTGGAAGCAGGGCCCTGGTTGGGGCAGGTATCTCAGGGCAGTGCTGCACCCAGTGTGCAGCTGAACCACAGAATAGGCACAATCTTAGTCTCTCTCTACAGTTGTTCCACTTGTGTCCAGACTTCTTGCAGTAGGCACAGATAGGCTCTGGCTCAGCTGGCCTCTGCTGGACAGGAGACTGGGGTGGGTATGATGATATAGGCTGGATATATGGGTACTCCTCAAACTCTGGGTAGGACTGGGTACTGCTCCTCGCCCTCTTGGAGCTAGGCTCTCCTCCTGGAAGCATAGAGTCCCGCAGACGTAGCAACCTCTGGATTTGCTCCCTCATGGCCTCCTCATGAACTCTCTGTGACTCCATCAACCTTTCTTAGAAATATCCAAACACCTGGGCTGCGTCAAGTAACAAACCTCCGGGTGGTACAGTATGGAGTACAGAGGGTAGGAATGGGCTCTCGGTCTCAGGCAAATCCGTAGCTCTCTCTCCTGAACGACAGAAGATGAAGGAAGACTCTTTGGCGAGGCTACACCATCTCCTCAAAGGCAGGAGGTGCCACCACCCCCTGATCAGATAGAGGGATCACTACCTCCTGAACAGTAGGAGGTGGAGGCACACTCTCAGTAGCTGCAGCTGCTCTCAGGCGACGGGCTCGGGTCATGGGTGTCATACTGGAAAGGATAAAAACAACAATCATCAAGGCTGCACGGCAGTCTACCATCCTATCTGAAAACTGGTAATTATCAAAAATAAAATAAAATATATAAAGGGGTACCATAAAAAAAAATCACAAACAAAAGTTTAAGGAACGAAAGTCAATAGCATTGAAATCCAAATCACGATATATATAGAGAATGTGTTAAAGAGGGAAAAGCTAGCATTATGTAAATGTTATGTGGTTTGTGTAAAATATACATGAAAGTGTATAGGAGGATTTGGGTCTCAACTATAGCTATCAAGTTACACTATTCATGGCATATTGGTTAATCAATCTACAAGGCACAAGCTATTTACTCATAACATGTATAGCTAACCGTATATATAAGTATATCTATATGTATAGAGAGGTAGAGACTTAATTGCATCTACACACATTATAACATGTATACAGAACTATATATATATATATATCTATATAGCTATATGAACATAACATAGAGATGCAGGGTTAGGTTTTCATGGCAGTTGTGAACATTAGTGTAGGGTGTCAAGTGTACATGGGTTAAAACTTGAAATAAAGGGTTCATCATTCAGCTTAGTTCAACATTACATATTAAATCTGAAATTGGACTACGCATTTAAAAGCAATGAAAAAAAATATTAACATGTATTCAGTTTTCAAAAATTTGGAGAAATTCGAACATCAAAACTAACTCAATGTTTACCACAACCTAACATGTAAGAGTATGAAACCTAACTTATATACCTACACACAACAATGTATACGGCTCAAACATTACCATTAAAGAAAACTACATATTGACTAATCACTTAGAATTTAGACTTAAAGGGTTAATATGTACACAGTCTCAGGTTTGACAAATTTAACACAAAACTCAACCAATCTCAACCAATTTTCTTTCTAAAAAAAATTGAAACCTTGTATATAACATACATGTGTGGTGATGTAAACAACAACTAATAACATGAAATTTAAAATTAATTTACGAAATTATTCTGGAAAAGCAGAGAATTAGTCACTGATACTGTCCTATATTAGAATCATTGGGATTTTGAAAAATTAACATCAATATATTAATATGCATTTAGATAGGTTGGTGATCAAGTGTAGCATGCATACGTGTCAGGCAAGCATCTGTGTCTACTATATATATATATATATATATATATATATATATATATATATATATATATATATATATATATATTAAGGTAATACTAGAAATAATGGCAAGAAGAAAATAACGATAAAATCTGTTCTGCTTATCTATTTAAAAGAAGGAACCATTTTGAAACCAGAGTTACAATATCAAATCTGAGTCAAGGTCTAGCAAGATCATTGATTCATTGTATTAGAAAGAATTTTATAGCAAGAAGTTACACTAGATTTATAATAACAGCTAAGCTACTCCTACTCATACTCCTACTCCTAAGTTATTTGATGATGGGGGTACAATTTATACAATAGAATGGTACGATAGAGATGATATATTTTAAAAACCTTCTCAAGATACAATCTGATAATCATATACGTCTGTTCAAAATCATGTTACTCAGAGTCCTCGCCACGCTATTAAGCAAGGCTGCGATAAACGATGGATTCCATATCTGGAGCATACACCTCTATAATCATGTCGTCTGGAATTCTCGCTATGCCGACTAGTATAGCTGCGAGAAATTCCAAATCTTATAACCAAGATACGTACATCCGAAGTTAGGTCTCTATGTTTCCGCCACGCCAGCTAACATGGCTGCGATAAACTACAAGCTCCATAATCAAGTAGACATTTTACCATCCCTGTATTTCCGTCAACATATGTTATCAGAAAAATATCGTAACTCAGGCCATAAAATTCATCTCGATAGGAAAATCAAAATCAACAACGATCCAACAAAATCAAATTCAATGATCAAGGAGTGAGAGCGAACAAAACAAGGGGAAGGATTTCAAATTAAAGTTTAAATAAGATTCTCAAGGGTCGTCCCAGGAATCTCTCAAGGAATCCTAACTGTGATTGAGTATCTTAAAAATATATATCCTAATCCTACTGCAGGCTGTAGTGATACTCTAGTACGAATACCACTACATAAACTCGACCTGCATGGGCCACCACTAAAAACGTGTCACGACCCGCACCCACTGTGAGGGTACGAGAACGTGACAACGTCCAGCCTACGCCGCAGTGTCGGCGGTAGAACGCTGTCCTAGGTCACAACATCTAATCAATATAAGCTAAGCAGTTTATACTCCCTGAATGGGGGTGACATAGCAGAAATAAACTCAATCACAACCAAGGAAGAAGAAGCACGATATGATATAGAACTCAAGGAAAATACAGATAATCAATAGTCTATGATAACATCTCAGCAGATATCCAGAGTACAAGGTCTCAGCAACTGAATATGAAAGAATATACAACCCAGATATCAAAGACAGAAATAAAGTTTAACTACTAGTCTCAAGACAACATAAGTAAGATAATGCCTAACTAAGCTAGTCTAGGCAGTAGGGTAAAGTCGTCAGCTAGAGCTGTCCTACAAAAGGTATCCGCACAGGCCTCCTCCTCGTCCTCTGTAATATTTTCAACAGGTCCAGTCAGGACAGGAGCGAGCACAATACATCTCAACAGTTCATAGCAGGTTAGAAAATATAATCATGCAGTAAAGTAAGATATAGATACTGAAGAAATACAGTATATAAACAAAGAGAAAGAGAACTGTAATAGAAGTATCTACTATAAGTAAAGAGCTACCAGTGACTAGTAATTTAGAGTACAAAGTCGACATGTGAATGGCTTGATTTGCACATGGCTATACTAAAGAGGCGTACATGGCTATTCTACTTCGGAATTATTCACATGGCTATTTATACTCCCCCTTATCCCCAATCAGTACACAAGGATCCAACCAGGTTATGTTACGATTCCATATAATAGCCCCCGAAGGGTGGTACATAGTAGTCCCATAAATGGAGATTCTGGGAAATCCAATAAATGGGATAGGGATTCTGGGAAACCCAATAAATGGGATAAGGATTCAAAGAAGACTCTGTGATCATAAGAGTATATGTCACAAGTGATCAAAGAACCAAAGAAGCATAGTGATACGCCATGTAAGTGAAACGCACAGAACATAGAGTACGCGATGCTCCCTGAAGGGATAACATCTCAAGAAGGGATCCATATAGTACTAATCCGTGTGACCAACGTGACAGTATCAAGTAAAGTAATTTAATGCTAGAAAATAATTGTAAGCAGGATATGAAATGATCAAAGAATGTACTTGCCTAGTATCCTGAACGTCCGAAGAGAATATACTGTCCGAGGAGTGGTGTCTGTCTCCTACAGAACAGTACAAGTTACAATATGTCTAAAATAATAAACTAGACTGCTACAATGCATCTACATGATTCCAGGTCAATCTAGGCCAAAGTCAACTCTTGCTCAACTCTGGTCGACCCTAGAAGTCAAACTAGGTCAACTAGGTCTAACCAAGTCTAAACTAGGCTATCAAGTCTAAACTAGTCTATACTAGGTCACACAAGCCTACACTAGCTAGTACACACCACTTCAAGGCTATCCAAGCCTAAATCAAGACAACATACACATTCATAAGTCACACTTGTCCAATATTCAAGTTATCTATACTAGGCATTCAAGAACAATACATAAAAGAAACTAACTATATATATATATATATATATATATAGGCATGCATCAATACACATTAGCTATATATAACATGGCATTTAATATATATATATATATATATATATATATATATATATATATATATATATATATATATATATATTAAATGCCATGTTATATATAGCTAATGTGTATTGATGCATGCCTATATATATATATATATATATATATATATATATATATATATATATATATATATATATATATATATATATATATATATATATATATATATATATAAAATATATATATATATATATATATATATACAAATATATATATATATATATATACAAAGAGGGCTATGTGTGTGTGTGCATGAGTGATGTGAGTGTGTGCCATAGGCCAAGTGTTAGTGAAATGTGAAGTGTACATGTGAAGAAGTGAAGAGGGTGAGTGAAAAAGAGTAGAGTGTGGCAAGGGTGATGTGAATGCAAAGTGCCAACTAGTGTGTGTGTATGTGTATGTGAAATGAGTGAGGGAACTGCGACAGAAAAACAAGGAGGGTGTGAGAGTGTTCATGGATGTGTGTGATTCAAAAATTGCAACACAGTGAGGGAACCAAACCACCTATAATAAACCCTGTTAATCTCAGTTAAAAAAGAAGGAAATCAACACATTGAACCCCTACTAAACTTAGGTTTTTATATCAAAACAACTCAGTTAATAGGAAGGGATTTCAGTGAGAAGGGAAAAAGGAAATCAATTCAGAAATACCTACCCTAATCTCAGGTTTTGTGAAAACAGGAAATCAATTCAGGAACCCATTTCAGATTTTTGAATAGCCCACACTCTCAATCTCAGATTTCATGACTCAGATTTGAGTTCAACAGCAAACAATTCTCAGGAAAATCAATTCTTAGTCTTTGTAAAACAGTCCAACTTATCAATGCATTTTCGAATTCAAAAATCTCAACAATTTCACCCCAAAACTCACACACCGGTAAATAACTTATAGGAGAACCCTATTAGGGGTCTAACAGGTAATTAACCATATTTAAAATAATCAAAAAGACTGTCAAAACTTGAATTCAAAACTAGAAAAAAAACAGTAGGTGACCCTTGTATCAGACTTCACAAAACAGTCCCAACCATTGACAGTTTTCACATGTCAAAATCGACATCCAAACCCCACAATTACAACCCAAAAATTAGCATATATGTAGATTATATATAGGTAACCAATATTAGGGATTTAGACATGTAATTAACAGCATTTAGGTTAATCAAAAAGGATGATAAAACTCAAATGAAAAACTGGAAACTGACAACATGGTGTGTATCGGGTTTTTTGGAAAAAAAAAGGAAATTGATTCATAATCAAACTAAATTGCCAAATTATTGGTTGGTAACCCTAATATAGGGTGTGCACATGTCCAACATACTGTTCGTGTCCCACCAGAGTCGGATACGGCGTATCCACCACAAAATAAACACTTACAGTGCACAAAACAGACACAGTGAAGAGCACATGTTCACGCATGTCGTTTACACGACACGACACGAACTAGGACACGTGCTCATGTCAGTGGGTGCGCCTAGGGTAGACCTAGGTCTTACACACCCTGAATCGTGTCCTCGTGTCACCGTGTCAGACTGAACAAGCCGTGTCAGTGAGGGAAAAACCAGTACACAGTGTCAGTATAATCCCAAAGCGAGGCCTCGTGCGTGTCCGACACGAAACCATTGGACTCGAGACTCAAGGCGGAGACTTTCAGTCATTGCCCCTTGGTCTATGCCAAGTGGCACGAGTCCAAACTTCGTGTCCAGCGAGCACTCGCACTCGAGTAGCAGGGGACTCGCCCAGGCCGTGCGCGCGAGTGCAAACACATGTGCACGAGTGTCAAATCGACACGACACGAACTCGATACAAGCTCAGAGCAATAGAAACGTGTAAGCGACACTAAAATACATTTTTCCATTCAAAAAGTTTCACAAAAATAGAACGAAATGTCCATTGGGGCATTTCGTCAAACACCAACAGCCATCACTGATACGTATCCGATACGGACACGTACAGGACACAAAATTCTATAAATCCGATTCCTACAAGGTCAGGATACTTAGGGCTAGACATCCATGCAATTAAAACCAAATTTTAATGGGTGGATTAGGATTTTACCTATGGTGTTCTCCAACACAAAAACCCTATGAATGAGGATTCCCGAAAGCCACCAAACTCCTTAAAATTGGTAGAAAACTGAGAATAACATATTCCAACAGCAAGAAAACATCAATTAAAACCTATTGCAATTTGTTTGGATTAAAAAGGAGTTAAAATGGAGTTTTTTAGGGATTTTTGAAGTTGGAAAAATACCTCTTTCTAAACTTGCTCTTTCCTAAAGAGGCTAGCCCTAAATAGAAGAGAAATATTATAGGAGGGGGTTCCCAATGGGTGTAGTGGCTGGACAAATAGTATTAGGGTTAGGTTTAGGCATTAGTTAGTGGGCTTTGGGCCTCTATGGCTAGTTATTGATTTAATGTTTACTCACAAGTCATGGCTTATGACTTAAATGATCAAACTTAAGTCAAATAACCATACCATAGGTCAACTCTAGTCTAACTAGGGTTGCATAACCTAACCAAGTCCAAACTCAACTAGGGTTAGCTCCTAGGTTAGTCTACCATGGTCATTGCTAGTCAAAGTCAACCTAATCAACCCTCATTCAAACAATTCCAAAATAAATTCTAAAAATTCCCATAAATTTAAATAAATTCTACTAAATTCAAATAACCCCAAAAATGATAAAAATACCCTCAAACTAGAAAAGATAAACAAAGTACCCTAATTACATGGCTAGGCTCTAGGTCAACCAGTCTCCAAGGTTACACTATCAAAACACCAAAATCATAAGTCATGATTTGAAATAATAGTTTTAAATGATTAAAAATTCACCAAAATTATATCATGATTTAAATATCATTATTAAAAGACTAAAATTATAAAATTTCAAAATTACCCTCATTTGGAAAACTAGGTGTTACAAATAGAAGAAAGGATTCCAAGAGAGTCACATATAAAAATCTAGTTTAAACCACCAGAATAAATCTCAAGTACAACTCATAAAGTCTCAAACAGAAAATACAAATAAAGTACTAAGTCTCAACTAGACTATAGGCAAGTCCTCAGCGACTGTGGAATCCTTCTGTGGGTCCACGTCGACAGTGTCATCTAAGCCAATACCATAATAAGTAGGACAGTACTCCTCATCATCACCTGTAAAATTTTCAACATGCCCAGTCAGGACGGAACGAGCAAATATCTCTCACAACAGTTCATATCAGGAATGGACATATAAAGCAAGCTATAGAAAACAATACATGAATCGCTGTAAAGAGAAATCAACAAGAGAGAAGATATAAGATGAGACATAATATGATAAATAGAGAATGTAACTTTCTACGTGAATCAGAGCATGAATTGGTTATGTAAACAGCTTGGGTTGCACATGGATACCTACTGGGGATAATGATCACATAACCAACTACACTCTCCCTGCCCCCAACCAATACACAAGGATCAAAGCATGTTATGTTATTGCACATGGATAACAACTACTGTATACATGGAACTCATATGGTCATGAGTGTACATGAATAACATATGAGTGCACATGGATAAATATGAATACATGGAATACATAATGGCCATGATAAAGTATATGAACATGATATACTCGATGTATCCGAGGGGATAACATCGCATGAAAAGATCCAGAGGGTACTAATCCGTGTGAACATCGTGTCAGCATCAAGTATACTAGTCTATAACAAGAGAACATATCCAAAGAAGTATGAAAAGATCAGAGAATGTACTCGCCTGGCAATCCGAACTGCTGATGATAAAAAGTGACTGAACTAGAGAAATAAGATCCTATTTAAAACAACCACATGTCATAATACAGTCTAATTATCATAAGGAAAACCTACAATGCAAATTCTACATGATTTGGGTCAATCTAAGTCAAAGTCAACCTTGGGTCAACTTTGGTCAACCAGACTAGTCAAACTAGGTCAAAATTAGGTCAACTAGCCTATAGGTCAAATTTTAGGTCACTACTAGTCCTAGTATTGATTTTGGGTGTTGAGTTGGTGTGATCTTAGGTTTCCAAGGGAGCATAAGCCTAACAACCAATGTAATTCACATAATACTACCCTAGCTCACAATACCCTATGTCTAATATCCATACCTTAGACTAACATCTACTAAAACTCTAGGCTAGGATATCTCTTAGAAAGTTTTCTAGTTTAAACAAGGTAATCTCAAATTATAAATCCTCACGACTCAACCCAATGCACCCTCACACTTGGACACATGCACTTAGGCATGCTTGCTGCTACTGCCACTGTAGTTGCCTACTATTGCAGCAACTGCTGCCATGCAGCATGCTATTGCTGCTGCAGTTGCAGGCCTAACTGCAACTACTACTGCAGTTGCTACTGCAGTTAGCCTACTCCTTAAATCCTTCATCACAAAACATCCCCACACCAATTCAGCCTACTTTAAATAACCTGTAAACCCAACTAATTCCAATAATACCTACTCTCTAAAACCTATCTTGACATTAACTGAAATCAATCCTAAATCAATGATCAACCTACCAACCAAATATTTGTTATAGGAATTTACCTATCTCACATGATACCCTATCTTGTTACATACTTGAATAACCCTATGCCAACCCAACTCGAACACAACCCTCTCTACTATGAAAACTAGTAGGTATCTCCTAGTTATGATAATATAGGATCTACAGGTTTGGTTTACACAGAATTTACATTCGAAAAATATGATGGAAACAAAACTGAAACAGAAAATTGGAACTCAAAACCCGATACTCAACCCGATATCTAACATGACCCAAAACCATTCGAAAACCTAATGATATTCGAAACTAATGGTTGGTAAAGTATCATGTACGTATAACCATGCTACCCAAGTATTATCATGTCCAGAGGATAGGACACGACGTGTCCACAGTCTCAGAACACGTGCACGCACCCGCACAGGCTGTGTCTCGTGCGACCAGTCCACGAGTTCGTGGACACGCCACAGAGTACGAACACCCACGTGCTCATGCACAGGCATTTGCCACGTGTATAGCTACACGTCAGTCACCCCGTCACGTGTCTACGACGCGTGTACGTGCAACACGACACCCGTATCAGACGCCAAAACTGGGCGCGCGCGCGATAGTGCAAAACTCGTGCCGTTTCGATTTCTCTCTCGACTCCCAACGAAACCTAACCAAACTTATTGGGCATCAAGATAGACATTGCCCCTACCCACAACCCAAAATCACGTGTCGAGTCACTGTGTCCAACGAGAACGGACACAGCAGCAGCAGGACACGTGCACAGTCCTCGTACAGCGCGTACGTATCCAATTTTGGACACGGATATGTCAAATCGTTCACAAAACTAGGGTTTAGGAATCCCTACATCTAGGGCTAACGGAATATGTAAAAAGATTCGAATAATAATAACTTTCAATTCTTTGGGTAATTCTATCGAACACCTTAAACCCTACTCCGATACGTGTTCGAAACGCCTATCAAACAGATACAAAATTTTACCAAACCTCATGGGTGGGTCAAGGGTACCTAGATGCATGCTATTATGAATAAAAACCAGGAAGAACAATGGTGGAATAAGGGTTACCTATTGAGAGTTGAAATCTCAATGAAACGGACTCCTCAAGCAATGAGACGGCCAGTTTCCACAGAGCAAACGCCTCCAACTCCTTACTAGCAATGCTCCAGCAATTTCTCCTCCTTCCCACGATCACAACGCACTTCGTTTGAGGTAAAATGGGTGCAAGATGAGAAAGTTAGGATTTTTGGAGAGTTGGAAACTAGGGTTTTGTAAAAAGGGTGTCAAAACCAATACAAATGTTTATATAGGGAGGGGGTTTCCTGATTTGGCCGGCCATGCTAATCCTTCTAGGGTTAGGGTTGGTTCATGGGCCCCTCTTCTCTATCTAAGTTGAGTTTAAGCCCACTAACAAAAAGGCTTAAAAGGCCAATTAATTAAATAGCCTAAAAAGGGTCAGTTGGCTTTCTAAATTGGACCAAAGCCTAATATAAATTTCTAATTAGCTAAATGATCATCATATGTCATGGTTAGCCTCTAATATGGATTTTCTAAGGTTAAACCAAATGTTAAATCAAACACAAGTCAATAGTATCTAAAAAATCACAAAATAACTAAAATGACTAAAATGACTAAAATACCCTTATTTTCAAAAAGTGGGTGCTACAGGATCCTCAGCCAAGTTTATATTGGGCATACCAGGCAGTCCATGAGGAGGAGGATATGCGAAAATCTTAGGTCCAATCCGCTGTTGAGGAGGTGTTGGCGCTGACTATCAAGACTTCACCTCGTCTTTCTATTACTTCTAATAGTAGAACCTCCAATTCCAGGGACAAATAAGGTATGATCTGTACTCATTGTAAGAAAATAGGTCATGATGTTGTAACTTGCTTTGCCAAGATTGGCTATCCAGAGTGGTGGGAGACTCGTCCTCGATGTGAGGGCGGACGTGGTGCTGGCGGTGGCAGAGGCCCGGCACCACAGCAGAGACATGATGAGGGACGCGGTACTGGTGGTGAAGGAGTTGTTTATCATGTCGCCGCTGCTGGTCATGGTGTCCCTGCTAGTATTGCTGGGAGTTCGGCGGATATGATGCATGGAGGATATCCTTCACCACTCTCAGGTGAACAATGGCAGAAACTGATGAGCCTGCTGGGTAACGACAATCCTTCCAACCCTGGTTCTTTAAACTCTCATCGTCTGATGGGTAAGAATTCATCTGTCACTTAGATATTCGATACTGGGGCTACTCTTCATGCGACAGGCTCTCGTGACTGTTTAGTTGATTGCTTTTACGGCCTTGTCTGTCCTGTAATTTTTCCTGATGGGAGCACTATTGAGGCTGTTCTGAGAGGCAAAGTATTTTTGACTGCTTCGTTGGTGTTGACGGATGTTCTTTATGTTCCGACATTGACTTACAATTTGATCTCTGTCTCACAATTGATTGGTGCCAGAAATTATGATATATTATTTACTCCTGATTTGTGTTTTGTTCAGGATCGAAGTATGAGGATGTTGATTGGGGTAGGTGAACAAAGGGGTAGACTTTACTTCTTGGAGGAGGTTCCAGCTTCTTTGGCTTCGGTGATCCTGGCATGCAAAGAAAGTGATTCCGAGGTTTGGCATCGTAGACTGGGGCATCCTTCAGATAAAGTAATGCAGAGTTTACCTTTTCTTTCTGGTAGTAGTGTGTTTTCTCATAAGGCTTGTGATATTTGTCATCAAGCTAAACAGACTCGTGATGCCTTTCCTGATAGTAGTAGTCGTGTTTTGAGATGCTTTGAACTTATACACTGTGATCTGTGGGAACCATATCGTGTTCCGTCATCTAATGGGGTACGATATTTTTTGACTTTGGTGGATAATTTTTCTAGAGCTGTTTGGATTATTTTATTGACGGATAAGTGTGCTGTTTATTCTATGTTTCTTAAATTCATTGCTATGGTGAAGCGTCAGTTTGGGGCTGATATACGTCGTGTGCGGAGTGACAATGGCACTGAATTTAATTGTTTACGAGATTATTTTTCATCCCAAGGTATATTGTTCCAAACATCCTGTGTTGGGACACCTCAACGGAATGGAAGGGTGGAAAAAAAATATTGACATATTTTAAATCTAGCTAGGGCATTGAGATTTCAGGGTTCTCTTTCCGTAGATTTTTGGGGGGAATGTGTTCTGGGTGCATGTTATTTGATAAATAGAACCCCTTCTAGTATCTTGAATTTTAAGTCTCCTTATGAAGTTTTATATGGTTCGGCTCCTTCATATGATCATCTACGTATTTTTGTTTGTTTGTGCTATGCGTATGATTTGAAATTCCGACATGATAAATTTGCTAGCAGGAGCAGAAAATGTATCTTTGTTGGGTATCCACTTGATAAAAAGGGATGGAAACTGTATGATTTAGAGACTGGTGAATTTTTTGTGTCCCGTGATGTTACTTTTTATGAAAAAGAATTTTCTGGGTGTGGCTCTGCTAGCGAGATGTCTTCTGCGACACGCCATACATCTATTGAGGTGCCGGAGACGATATAGAGGCTTTTGGGATGGTGCCGGCTACGGTTGCTGAGGCCGGAGTGGTTGATAGTGGCTCAGCACCGAGTGGCGAGGATGCACAGATAGATGCAGAAGTGTTGACAGGAGAGTCCGCTGGGGGTAATGCGGATACTACTGATGATACAGGGAATACAGTGTTGCCAGAGGTGCCCGACGAGGTAGTATTGGGAAGTGGAATGAGAAAAAAATCACAACCAGTGCGATTACAGAATTTTGTGACGAATGCTGTTCGAAGTAAAAGTCCCCCCTTCACCACAGTTCATCTGTTCCCGTCACTTCCTCAGGTACTTCTTATCCTCTAACATAATTTCTAAGTTATGACATATTTACTGCTGGTCACAGAGATTTTCTTGCAGCTATCACTGCAGATGTTGAGCCTACTTCATATCGTCAGGCCTCGCAAGATTTGGGCTGGCGTACGGCTATGCAAACTGAAATACAGGCTCTGGAAGATAATGGAACATGGAGTCTTGTCGATTTGCCTCCTGGAAAGAAAGCATTGGAAAGTAGATGGGTGTACAAAATAAAGTACAAAATTGACGGCAGTGTTGAGCGCTTATAGGCACGGCTGGTTGTGTTCGGTAATCATCAGGTTGAGGGGATCGACTATTCAGAGACATTCGCCCCGGTAGCTAAGATGCCTACAATTCGGGCGTTCTTGGCTGTTGCAGCTGTGAGAGGCTGGACTTTGCACAAGATGGATTTGCACAATGCTATTCTTCATAGAGATCTGACAGAAGAAGTGTATATGAAGTTGCCGTCAGATTTTTCGCATAGTGAACCCAACAAAGTGTCGCCTGCGTAAGTCACTATATGGATTGAAACAGGCACCACGTTGTTGGTTTGCTAAGCTTGCTGCTTCTCTGATATCCTATGGATTTATTCAATCTCATTCCGATTATTCCCTTTTCTCTCTTTTTAAAGGGAAGGTAGAGTTGCATGTTTTCATCTATGTGGATGACATGATTGTGTCTGGTAATGACACATCTGCTTTAGATGCTTTCAAAAAGTACCTTAGTTCTTGCTTTCACATGAAGGACCTTGGTGTGTTGAATTACTATCTTGGCATAGAGGTGGCTCGGAGTGCAAAAAGAATTTCCTTGTGTCAAAGAAAGTATGCTTTGAACATCATTTCAGAATGCGGCTTGATGGGGTCTCGACCTGCTGGCTTTCCCATGGAGCCCAATCACAAGATGGCATAATCGACTAGTCTAAAGATGGCGGATGCAGAGACTTATCGGAGGCTGGTTGGGAGGTTGATTTATCTATCGTTTACTCGCCCTGACTTAGCCTATGTTGTGCATATCTTGACTCAATTCTTATAGGAGCCTCGACAAGATCAATAGCATGCTGCTTTGAGAGTTATCAGATATCTCAAACATGCACCGGGACAGGGTATTCTTTTGAAAGCTGATTGTGATCTCCGTCTTTCTAGTTGGTGCGATTCCGACTGGGCCAGTTGTCCCTTGATTCGCCGCTCTGTTACAGGCTGGTTGGTGTTTCTGGGAGGATCTCCTATTTCTTGGAAGACCAAGAAGCAATCAACTGTTTTTCGATCTTCCGCTGAAGCTGAATACCGATCTCTTGCTGCGCTTGTTTGTGAGTTAAAATGGTTGAAGGAATTTTTGGTGTGTTTGGGCGTTCGCCAGGAGTCTGCTATGTCGATGTATTGTGACAGTCAGTCTGCCCTGCACCTGGCTCAGAACCCGGTATTTCATGAGCGCAGTAAGCATATTGAGGTGGATTTGCATTTTGTTCGTGATGCTATTCGAGATGGCACCATAATAGCCTCGCATGTTCCTACTTCTTCTCGACTGGTTGACATCTTCACCAAGCCCCTTGGAAAGCATGTGTTTGATTCTTTCCTTCCCAATTTGGGCATTTGTGATTTGCATGCTCCAACTTGAGGGGGGGTGTTAGATTATATTTGTAATGTAAATATGGCCCATAAGCCCAAATATAGACACTATATATATTGTAACAAATCCTAGCAATGAGAACAAGGCATTATTATTTCCTACACATGATTTCGATCTCTATTGGGTTCATGTTGAGCCTGTAAGTTGTCATAAGCAGAAAGGATTCTTCAAATCCGAAGTCTTATCTAGCTTATTCCTAGGCCGACCATGGCATATTAATTAAGGACTTGAAATTTTCTTTCTTCTACGATTCATGGTCATCTCTACGGAACCCTGTTCTTGAACCTCTCCAGCTTCGGGAGCATTGGATAACCATTGGACTAATTCAGCTCTTTGGAATATCTCAACAAATCATTGTACTCTTAGCAATGACTTGTTCTATCATGTGATTAATTAATTTGCAACAAAATATAGTAAACTTTTTTTCCCCAATTTGCAAGTTGTTACGATTAACTACTATATAATTAGGTTGCGTTTGGTTCATTGTAATGTAATCGTAATCGTAATGGAATTGGGTTTGTAATGTAATTGAGTTTGTAATGTAATTGAATTACAATTACATTACTATGTTTGGTTGAAACATGTAATCAAACCATGTAATGTAATGTTAATTGCATTCATGTGTTTGGTTTACCATGTAATGTAATTGAATTTTTAATTTAATATTTTTTTTAAAATACAACAAAATTTAAAAAGTTGAGCAATACAAAATTTCAAAAATTTAAAAAGAAAAAAGAAAAAAAATAAAAATAAATAATAAAAAAAGGGGAAAATGGTTTGTTTTCTGCTAAAAAAGACCAAAAACGAAAAAAAGACAAAAAATAAAAAATACCAAAAATGACAAACGAACAAAACAGAAGGAAAAAAAAACCAAAAATGAAAAAGCGATAAAAAGAAAAACGACAAAAAAAAAAGATAAAAAATGTGAAAACCATAAAAAGTGACCAATAATGATAAAAAAATGACTAAAAACAAAAAAATTGACAAAAAACAACAATAAATGAAAGGGAAAAAAGACGAAAAACGACCAAAAACAAAAAAAAAAGGGCAAAAAATGAACAAAAACGACAAAAAAAGAAATAAATGACAAAAAACGACAAAAAGATTAAAAAACTTGCAAAAAAAATTCAAAAACGACAAAAAAAGGGAACAAAAACGACAAAAATGATAAATAATAAAAACGTGAAAAATGGTCAAAAACATACAAGATCGACAAAAATCGATAAATAACATGCAGAAATGGCAAAAAAATGTGCAAAATCGAAAAAAAAAAACGATAAAAAACGTAAAAAAATTGACCAAAAACGATAAAAAAAGGCAAAAATGAACAAAAACGACAAAAAAGGACAAAAAGAACAAAAAAGGACAAAAACGACAAAAAATAAACAAAATAACCAAAAACGAACAAAAATGACAAAAAATGAACAAAAAACGACAAAAAAAGGACAAAAACAACAAAAAAGGGACAAAAACGACAAAAAAAAATAAAAACAAACAAAAACGAACAAAAATGACAAAAAATGAACAAAAACGACAAAAAATGAACAAAAAAGGACAAAAACGACAAAAAAATCGAACAAAAATGACAAAAAACGAACAAAAATTACAAAAACGAACAAAAAAAGACCAAAAACAACAAAAAAGGACAAAAACGACCAAAAAAAAAACGAAAAACAACGAAAAACGAACAAAAATGACAAAAAAAACGAAAAAAAAAAAAAACGACAAAAAAACGGACAAAAACAACAAAAAAGGACAAAAACGACAAAAAACAAACAAAAACAACCAAAAACGAACAAAAAGACAAAAAAACGAACAAAAACGACAAAAAACGAACAAAAAAAGGACAAAAAACTACAAAAATCGAACAAAAATGAAAAAAAGAACAAAAATTACAAAAAACGAACAAAAACGACAAAAAACGAACAAAAAAGGACCAAAAACAACAAAAAAAAATGACAAAAACGACAAAAAATAAACAATAACAACGAAAAACGAACAAAAATGACAAAAAACGAACAAAAACGAAAAAAGGGACAAAAACAAAAAAAAACGACAAAAAAACAAACAAAAACAACAAAAACGAACAAAAATGACAAAAAAAACGAACAAAAACAACAAAAAAATGACAAAAAAGAACAAAAAAACAAAAAAAAAACCAAAAACGAACAAAAATAACAAAAACGAACAAAAACGACAAAAAACGAAAAAAAAACGAACAAAAACGACCAAAAACGACAAAAAACGACCAAAAATAACAAAAAATGACCAAAAACGAACAAAAATGACCAAAAAACGAAAAAAAAAAGACCAAAACCGAACAAAAATGACCAAAAACAAACAAAAACAACAAAAAATGACCAAAAACGAACAAAAAGACCAAATTATAGCATACCAACCTTCCGCTTAAGTTGTAATGTAATTGCGATTACATAGATTTTATGACGTAATTGAGTTTAGAAGAAACTGATGTAATGTAATCAAACTTGTAATCGCGATTACATTACATCTAATTTTTTTTGTCCAACCAAACACCCGAGTTAGATTGACAACGTAATGTCAATTACATTACGTTGTCCAATCCTGCAAACCAAACGGGCCCCTAGTAAGAGTAACCGTAGGATTGCTAAGAAATACAAAAATAGGAAAGATGTCATTGATAAAGGATACGCTAGTACTATGAAATATAAAAATTAGGAATGATGCCGTTGAGAAAGAAATATAAAAATAGGAATGATGCCATTGATAAAGACGGATAGGATAGCATGTTTAAGAAGCTATATATGTGTATCTAACTACCTAGATAGTTATAATAATTTAGGACAAAAATTGAGAAAATTTGAGTTGCATTTTATTTATTTTAATTCATATTCAATGTGCACATCATTCAATTACCATAATGTAAAATATTTCACATTTTTGACTGAAATCGTCATTCACTGATGGTCAATCCTTTTGACCAATTTTTTTTTACTAAAATAATCATATTGTCTTCTTTCCTTTCCACATATTTGCTACGTGTAACAAAAGATGTCGCACGTCGTCGCTGATTACCGACGTACGGCGACGTATTTTCTACTACGTCGCTAATTCCAATTTTTAGTGACGTTACAATAGGACGTCGCTACATGACGTCGCTAAATTGACTTATTTTGGTAGTGCAAGCCCAACCCCCCCCACCCCCCCCAGCCCACTGCGCCCCCGCATCCCCTCCTTGCTCCTGTCGCTGCTGCTGGCTGCTCCCACCGGCAACGCGCCCCCCGTCGCCCCTCCTCGCTGTGCCACCGCGTCCCCTCCTCGTCGCGCCCCCTTATTCGGCAACACGTCCTGGCAGACCCCCCCCCCCCCAACTCTCTTGCGCCCCCGCTTCCCCTCGTCGCTCCCGCTTATGCTCCTAACCGCGGCTGCTCCGGCTACCCACGGCGGTGTGGGAGAGGGGAGCACGAGGGCGCGTCACTACTACTGCTGCTGCTGGTTGCTCTCGCCAATGCTACTGGCTGCTCCAATCGCAGCTCTATTAACTATTGTTGCTGGCCATGACTACTCCGGTTGCCCATGGCGTGGAAAGCGGGCACGATGGAGGGGTGGCGGGGTCGCGAGGGCACGCAGTGGAAAAAGGGTAGCGAAGTGGACGTGGGGAAGAAGACAAGGGGCATTTTAGTTAAAAAAAAATTAGTCAAAGGAATTGATCGTCAATTAAGGACGATTTTCGTCAAAAGTGGGAGTGCTTTACATTATGGTAATTGGGTGGGATACACCTTGAATATAGATAAAAAAAAAAAGTGGAGTGTAACTCAAATTTTCTCATAAAAACTTGTTCATTACAGTAGTTCTTGATCGATAGCAATTCGGAAACTACAAAAAAGTTCATGCACAACTTAAGAAGAAAAGAAACGAAACTTTAATGAGTGTTGTATTTTACAATAGTTGTATTTTACAATAGAGAGATCAAGTTTATTTATTGGAAAAATATACATTCTAATATGGCAAGTCAAAGAAGGTGTTATGCTAATCAAAAGAGGTGATAATATGAGTTATTATTGGTCAAGTCACGTGGTATCTTAATTTGTAACAGTACGATCTTCATGTATTCTTTATACAATTGCTCAAGTATATATCTAGATATTCATCGTGTTGAGCTTGCAGAGAAGACTCTAAAACATATGACCAGAAAAACCTTTAGTGAACATGTTAGCAACTTATTTCTTTGATATAATATAGATCAAGCATAATTCATTAGAATCCAGCTTCTCACGAATAAAATAGCAATCAATCTCATTGTGTTTCGTCTGATCATGTTGAAGTGTGGATCACTTGCTATGTAGATTGTCGTGATCTTGTTATCACAATATAAGTGAAATGGAAATCCGTATATAAGAGATCTCCAACTCGAGCAACAATCTTTTCAACAACATTCCTTCGACAATAGCGAGGGTGCCTATATTATGCTTCAACGCTCGATTTTGCACATACAATCTACTTCTTACTTTATACATTAACAAAATTGTCTCCCACTCATCGATGGATCGAGCCCATTCACAATCAATATATAACTCGACACAAAGTTGAGTTTTTTTTTTTTTATGAAAAAGAAACTCATTTCCTGGATGTGTTCAAGTATTGATAAATTCTTCTATTGCCTGCAGATGAGTAGACACTGAGCATGTATACACTAGCTCACACCCCCAACTGGTGGTTTGAACCAACTGGAAAGTTTGAAGGACGGTAACCAAGCTTCCAATCAGGGCTAGTCCTGGGGTAAGCCTGACAAGCCATCGATCTTGGGCAACCCTCCTAATTAGGATAACTCCTGACCCCTAAGTCCGCACCTCTCCAAATATAGCCTCCGCAGTCCACCCCAACTCCTTCTTGTCACTTGAAGTAGCAATTCCTTAGGCCTATATTTTGAGTTCCCACTAAGAAGACCTCGACTAGAGTAGCTCATGAGTCAGGAGAGAAACTTAGAATCCGAGCTCCACGCCGTTGGTAGAACCGGCCAAATATCTTTTTTGATGTTGATATCATTTCAACATTTATATCTTTCAGCATGTTATAATTTTTTTGATATCTTTGATCTGGAGTCAAGAACAAAGAATAACAGAAATTAGTTTCGGCTAGGACAACCCAACCTCATGGGCCAGCTCCGCTTCCAATCATGTCGCTTTTAGCAAAACAAGGGTATACTTTTGCTGACGGATAAACATGGCTCCGTATGCTTTTTATTTGACAACGTCAATATTGATAAAGGATTTTAGGTTTCCTAAGTACATGATTTCAAACTCAGATGCTAATAATTTCTTCAGTGAGATCATCTCCATGCCCTTGTTATCTGTGAGAATTATATCATCACATATAGTCGACAATCAAGAGAGTAATATTTGTCTCCTCCTCTCTTGATAAATAAATTATGGTATACTGAAGACTAAGGGTCTATTTGGATTGAGGGTTAAGAAAGTTAAGTGGGAAGAAGTTAAATGAGAGAGAAATAAAATCATGTTTGGTTTGAGGGTGAAGGTTTAGCAGGAATGATTATAGAGGGTTAAGTGAGGGTTTATTTCACCCTCTTTTGTTAACGAGGGAGATTGAAAAAAATTGTTTAAAAAGTCATAAATAGTCCTTATTTGTTTTATAAAATATCATGGGATTTTTTTCTCCATTTTTCTTGTTTTCAATATGTTAATCCGTAGCTTCCTAATTTGTGAAGATATTTTGACAAGTTCTAATTAAAATTTCAATCAAATTTAATTTTATGACATATGTAATAAGGTTATTTTGGTAATTATTATATTTTTATTAATTCTCATCACACTCAAAACCTCCAATTCAAACAAGAGTCATTAAACATCCGCACTTAACTTTTCCGTCAACCTAAATAAGGTTATATGTATTGACTTTACTCCCAACACTTAACTCTTTCTCATTTAACCCCTCTTAACTAAGCTTATTTTCCCCCAATCCAAGCAGACCCTATATGTAGCCAAAGTGAAGCATGACTTGACCCAACTAGGTAAAACAAGCCTGGAGATTGCTTCAACCCGTAGAGTATTTTGTGAAGTTTGCAAACTTTGTCATGTGTATCAAATCTTGGTGGAGATGCCATATACAGTATTAATTGATATTTCCATTCAAGAAAGCGTTCATGACATCCAAGTGATGTAAATAGCAAGAATAGTTTTTTTTTTTTTTGTGTCTATTTCTTGAGACCGCCAGCTTGGGATCGTGGCTGTTCCGTGACCACCCAGCCATTCCATGTCCACGGAGGGACTCGAATTTGGGATCTCCCCCAAGTAAGTCCCCTTCCCTAACCACTTGGACTATGAAGCTTGGACAAAATTGTAATTATTAATATTTTTAATTCCAAAAAAACAATACATAAACATCTCGATATAGCCGGCTAGGGTTAGCCTACTCAAGTATATTAATAGGAGGGCTTTAGAATTTTCTAAAGGAAAAACACTTTATGTACCTCCAAAATTTTATTCTTCCATGTCCTTCCGTCACGTGGCCCTCTCCTATTCGCTCATGTCTTCCTCCAATCTCCTTTCCTATTTGCTTGGGATTAATAAGAGAGTGCCATGGAGGGATGTAATTTTATGAGGTACATATAACATCACTCTTCTCTAAAACCCTAAATTCTCTATCATCGTCGATTCCCAGCAGTTAATATCCTTCTTCCAAAGCTCCCAACTCCAAATCAGGTAAAATTTTACATAAAACTAATTTAACAAGTCCAATACTTAATATAAATTTTTACGATGACAAGAAAAAATATCATATAATAAAAAAGGTAGGAAGAACTAGTCATAATTAGTAGCATGATCAGAATAACAGTTCCAAAAAGACTTAACAGAAAGAAGAGGAGTAATATTAGAACATGAGATGGAATTCGAGCCTGTGACACCGTTTGCCATCTGTAAAAACTCACAAATATCATCCAAACTACTTTGAGGGAAGAAGTCAATATGAGAGCCAAAAGAGAGCGACCAAGATGAGTGTCCACTGTTACACTGAACAACAAGAATATGAGAGAGAGAGCTAGCAAGAGTATGCAAGAGCCAAGCGTACTTCAAAATGTTCTGTGTGTTATTCATTAGAATAGAGTGCTTTATGTAGTACATGTACTTAACTAAGAAAGCAAAAAATAAGGAAAGAAAAAAAAAAAAAAGGAGAAGCTAACACCTCACTCAACAAAACAAAGTCAAAACTTTCCTACAAATGCTCACAGCCTCTCAGCTGAGAATGCAACGTTAATATGCACTTTTGAATCATTGAATTATTCTCCAACACTCCCCCTTAGTCAAAAGCTACAACGCCAAAAAGGTTTCTAAATTTGAAGAACTTCTCGTAGGATAATGCCTTAGTGAAGCCATCGACAATTTGATCATTTGTTGAACAGTACTTCAGCTCCACGACTCCTTTTGTAACAGCTTCACGTATGAAGTGGTGACGAAGCTCAATATGTTTTGTCCTGCCATAGAAGGACAGATTCTTTGTCATACAAATTGTTGCCTTGTTGTCGCAATAGATAGGAGTTGGAGATGTCTGACTCTCGAACAGATCTTCCATGATTCTTCTCATCCATGTAGCTTGGCAAACAGTTGAAGTTGCAGCAACATATTCAGCTTCGGAAGAAGACAGTGCGACGCTTTCTTGCTTCTTTGACATCCATGAGACCGCACCCGAACCAAGGTTGAAGATGAATCCACTTGTACTCTTCCGATCTTCTAGGGAAACTGTCCAATCACGGTCAGTAAAACCAATTAACTTAAAAATGGAGGAAGGATAATACCAAATCCCATAGTTCTTGGTTGCATGAATGTAGCGGAGAATGCGTTTTGCTGCTCCAAGATGATGTTTAGATGGTTTGTGCATGAAACTCGATATTAAACTTACTGCAAAAACAATATCAGGACGGGAATGAGTTAAGAACATTAATCCTCCAACAAGCATTCTAAAATATTTTTTCTAAAATATTTTTCAACAGCTTTTTCTGTTCCATCTTCTAAAACCAACTTCTCATTTGAATTCATTGAAGTAGAACACCCTTTACAATTTTTTATCTAAAATTTATTTAGCAAATTATAAGCATACCTCTCTTGAGAGACAAAAATACCACTTGTTGTTTGTTGGACATGAATACCAAGAAAATATTGCAATAATCTTAGATATGACATTTCAAACTCATTCATCATAATTGTTCTAAATTCCTCAATAAGAGATGAGGAAGAACCTGTGTATATTATGTCATCCACATAAACACAAACAATAAGTATTTTATCATTACCTTGTGTCTTCACGTATAATGTAGGCTCATTATCACTTATGTCAAACCCGTGTTTATGAAGATAAGAGTCAAGTCGACTATACCATGCTCGTGGTGCTTGTTTTTAGTCCATATAATGCCTTTTTTAGTTTGTAGACTTTATTCTCCTTACCTTTGATTACAAAATCCTGTGGTTGATCAACATAAACATCCTCGTTCAAATAACCATTTAAAAAGGCAGATTTAACATCAAATTGAAAAACATCCCACTTTTTATAAGCTGCTAGAGCTAAAATTAGTCTAACAGTTTCTAAGCGAGCAACAGGTGAAAAAGTTTCATAAAAGTCGATATCATATACCTGCGCATACCCTTTAGCAACTAGACGTGCTTTATACCTTTTTACGTTACCTTCTCCGTCATATTTCACCTTGTACACCCATTTGACCCCGATTGTGTCTTTTCCATGGGGCAAATCTGTCAGTTCCCATGTTTGGTTCTTTTCAGTTGATGCAATTTCTTCTTTTATTGAATTTTCCCATTCTTCTTTTCCATGTGCTTCTTCGTAGCAAATTGGTTCTGCAACCATTAAAGCAAATTAACATGAAGCATAAATTTCTGATAAGGATCTTACCTTTCTTGGATAACTTTCTTCATCAGAAGCTGAAGGACTTCTGTTTACAGGATAAGAACTAACTGGTGTTGCTGATAAAGATGATGACGATGTGACCGGTGAAGCAGTTCTATTTGTAGGAGAAGCACTTGATGGAGATGCTAATGTAGATGCAATCGATGTCGAAGACGTTGGTTGGGTCATAACCTCTTCATGTGGTATAAATCCTTGATCACCAGTCTTCTGAACCAGTTTACTATCACTCCACATACAACTAGCATTTTCATCAAAAATTACATCTCTACTAATAACTAAATTTTTGGTTATTGGATTATATAATCGATATGCTTTTGATTCATTACTGTAACCAATAAGAATGCATTTTTTACTTTTATCATCTAATTTTCTACGAATTTGAGGATGAACAAATGCATAAGCAATACAACCAAATACCTTGAGATGACTTACTCCTAGTTTTCTTCCAAACCAAGCTTCATATGGTATCATCTTTTGTACAGCTTTTGTTGGCGAACGATTTAGTAAATATACCGAAGTTGCCACAGCTTCTCACTACCAAATTACAGTCAATTAGCGACGGATGGTTAGCGACCGAAATATTCTATTGCAATTAGCGACGAATTTGCGACAAATCGTCGACGGCATATCGACGATAAGCCGATATCATTTTTTTTGTTTTAAGGATGAGAGAAGGCCGACAGTCCGTCGCCACGGGGTCGACGATATGGCGATGGATTCTAATCCGTCGTTATGCTGTCGACGATTTGGCAGGAAATGTTAGGAGAAGTGGCGGGATAAATTGCCGACTACGTAGCGACAGAATGGTCGTCGCCAGGTTTACAATATAGCGTCGACGTAGCGACGAATGTGGTCCGTCGCTAGTCGGTCGCTAAATATACGTTCCAGACTTAAATTGAAACGACGGGGAAAACTTTTCATTCCCTCCAAATTTTACTCTCACCTCTCTCTCTCTCCCGCGGCGGTGATCGGCGACCTCCCTCTCCCCTCTCTCTCTCCCGCGGCGGTGATTGACGACCTCTCCTCTCTCTCCCAAAGGTAATCCCCTCTCCCTCTCTCTCTCTCCCTCCTCTCTCTCTCTCTCGCGGTGGTCGTGCGTGCAGCGGGCCGGGGGCGTCGGGGGCTGCGGGGGCGGCGGGTGCGTCGGGGGCTGGGGGTTTTGCGGGGGAGGCGGTGGGTGGGGTGGCGGCGGGGGGTGGGAGGGGCGGCGAGGTGTTATGGGTGGCGCGCGCGGGGCTGCGGGGGGCGGCGGGGGCGGCAGGGGGCGGGGGTGAAACCATCGTGTGGTGAAACCATCGAGTGGTTTAGACACATTTTGAGTCACTAATTGACACATTAGGACACGACTAGACCCCCCCCATGTGGGCATACATTTCTCCTAGGACACGAGTGTTTGGTTTGGCTTTCATTCGTTTCTTTTGGGTTCGATTTCATGTTTTCTTTTGATACACTGATATAGGCAGTTTACTATTTTTTTTTTAAATGTTCAATTCAAAATCCAGGTTTTAAATGAGTCTTTGAAGGCCTATATACATGTATTTCAGGGTATATCTATGTAAGAGAGATTGGTAGATATTGATACATATGGCCATGTGATTGATGATGTGCTTGAGAGGTTGGGGACTGCCTCTTCTTGGCAGGGAAAGCCCTGCAACAATAAGAATGATTATGGCCATGTAGCCTGTGTGATGTTGAGTGAGGAAGGAAAGTGAGGGTGTGTGTGGCATGGATTGTGAGTGTTATGTATTTCCTGTGTATTAATAGAGTGTTAGTGAGAGAGTCGTTTGGGTAGTATTGAGTGCAAGTGTCTGATACTAGGAAGTATCAGGGAGCATTGAGTCAGAGAGCATATGTCTCATTTGTGTGTCTTGGGATAATCAATAGGAGAGTAGAGTGTATCAGTTGTGTGCTTCTATATAGTTGTATATATCTATACATCTAACTGTGATATACATATGTGTATGTGTGCTTTAGAGAGTGAGGAATGAAGGCAGGCCTACCATGCCTATTAGCATGAAACAAGGCTTGGGGTGTAATGTGTGAGTGTAGGCATGGTAGGAAATATAGGTAATGCTAGTGTAACTAGACTAAGGTAGTGCTTGCTAGATAGTAAGGACACTCTAGTATCCTAACCAAGTTAATTTTAGCCTAGATATTTAGGGTATAGCTCCCATACCCTAGAAGTGCACTCTTGCAATTTAGAAATAGATAGATTGACTCAGTTTGATTAATTGACCTATAATTGACCCTTGACCTAGATTGACCTAGTTTGACTTGCTTTGACTTGCTATGACCTAGTATGACCTAATATGACTTAGTTTGACTTTATTTGACCTAGTTTGACCTAGACAATTGATCATGTTTGACTTAGAGTTGACTTTGACCTAGATATGACTTAGAATTATTTAGACTGCATCGTATATTTCAATTACCTTATTTCTGAATACACCCTGTTTTACTCTAAATAGGATTCTGTGATACCAGTTCGGAGTAAACTTGATTCTAAGGGTAATTGCTTATGATATATCTTGTTTCCAGTTAAGATGATTGTTTATTCACTTATAATGACCCTAAAACTTGATTTGCTGCTGCAAGCATACAACACCACAAAAATATTTACTGACTCATCAAGTTGAACCGTGTATAACATGCTTAACGCTTAAGAGGAATCATTTGGACTTAGTGGACTATCGAACTATCGGAATCGGACTATCGGTATCAGTATCGGTATCGAACTATCGGACTATCGGTATCGAACTATCGGTATCGCTAGCGGACTATCGGACTATCGGTATCGGTATCGAACTATCGGTATCGCACTATCGGTATCGGTATCGCACTATCGGTATCGGTATCGCACTATCGGTATCGGTATCGAACTATCGGTATCGGTATCGGTATCCGTATGTACTTAGTATCGATCGTAGCTGTCACGACCCGCACCCGCTATAAGGGCACGTGTACGTGACAACGCCCAGCCCTCACCGTAAAAATGGCGTGGAACGCTGTAGGTTTTTATACTCTAAACAGTTTATATATATATCAAAAACCTGTCGAGAATATGGTCAACTTCGAACGGAGGACAAGCAATGAATATATATGAGTGCTCAATCACAACTCTAAGATGATAAAGTAAAGACTGAAAGATAAAGACAACAAGACGATAAAATAATAACCTGTCAAGTCTAAACACCAAATAATATGCAAGTCCAAGTCTCTAATACAATCCATAATAATAACAGTCTCAAAAGTAGCTGGAGACAAAGTCCAGTATAAAAGACCTACTCTAACTAAGCAATAGGTAAGGTCTCGCCAGGCGGAGCTAAGCCCTGCTGGACCAAAGTCTCCAGGTCTAGGCCCACTACGTCATCCGGACCGTAGTAGGTACAGTAATCTCCCTCGTCAGCATCCGTAATATTTTTAACATATCCTGTCAGGATGGAACGAGTACAATCTACTAACAACAGTTCACAAGATATGACAAAAGCTATAAGACTGTAAATAGAGAGTATATACAAGAAAATTATGGAATGTACATGTGAGTATCATGGCAAGGTAAGCTGTAAAACTAGAGCTAGAACAAGGCAAGTAAATTGATCATGGCATGTACAAGAAATCAAGAATCATATATCTAGGTGTGTGAATACTAGCTACAACATGTGGCCGGATTGGGTCTGCACAAGGTTATGATCTAGCCAATCATACGTGTGGTGTAGGATTGGCATTCACAAGGTTCACAATATATACAAGGCGGGTATGACCACACATCTACACTAGTACTCCCCGTCCCCGACTGGTAGAGTGGATCCAAGCAAGACACGTTACGACACGGGATTCTACGAGAAGGGAGCAAGTCTCCTCGAGAATCGGTGTCCATATACTGCACAAGAACTACAAGGGGGCTTGCACAAGATATACCAAGATAACGAAGAATAACATCTCATGTCGGGATCCATGAATACCAATCCGTGTGACCAATGTGTCGAGAACAAGCATATCCACACTAATTACATGAATCATAACAATCATTATAAATTGGAAAAGTGTCAGAGAATGTACTCGCCTGAAATATAATATGGTATGTCAACCGGAGCAAATGCAGCGTCTCGAGGACCTATAGAGAACAAGACGTATCAATACTATGTTTAGGAAGTAAATCAAATCAATTTGAATCCTATTAAGTCATTCTAGGTCAAGACGCGTCAAACTAGACTGTACGAGGTCAACCTAAGTCATATTAGGTCTAGCTAGGTCATACTGGGTCAACGCAAGTCAAACGGAATTAATCTAGGTCAATTTGAGTCAATAATTGACTTTTGGTCAACCGGTCAACTCTGGTCAACCGTGGTCAACTCTGGTCAACCCTAGGTCAACTCTAGGTCACTGGTGACTAACAGTTGACTTTTGGTCAACTGCACAAGTCTAATGGAATTTGGAACTAAATTGGGCAAAGTGTTGACCCATAGTTGACTTTTGGTCTAAAAAGTCAACTGTGGTCAACCGGGGTGAAGACTAGGTCTAGACGGCTATTTCTACCCATTACCAACCTCTATAACCCATATCCAAGTCCATCTTGGATTTCGAAACTCAAATCTTGGCCGTAGGCCAATATCCTATTTTATCCTTAAAAGGGTAAAATTCTACCTTCGGCGATTATCAAGTTAGCCTACCTACGCTTGATATTTTGACCCGATCTCTCTAGGGTAGTAAGATACTAACCTATACATACGTTACCTACCAAAATACCTAGGTAAAGTGGACATCCAGTCCATGATACGGCTCATTGCCGATATCTTGAATATTTCAAGATACGCACTGATACGGCGCGATACCGGTGCCCTACGACCCCGATTTCAACTCGGGAGCCTACCCGCAAAATCTAATTCACGTATTCTAACTCCACGCCAAGTTTCATCGCGTTCCGATACTCCGGGCTCAAATTCGCTCTCTAACTCGATTTCCTCCAAAACTCCCTTCTAGCTCCTATTCTAATTCTTCTTCTAATTTCCTCTTCTAACTTCTTCTTCCCTTTCTAATTTTTCCCCTCCTTACTAACTTCTATTCTTCTTTTCTATTCTCTTCTAATCCTCTTCTCATTCTTTTCCTAACTTCTTCTATTATTCCCTTCTACTTCTCTTCTTATTCTTCTAACTTTCTCCTTTTCTCCTAACCTTTCTTCTTCTAATTCTTCCTAAACTTCTTCTAACTTTCTCTTCTATTTCTAACTCTCATCTAACTCTATAACTACCTATCTATACATGTATATAAACACACACACATATATATATACATATATATATATACGTGGGGGGTAAAGGGGGGCTTAAAGGGGGCCAAAATGGGGGATTTTAGGGGGGGACTGCACTGGCAGCTACTGCTGCCAGTGGCTGCTGCCACTGCAGCTCCTGCTGCTGTTCACAGCAGCATATAGCTGCTGCTACTGCTGGTTCCCTTCTTCTTCTTCTCTAGTTCTTCATCTCTACTCCCTATATATATATATATATATATATATATATATATATATATATATATATATATATATATATATATATATATATATATATATATATACTTACACATATATATATATAATCCATTATCCATCCAACTCCACAAACACACACACTCCTCTATATATACATATACATACACACACACACATCTCCATATACATATATATACACACACATATATATATATATAAACACACACACACACATCCTTATATATATATATATATATATATATATATATATATATATATATATATATATATATATATATATATATATATATTTTTTATATATATATATATATATATATATATATATATATATATATATTTATATATATATATATATATTTATATATATATATATATATATATATATATATATATATATATATATATATATATATATATATATATATATATATACACACACATATATACATATCTATGAACAGACACACACTCTCACACACTCACACAAGCTCACTCACACTCTCACACCACTCTCATGACACAAACACCACCACCACCACTCTCATCCTCTACACACACAAATACATATTAATACCTATAATTATATATATATATATATATATATATATATATATATATATATATATATATATATATATATATATATATACATATATATATATATATATATATATATATATATATACCACTCAAACACACACACCACCCTCTCACACTCTCTCACACACACTCACACAAGCACACACACATCCCTACCACACTCACACACCACCACCATTCCTCATGGCACCAAATACATATATATAAATATATACACATATAAATATCTATAATCCTTCTAATTAAGAAAGCCCCCAAAATCCTAAAACTAGATTTCTAGGTAAACCTACAAATTCTAGGGGCAAAGTGTAGAGAATTCTCTTCTCTACAACTATTGTGAAAGAATTAATGCTAAAGAGAATTAAATGGGAATTTATGAACATACCTAGGTTAGGTTTTTTTGCTTGGAGGAAGAAAAGCTTTGGAAAGAAATGAAATTAGAGAGAGAGAGAGTGTTAACTTGTGAAGAAGAAAGAGGGGGGGGCTCTACTCTTGGCCGGCCAAAGGTGGAGGGGAAATGGGTTTGGGTGAAGCCCATTAAGCCCCCAAACCCAATAAACTTAGGTTGGGTTGGTTCGGGTTTGGTTCGGTTCGTTTCGGTCAAATTCTAATCAACAAATTAAGCTCTAAAATGACTAATTAAGCCATGGAAATAGGGTTTATGATTTCTAACCTAATTATGATGGTATGTGGGCCAAGTCCTGCTAGTTTGTGGGTCCCACTAGGGTCCAGGATACCCGGGTCTCCAATTTGAGTCCGAATTGGATAAAATCCAAACCAACCCAAATAAATCCCAAAAAATCACATAAAATAAATAAAAATTCCTAAAAATTATAAAAATTGAAAAATGACAAAAATATCCCAAATTTGAAAATTAGGGGTGACAGTAGCAGATTATAATCGGTCTATAGGTCTGGTATAGGCCGTATCAAATTGGTATTGGCTAAGCGAATTGGTATCGTCCTATCCGATTTGTATCGGCCGTATAGCTAGGATTCATACCGGCCTTATCGATTCGGTATCGGCCATATTCGATAGGTATCGGCCGTATCGGATATGTATCGGCCATATCAGATTAGCATGGTGGAAGGTTTAGTAACATCTGTACTTAGATTTTCACTCTCTCGTGACTCTCTTGCAATGGTATTCTAGCTCGAATAAGTTAGTACACTTGCACTCGTTATAATCTCTAATTTGATGAAGTACGTGACTACACTTATATATTCTTATTTTCTCTAATAGTGTATTTAGAGATGAAGTCAAAATGAGGACACCCGATATTACCGATGAGGGACTTCAAAGAGAGGTTGATTGTACATTTCCGTCATGGTTTCACAAATACGTAAGTAACTGAGATTATAATTGAGTATAAATATATAATCTAAAACATTTAAATTATAAATATTTGTTTACAGGTTTTATTGCCTGAAACAACACTCACTCATAAGAGTGTTCGTTATCTGGCATTGGGACCGAAGAAGCAAACAAAGACTTGGCCAGGCTATGTCGTTAATGGCTTCAGGTTTAAGACAACTCAGAATGCTATAAATGTCGAATTTATCAATGACGGCATCAGTACCAAGGATTCTGGTGTTTGCATAAGAGGCACCATCTATGACGACGAGCCGGACTTTGACTATTATGGAGTGCTTCGGGATATTGTAGATTTACAATATACTGGCCCATATGATATGCATATTGTGATGTTCAAATGTGAGTGGTTCGATATGACACCAAACATCGGTTGGAGAATCGATAAACAATTAGAATTTGTCGATATAAATCATCGCAGGAGGTATAGAGAGTCCGACACATTTGCGATAGCAAATCAGGCTGTTCAAGTCTACTATACAAGCTACCCAAGGTATCGTAGAGATCGATTTGACTGGTGGGCAGTATGCAAGATTAAATCTAGAAATATATTCAACATTGGAGATCCAGCATAACAAGAGGACCAGATCGAAAAGTCCCAATACTTGGGACAACACTCGGATACAATGGATGTTGAAGATATTGTTGAGAAAAATAGAGGGAAGGAAGAGGTTGATACACAAGACTTAACCATCAACCAGGAAAGAAAGAGGCGTCTTGCCCCAAATATTGAGGCAGAAGAAGAAGAAGAAGAAGAAGAAGAAGAAGAAGAAGAAGAAGAAGAAGAAGAAGAAGAAGAAGAAAAAGAAAGAAGAAGAAGAAAAGGATGAGGATAAGGAGGAGGAGGATGATGATGAAGACGAGGCCGAGGATGAGAACGAAGACGATGATTAGGTTAAATATTATTGGATATTAAAAACACTTCCAATTACGTGAATTAAGTTTGACCTCATAAAAGCAATTACGTGAATTCATGTTTTTTTGTTCGATTATTTACTTATTGCAGATGGCACTCCTAGTCTTTTTTGTCGCGGCGGTACTCGTCTTCCTACTGGTGGTATGTATATTTTAGTTTAGAATTTTATATTCATTTACACTTTTATATTGTTAATTATGTTTATGTGTTCTATTTACAGGTCATGATGGCTGGCCGTGGTCGTGGTGGTGGTGGTGGTGGTGGTGGTGGTGGTGGTGGTGGTGGTGGTGGTGGTCGTGGTCGTGGTCGTGGTAGTGTTGGTGGTCGTGGTCGCACTCAATCTTCCCGGAATGTGACCCCATCCAGTGAGCCCGACCTGGAGAGTACTGTCACGCCCCGATTCCGTAGGATCGATAGTCGTCCCCCGGGCGTGATGCCGTACGAACCTAAGTTGCGATCGCACAAGGCATAATCATAAGGTTATCCGAAACACAACGTCAAGTTAGAGTACGCAGAAAAATTGATTGACACAATTAAAATAGAAGTAAACTTTTCATTGATAATAAAATTTCATTTACATTAACTTTATTACATTCATTGCCGCGCGGGCTACAACATGACTCGACTTACAAAACGAACGTCGATGAGATAGTCGTTCCATACATTACATCCCTTTTTACAAGCAAAATAGTTACACTTTCTACCTGCAATCGAGGGAAGTCAAGCCGCCATTGGTCTTCTTTTGTACTGAATGTGGAGTCTTCAAAAGGAATTCAGAAACAAGCCTTTACACGGACGAGGCTTTAAAAGTGTCCACGCCGCTGTAGGAGCATAAAAAGTGCTAAAATGAAAGAGTCATAATGATAAATCATTCCACTCCAATTGACCTACTTTACGCCGCAGAGAGGCTAAACACTTTACGCCGCAGAGAGGCTAAATACTTTACGCCCAAGACAAGGCTAATCACTTTACGCCTAAAAGTAGGCAGATCATTTTACGCTCGGGTCTACACCCATGATTTTATGCCAAGAGCATATCAGCAACTTTTACGCTGGACAAAGCTGTCAACTCTTGCATTAAATGCAAACTCTGACATGGAGATATTAATGATGGCATATATCACAGAATTCAAAGGGATTTGTTTTTACACAGAGACCAATTTTGTCGTTTAGTATGTGGATTGGGCTACTTTACGCTCACACTATGGCTTCTTTTACGCATGAAGACTATACGAGCTTTTACTCTCAACAGTTGACGTGTGCGTAAAGTCTATTTGAGCTACTTTTACGCTCAAGGTTATTTAACAACCACTTTTCACGGGAAGTCTATGTCAGGGCTACTTTACGCCTAGTCTACTGCTTTACGCTAAGATTACATTGGGGTTGTTTTACGCCCTATTCTTCTGATCAGCTTGGAACGTGGTTTACCTACATGGCTTTCATGCCACACATCCCGAGGAACGTGTGTACGTGCATCCTATTCTTAATGAAATGATGGGACACGTGTCAACACATACAGAAGATGATTTTGGTCGTGGGTTGTAACACCCTGTTTTCTGAAAATTGGGTATTTTTGAAAATTTATTATTTTATTATTTAAATATGGAGTTATAGTCATGATATGATTTTTGGTGATTTTAGATTGATTAAAACTATTTTGTTAAGTCATGACTTATGACTTTGTGATTTTGACTAGTGTAACTATAGTGTAACCCTATAGATTATGTGACCTAGAGACTAACCATGACCATATGAGCTTAACCATGTGATTAGGATGTCAAATTATCCCTTTTTGATCAAAAGGGTATTTTGGTAATTTTCTAGAATTTTTTTAGAATTAATGTGATTTATTAGGTGAATAGTGTCATATTAGTTACTAACCTAGTTTAGCCTTAATCTAGATGTTAGTCATGACCTAGAGACTAAGTTAGAGGGTTTAACTAAAGTAATGTTAAGCCTATAGAATATCTAGATATTTCCATTTAGAAAATATCTCATTTAGATATTTACCTTGATTTTAGTAAAATATCAAACCTTTACCCTTAAAGTCCTTGCCTTCTCCCTTAAGCAAGGCCATAGGACACCCCCCCCTTGCTTGGTCGGCCAAGGAGACCCCCTTGGCTGCCATGACATGCCCCCCCCCTATATGTACACCCCCACCTTCACAAACCTTCATTTTCAATACCTAGTTTTTCCTCTACCTTCACCACTTCATAACTTAGTCATTTTAGATCCAAATTGGACCAAACTTGTTCCATTGGAACCCCCTACACTTGAGGATGCTAAGGGAGGCTTAGTAGCAAGGTTGCACAAGGATTTGGACACCCCAAGGTGAAGAAGAAACCCCCCCTTGAAGTGGTTTACATTGATTTTGGCCAAATAGGTAAAGTGCCCTAAACCCTACTAAAATAGTGATTTCTCTTCATGGTTGCATGCATTAGGATACCATGGTCATGTAGGTCAAGTTTGGTAGGATTTTGATATGGTTTGGTGTCCGTATCGGACACGTATCTAGGTTTTAATTAGGGTGTTTGGTGAAATGCCACTTAGGAATTAATGTTCTGTTTTTGTAAAACAAATTATATATTTGGGTAGCCCTAGATGGGTAGGACACATTTTCCTAGGTCTGAGCACAAAACAGGACACTGTTCGTGTCCAAATCGGACACGAACTCACTGGGTTTACACTCACTGACACACACTGTTTACACTGGAAACACGTAGGTGTTTGACACCTTGTTTCGTATCCACACATGTTGTGGACACGATGCAGTGACACGGACACGAACCTAGACCCTAGGCCGACCCACTGACACGAGCACGTGGCCCCACGTGCCACGTGTGAGGCACACGAGGCCCCGTCCTCACTGCACGACACGTGCACGAGCCACTGTGTAGCTCCCCTGCTACTCGGGGCTCCTAGCGGACACGACACGCGACGTGGACACTTGAAACTTGGTCTGAGGGTCGGGGCAGTGTCTGACACACCCCTCCCAAAGTTTCAGACACGCTGGTGTCGTGTCGAGGGAGAAAATCCACTCGCACTGATCACACACTGTTCTGACACGCACACAGAACACGCACTGATACGTGCGTGTAACTCGGACACGGACACACTTGGACACGAATTAGGTTTTGGGATACCTAGTAGACCCCTAGGCGAACCTACCCCTAGGTGCACGAGATCCCACGTGTCCTGTGTCGTGTCCACGAGACATATGAACTCGTGCACGATACAGTGCATTCTAGTGCACTGTAATTTACTCGGTTTTGTATTTCGACCTGTGGACACGTCGTGTCGTGTCGTGGTGTAGTGTCAGGCTCCCTAGACACTAGAGGACACCTAGGGACACTGTTACCAACTCTTGGTTGGGGACCATAGTCGAGTTTAGGGGTTAGTTTTGGGATTACCCCAACTGTTCAGTAATGAACAGTTATCTTGTATTTTCCAGATTTTCAAAACCAATTTCAAACTGATTTTGATATATATATATATATATGTATATTGGGTATTTATACATTGTATATGTAAGTATATATGTAGATAAGTGTGTATGTGAAATTTGAGGGTAATTGGATATGTATATATGTAGTTACGTATATATGTACATATGTATGTGTGTGTGTGTGTTATGCTGTGTGTGTGTGTGGTTCTGATTTTAACAGAACCCCCCCCCCCCTGTGTCAGTCCCTTAACCCCCTTCCCTGTGTCCTGTCCACCCACTCTCTCTCTCATTCACTCTCTCTCTCTCTCTAATATTTTCTCTCTATATATGTTATATGTATACATGTATATATATGGTATGTTGTACATAGTGAGATAATTAGATATATATATATAGATATATATGTTATGTGGGTATATATATAGTATTATATATATGGGTTAGATATTGATATATATATATGAGGGTTATATATATAGATAGGGTATGTTATATAATTGGAGGTAAATGGTTATATAGATGTGTATGGATATTATATATATATATATATATATATATATATATATATATATATATATATATATAGAGATAGATTATGGTATTATATATATATATAGTTGACTATATATTAGATATATATATATGTATATAGACTTGATGTCTTAGTCTATGGTCTAAAGTTACTAGCCTATGGCCCATGGTTAGTGAGTTAGAGTTGACCATTAGGACTAGTAGACCTAGGTTGACTAGCAAGTTGACCCTTGTTGACCAAAGTCAACTATAGGTCAACTTTGACCTAGAATTGACTAGGATTAACCTAGAATGACTAGTTTAAACTAGTTTGACCATGTTTGACCTAATCACCTTGTTGACTAGTCTTTGTTTGACTTAATTACCTGACTGACTAGTCTTTATTTGACCAATACCTTAGTTGGTCTAAGTTTGACCTAGACTTGACCCAGATTGATCATGTTGACTAGTATTTGACTAGTTTGATTAGAGTGTTGACCAGGAGTTGACTTTAATCTAGATTTGACTAATCTTGACTTGTTGACCTTGTTTGACCTTGTATGACTTAGTTTAACTTCTTGTGACCTAGTATGATTTGATTTGACTTAGTTTGACTGTAGAGTTGACCAAGTTTGACTTTGACCTAGATTGGCTTAGAGTTCATATAGATTGTATTGCAGATTTCATTTACCTTTATTTTGGACATGTCATAACTGTATTACTCTATTTTAGGACATTGTGACCCTGGTACAGACATCTGATATTACACTACTCTTTCCAGAGTGTCAGGCGAGTACATTCTCTGATAGTTCTTTCATTACTTGTCATTTACTGTATTTCAGTTCTAGATAGCTATATGATTCTCTGTACAAACACGATTGGTATTGTTGGATCCATTACATGCGACACTCATTTATTTATGTCTGGCCTCTATATCTGGAATCACTACTGGCATCACCCTACTGGAATCATTTCTGGAATCATTGGCTGGACTCATACTGGTTGTAGTGTTGGATTATGGATTCATTTGTGGGCGGGGAAATACTTGAGTAGACATGTGAACATACCTAAAATCTGGAACCACCTCCCTTGGAACTATTCTGGAATGCTAGCCATCCCACACTTGGCCGAGTGTGCGATGTGCCTGATTACCCCTAGCCGTTTACATGTTGATCTCAGTATTTTAAAACACACTGTTAGAGTATAGTCTGGACTTACCCTGGAATCATGGATCACTTCTGGACTCATTTTACTGGACTCATCTTATACTGGAATCATCTAGTATTGGATTACATTGACTGGACTCACACTGGGATTACATTTTATACTGTCTGGACTTATACCATGTTATTCTAGTTCAGCTAGTTTACTACAGTCTTCTTTGCCATGATTTCTTCTCTTGTTAGTTACTTTACTTTCCTTGTACCCTCACTGTTTCTCTACATCTTTACCTGTATAAAACTGCCATGCTCATCTGTATAACTGTCTAAAAACTGCTTTATAGTCTTTGTCATTTACTTGGGATTTCTAGATGAGATGTGCTCGTTCCTGTCCTGATTGGACCTGTTGAAAATATTACAGATGATACCCCTGACGACACATGCCCTTCTTACCATGGGCCTGGCGAGGGATTAGCTACCTTTGGTTCCGACTCTCAGGAGTGATTCAGGAGTTTAGCTAGTAGACTTACTTAGCTTTCATATTTTGAGCTTGTTGTATTAAACTTGAGATATCGAGTTGTATTAGAGTTTGTTTTGAGACATTGTTGTTATTATTTTAGTAGTTTAATTTCTGTTGTTGTTAGTTGGTATCTAGTTTTCTGTGTTTCTTATCGTGCTTAGACTGTGATTGAGTATATCATATCTTTTACTTGTCCTCCCTTCGGAGTTGAGATCTTGGCAAGTACTTTATATACACTGCATGAGATTAGTTAGTAACCTAGGACAGCGTTCTACCGCCGATACTGCGGTGTAGGCTGGACGTACCCACTTCTCGTGCCCCTATACAGGGTGCGGGTCGTGACACGTTTTTAGTGGTGGCCCATGCAGGTCGAGAGTCGCATTTGTGCGATTTCGTAGTAGTACGACGACTTAGTTGTACTGCTACGAGCCTGCGATAGAATATAGGAATTAAGGTATTAGGATGAGAGTATACTCAATCACTGTTAGGATTTTATGAGAGATTCCGGGACGACCCTTGAGAATCTTATTTTGAACTTCGATATTGAAAACCCTTTTCCTCTTGTTTTAATTCACCCTCACTCCTTGATGTTTAAGGGATCTTGGACTATTTAACCTTATTCATCATTACCTCCCTTATATTTTGGCCTTCTTTACTGCTAATTTAGCCTTAGTTTTGCAAGCTTATATTTTATCGAGCTTGATCACGACATATTTTATTGGGGGCTAGTACCCACTAACATATTGTCTAAATCAGGGCCGGTGCATGATGGTCTGATCAACCTATTGTACTTTGGTTCGCTTTCATATATTATTCTACATGGATGGAGCCACTTGCAGGTTCTGTTCTTTCAAATCCATTCCTATCTTGTTGTGTGATTCCATTAGTACCTGTCAGGATATGCTTGTGATATACTAGATAGCATAGTTACCCTTTTTGGAGACTGTAGAATCATGACCAGTAGGTCTATGATTGCATGTTTTCTTTTGACTTGATTGACTGGGGGTGTAACCTAGGAGGAGTACGACCATCTTAATTTCGAGGACGAAATTCTTCTAAGGTGGGTAGACTTGTAACACCCTGTTTTCTGAAAATTGGGTATTTTTGAAAATTTATTATTTTATTATTTAAATATGGAGTTATAGTCATGATATGATTTTTTGTGATTTTAGATTGATTAAAACTATTTTGTTAAGTCATGACTTATGACTTTGTGATTTTGACTAGTGTAACTATAGTGTAACCCTATAGATTATGTGACCTAGAGACTAACCATGACCATATGAGCTTAACCATGTGATTAGGATGTCAAATTATCCCTTTTTGATCAAAAGGGTATTTTGGTAATTTTCTAGAATTTTTTTAGAATTAATGTGATTTATTAGGTGAATAGTGTCATGTTAGTTACTAACCTAGTTTAGCCTTAATCTAGATGTTAGTCATGACCTAGAGACTAAGTTAGAGGGTTTAACTAAAGTAATGTTAAGCCTATAGAATATCTAGATATTTCCATTTAGAAAATATCTCATTTAGATATTTACCTTGATTTTAGTAAAATATCAAACCTTTACCCTTAAAGTCCTTGCCTTCTCCCTTAAGCAAGGCCATAGGACACCCCCCCCCTTGCTTGGTCGGCCAAGGAGACCCCCTTGGCTGCCATGACATGCCCCCCCCCCCCCCCTATATGTACACCCCCACCTTCACAAACCTTTATTTTCAATACCTAGTTTTTCCTCTACCTTCACCACTTCATAACTTAGTCATTTTAGATCCAAATTGGACCAAACTTGTTCCATTGGAACCCCCTACACTTGAGGATGCTAAGGGAGGCTTAGTAGCAAGGTTGCACAAGGATTTGGACACCCCAAGGTGAAGAAGAAACCCCCCCTTGAAGTGGTTTACATTGATTTTGGCCAAATAGGTAAAGTGCCCTAAACCCTACTAAAATAGTGATTTCTCTTCATGGTTGCATGCATTAGGATACCATGGTCATGTAGGTCAAGTTTGGTAGGATTTTGATATGGTTTGGTGTCCGTATCGGACACGTATCTAGGTTTTAATTAGGGTGTTTGGTGAAATGCCACTTAGGAATTAATGTTCTGTTTTTGTAAAACAAATTATATATTTGGGTAGCCCTAGATGGGTAGGACACATTTTCCTAGGTCTGAGCACAAAACAGGACACTGTTCGTGTCCAAATCGGACACGAACTCACTGGGTTTACACTCACTGACACACACTGTTTACACTGGAAACACGTAGGTGTTTGACACCTTGTTTCGTATCCACACATGTTGTGGACACGATGCAGTGACACGGACACGAACCTAGACCCTAGGCCGACCCACTGACACGAGCACGTGGCCCCACGTGCCACGTGTGAGGCACACGAGGCCCCGTCCTCACTGCACGACACGTGCATGAGCCACTGTGTAGCTCCCCTGCTACTCGGGGCTCCTAGCGGACACGACACGCGACGTGGACACTTAAAACTTGGTCTGAGGGTCGGGGCAGTGTCTGACACACCCCTCCCAAAGTTTCAGACACGCTGGTGTCGTGTCGAGGGAGAAAATCCACTCGCACTGATCACACACTGTTCTGACACGCACACAGAACACGCACTGATACGTGCGTGTAACTCGGACACGGACACACTTGGACACGAATTAGGTTTTGGGATACCTAGTAGACCCCTAGGCGAACCTACCCCTAGGTGCACGAGATCCCACGTGTCCTGTGTCGTGTCCACGAGACATATGAACTCGTGCACGATACAGTGCATTCTAGTGCACTGTAATTTACCCGGTTTTGTATTTCGACCTGTGGACACGTCGTGTCGTGTCGTGGTGTAGTGTCAGGCTCCCTAGACACTAGAGGACACCTAGGGACACTGTTACCAACTCTTGGTTGGGGACCATAGTCGAGTTTAGGGGTTAGTTTTGGGATTACCCCAACTGTTCAGTAATGAACAGTTATCTTGTATTTTCCAGATTTTCAAAACCAATTTCAAACTGATTTTGATATATATATATATATGTATATTGGGTATTTATACATTGTATATGTAAGTATATATGTAGATAAGTGTGTATGTGAAATTTGAGGGTAATTGGATATGTATATATGTAGTTACGTATATATGTACATATGTATGTGTGTGTGTGTTATGCTGTGTGTGTGTGTGGTTCTGATTTTAACAGAACCCCCCCCCCCTGTGTCAGTCCCTTAACCCCCTTCCCTGTGTCCTGTCCACCCACTCTCTCTCTCATTCACTCTCTCTCTCTCTCTAATATTTTCTCTCTATATATGTTATATGTATACATGTATATATATGGTATGTTGTACATAGTGAGATAATTAGATATATATATATATAGATATATATGTTATGTGGGTATATATATATAGTATTATATATATGGGTTAGATATTGATATATATATATGAGGGTTATATATATAGATAGGGTATGTTATATAATTGGAGGTAAATGGTTATATAGATGTGTATGGATATTATATATATATATATATATATATATATATATATATAGAGATAGATTATGGTATTATATATATATATATAGTTGACTATATATTAGATATATATATGTATATAGACTTGATGTCTTAGTCTATGGTCTAAAGTTACTAGCCTATGGCCCATGGTTAGTGAGTTAGAGTTGACCATTAGGACTAGTAGACCTAGGTTGACTAGCAAGTTGACCCTTGTTGACCAAAGTCAACTATAGGTCAACTTTGACCTAGAATTGACTAGGATTAACCTAGAATGACTAGTTTAAACTAGTTTGACCATGTTTGACCTAATCACCTTGTTGACTAGTCTTTGTTTGACTTAATTACCTGACTGACTAGTCTTTATTTGACCAATACCTTAGTTGGTCTAAGTTTGACCTAGACTTGACCCAGATTGATCATGTTGACTAGTATTTGACTAGTTTGATTAGAGTGTTGACCAGGAGTTGACTTTAATCTAGATTTGACTAATCTTGACTTGTTGACCTTGTTTGACCTTGTATGACTTAGTTTAACTTCTTGTGACCTAGTATGATTTGATTTGACTTAGTTTGACTGTAGAGTTGACCAAGTTTGACTTTGACCTAGATTGGCTTAGAGTTCATATAGATTGCATTGCAGATTTCATTTACCTTTATTTTGGACATGTCATAACTGTATTACTCTATTTTAGGACATTGTGACCCTGGTACAGACATCTGATATTACACTACTCTTTCCAGAGTGTCAGGCGAGTACATTCTCTGATAGTTCTTTCATTACTTGTCATTTACTGTATTTCAGTTCTAGATAGCTATATATGATTCTCTGTACAAACACGATTGGTATTGTTGGATCCATTACATGCGACACTCATTTATTTATGTCTGGCCTCTATATCTGGAATCACTACTGGCATCACCCTACTGGAATCATTTCTGGAATCATTGGCTGGACTCATACTGGTTGTAGTGTTGGATTATGGATTCATTTGTGGGCGGGGAAATACTTGAGTAGACATGTGAACATACCTAAAATCTGGAACCACCTCCCTTGGAACTATTCTGGAATGCTAGCCATCCCACACTTGGCCGAGTGTGCGATGTGCCTGATTACCCCTAGCCGTTTACATGTTGATCTCAGTATTTTAAAACACACTGTTAGAGTATAGTCTGGACTTACCCTGGAATCATGGATCACTTCTGGACTCATTTTACTGGACTCATCTTATACTGGAATCATCTAGTATTGGATTACATTGACTGGACTCACACTGGGATTACATTTTATACTGTCTGGACTTATACCATGTTATTCTAGTTCAGCTAGTTTACTACAGTCTTCTTTGCCATGATTTCTTCTCTTGTTAGTTACTTTACTTTCCTTGTACCCTCACTGTTTCTCTACATCTTTACCTGTATAAAACTGCCATGCTCATCTGTATAACTGTCTAAAAACTGCTTTATAGTCTTTGTCATTTACTTGGGATTTCTAGATGAGATGTGCTCGTTCCTGTCCTGATTGGACCTGTTGAAAATATTACAGATGATACCCCTGACGACACATGCCCTTCTTACCATGGGCCTGGCGAGGGATTAGCTACCTTTGGTTCCGACTCTCAGGAGTGATTCAGGAGTTTAGCTAGTAGACTTACTTAGCTTTCATATTTTGAGCTTGTTGTATTAAACTTGAGATATCGAGTTGTATTAGAGTTTGTTTTGAGACATTGTTGTTATTATTTTAGTAGTTTAATTTCTGTTGTTGTTAGTTGGTATCTAGTTTTCTGTGTTTCTTATCGTGCTTAGACTGTGATTGAGTATATCATATCTTTTACTTGTCCTCCCTTCGGAGTTGAGATCTTGGCAAGTACTTTATATACACTGCATGAGATTAGTTAGTAACCTAGGACAGCGTTCTACCGCCGATACTGCGGTGTAGGCTGGACGTACCCACTTCTCGTGCCCCTATACAGGGTGCGGGTCGTGACATGGGTGGCGGTTGTTGGCGTAAAGGTGGAACTTTTGCTGAGTTTTTACGCACAAGAGCCCAAGCCTATAAATGGACTGATTTTTCTCAAAAAGACACACAGAGAGAGAGGAGAGAATACAGAGATCAGAACTTAGAGATTTCAAGAGCATTCTTCTTCAACCTTTTTTCAGAACAGCGTGAAGCAAAGCAGGAAAGCATTCGGCCTCGCCGCCAGTGCCCAAGTGCGTCGATACCTTTCTGGTGACTTAGTTCTTCCGGTTGTTCAACTTCAAGCAGCGATCTTCATCATCATCATATGGTCCAAGGAACAAAGTGATCATTTACAGATCAGACTTCCATAGCAATACTTTCCCAGAATCAAATTTGTACTTCTTGTACTTTTTTCTCGTTTTATTTTCAAAAGCCAATTCCTCCAGGCATTTTGTTAAGTGAGACAAAAATGACGACTCTGCTGGGGACGACCTTCTCCTCTGACGAGAAGGCAATTGCTCAATATGATGATGTTTCGGTCGGTTCGACCAAGAAGACTCTGGTTATACACTTCGACCAGACTGCCTATGAAGAAATGCTCCGAACTGGGGGTGGTTCTCGCTACTCCAATGTTCAAAAATCTCGTGAAGCACGAAAAGTTTGGATTTCTAAATCTAAAATAGCTTCTGATCTCTCTGTTGCTGCTGGTGGCAAGGGAATTCTTCCCACTCCTGTCGTAGGGGCTCCCGTTCGTAATGAGGCAGTCCTTACTTCAGAGTTGCACTCAAAGTGTGACAATTTATCTCCCATTTGTAACGGTGAAGATAATCAGGTTTCACGCCCACTGCGTAAGAACCAGGTTTTACGTTCAGTGGGTAAAAACCAACTTTTATGCTCAATACATAAAGATGAGTCCCCCATTTGTAATGTGGCAGACTCCAATGCTTCTGAGTGTAAGAATAAGTCTTCCATCTGTGACGTGGTAGACACACACAAGTTACGCTCTTCGCGTAAAGGAAAATCTCCCGTCTGTGACGTGGTAGATAACCAATTTTTATGCTCTACGCGTGAAGGTAAGTCTTCTGTCTGTGACAGTGTAGATAAAATTTGCAAAGATGTTTACACATCTAATATGAATGTACCCAAACAAGTGCAGCGTAAAAATCATGTTGGTAAAACTTCAGTTCTGCACCAACAGCCTTCTTATACTGCTCTACACAAAGTACCAAATCTACAAATTACACGCAATGAAAATGGAGTCCTTTGTGCTAAAAAATCTCAAAATTTACACACACAACTCCAAATGCGTAGAAATGTACAATTTGGTTCTGCGAATGCTGCCAGTAATCTTCTTTATACACAAGGTACTAAACATTTTTCTACCCCTAATGTAATAAAGAAGACTACTCCCTCCACTCCTTCTGACTTACGTGAATTGCTAATGCAAAAGCGTAAGAATAGACAATCTTCGGTGATATTTCTCCAAGAAAAACATCATTGTGATTATCACCAGGTTGTCATCAACTGTTGTTGTTCGGCTTCAAAATGGTCAGTTTTTGATCGATTAAAGTTTTAATTTGCCTCAACATCAAGCTGAAGACCAAGAACATGAGCTGTCATATGCATCAGTCAATATGGCGTCTCATACTAACAGAGGACGACGACCAAGACGGAATATGTCCCAAACTCCAGTTCAACAGACTTCTTGATTCTTTCGAGGGGGTATATCAAAATACTCGATCAAGAAGACAAAGACAAATACAGACTTCTAATTCAGAAGCTGGGGGTACTCAATCTCTTGAGTCCGAGACTGACAGTATCGATTCATACTTCTATACTGATCCTTCTATATCTTCAAGAGAGGTTGAATCCTACGCTGTTGGAGATGAACCAGAGACCTCATCTGTTAATACAGAACAGCGTCTCACTGTCGTTGAGCAATCACTGAAAGACATGCTTAACATGGTGCAAAACATGCATCAGATAATATTGAATCAGCAAACTGTTCAGCCGACAGAAGTGACACCGGCACCAGTAGCAGCACCAACTCAAGATAGTCAAGGGGCTGAAATACCTTTGAATATTCAGGAGCCTGCTGTTAATCAAAATTCTGCATCTCCAGATTCCATCATTCCTGAAGACGTACCACCTCCAGTGGGGGTTATGGTACATCCAACAACCATTCAATCAAATGTGCTTCCTCAAACCAGTGAAGCCATTCAAGCAGTGCGTGAACTCAAAGCACAGTTTGAAGTCTTGAGGCACAAGGATCAGCTCCAGAGGTTAGGAATTAAGCAACCTTATCTCCCTCATTGGAATGATGTACCCTTTCCACCAAAATTCAAGCCACAATCTATGGTTTTGTTCGATGGAAAAGCATCTCCCAGTCAATATATCAATTACTTTGATATTATGACTGTACATCTGCAGAAAGATGACGCTCTTCTCACTCGAGTGTTCATCGGGTGCCTGACGGGTTCGGCTTATGATTGGTATCGAAGTTTACCCGACAATTGCATTTCGTCTTTCGACGAATTTAAGGCAATGTTTCTTTCCCGCTTCTATGAAGGAGGTATGGACATGAACATGTCCTCCTTGATAGAAATCAAACAAAAGGAGAAAGAAGATACTCGGACGTTCATCGAACATTTTCGACAGGCTACTTTAAAGATGCCTCCTGGTATGCCAGATTCAGCGTTGATTGATACATGCAAGATGAATCTGCGACCATCCATCACTATTTTCACAGGTTCCCAATTTACAGATTGGGCTTCGTTCATCATAGCAGCAGTTTCTGCCGAGACCAATGGTAGGTTGGCACGTGAACATGGGATGATTTTTGCCTCAGATGATAGAGGAAAGAAAAGTAATCCTGGTAATAACCTCGGTAATCGTAATGTGAAAGGAAAAGATACCCTCATGGTTAATCTTTTTAAGAATAAAATGATGCTGAATAATCAGGAATCTTTCAGGCCAAAGGAAGAATACTCTTTTAATGAGAGTGATATCCCAGGGATATTTCAGTGTCTGGTGAAGAGTGGCAAACTTCATATTCTAGAGCCAAAGAGGCCTAATGAGGTGAATCTAACTGATAATCCCAAATATTGTATCTATCATAGATACATTAATCATCCTACCAGTGCTTGCTATGTCCTGAAGAAGAAAATCCAGGAGCTGATAAATGGCGGTGCTATCGCCTTAACTAATGATGACCATACGGTTACAACCAATATGGTTTCTCTTCAAGTCGGGGATTTTCCTCCACAGCAAGTCCCAGATGGAATTACCCCAATTCCGAAGGCGACAATGAAAATCGTGAATATCCCGCCTGCCAGAGAAGAAAATGCAGGATTGCTGCCACTCACACTAAAGAATGGTGAAATTATGTGGGTACATCCTGACTTAGTGCCTGAATTAGAAAATGAAGGTAAAACTTCAAAATCTAAGAAGGGTAAGAAAGTCAAAACCTGCAATATGATTTCTCATGATATTCCAGATCCTGATGACTTGGATCGGCTATGGGATGGCTTTCCTTTAGAAGATAGATTGAGAGGACTGAACATCTGTCCTCCAAGTCTAGCTCCTCCTACTAAGCTCAAGCTTACTCATCAGCAGTGGCTAGCCATGAACAGTGTTCCTTTATACCGGGCACAACAAGTCTTCACTGCTTATGAAAAAGCTTCGACAGGGATTTTTTCTCGTATCCCGAATCTTTTTCCTCCTGTGGCTACAAAGACATCTATTCTTCATTCTCCTGTGGATACAGAAATTTCTTCTTCTTCTGTGGAACCATTTGCTAAAAGTCTACTGCCCATTCATCTATACAGTCAGCAATCTGTCCTTCTCATGAAGAAAATAGGTTATGACTTTCAGAAGGCAGAAGGTTTGAATTATGATAAAGGAATACGACTTCCTTTACAAATTCAAAATCAAAAATCCACTGTTCGACTGGGTTCCGAAATTCCTCACAACAAACCCTACAAAAAAAAGGCTAAAGGGAGGAAGACTAAATCCTGTAATATGGTACTTCCCTCTCTTGAGTCTGAGGAAGAAACTTTTGCTGGTACAAGATCCGGGAAAGAGTACCACAAAGATTATGAAGGATCTTCTAAAGAAACAGAAGATGTAGTGGAAACACTACCAGCTCAACCTTTTCCTGTTCCTGCTAAACCCTCGGTGGTTGAAATGGGGAAACAGAAAGCTGTACATTTCGACGTTCCATTGAAGACTGCTTCCAGTCAGGGGGTGGTGATGAAATCTTACAAATTTGATATTCTAGCTCAGTTAGCCAATACCACGGCTAGACTATCTATATTTGAACTGCTTTGCCTTTCTAGAGAAAGCAGGGAGACTTTGAGTGAAGCTCTACTTTAGGCAGATTCATGCTTGGCTCAACTCAAGAGTCCTGATAATACTCCAGTTTCATGTTCGCAATGTCATAGTGTGATGGAAGCAATTCCCAACATCACCTTTACACAAGAAAATATGCTGTTGAAGCATAACAAACATGACAGGCCTCTATGCTATACTGGGTATATTGGATCTACTGAAATTGACAGGATCTACATTGATCCTGGGTCTTCAATTAGCATAATTCTTCAGAGTATGCTAAGACCCCTGAGGATTTCTACTAGTGATTTGACTTACACTAGTACTACAATAGTCGGTTTTAACTCTGGCAAGAGTAAACCACTGGGGAAGATTCGTCTGCAGATCCAGATTGGCGATCTCCGAACTATGGTAACCTTCTATGTTATCAACTCAGACGTATCCTACAATATTTTTCTTGGGAGACCATGGTTACATGAGCATAATATCGTGCCTTCAACTCTCCACCAATGCTTCAAGTATGTGGATTCCCAAGGAGTTGTGAAGACTGAGTTTGCTGATATCAATCCTTTCAAGGGTGTCGAAGCCTATTTTTCTGATTCAAGGCTTTATAAACAAGAGCATATGAAAGAGATATCAGACATAGTTGAGGATCAATCATCTACTGAGAATCAGTCTCTTGATGAAGATCCACCAGAAGAGCAACCTTTGAAGGTTATAGTCAAGGGACGAATCCAATCCCAACCTGTCAATGATCAACCTTTGATAATCAAGGTGAAAGGAAGAACTCAAACTTCATCCGAGGAATCAATAAATATTCTTGCTAAGAATCAAGTTCAACCTTTTGTGATTAAAGTCAAAGGGCGTACTTCTTGTACGAATGATCTACAATCACCATTGATTGTCAATCTTGGCAAATCTACGCAGAAGATGGATAATGGTCCACTGTTGATTAATCCGAAGCGTAGTAATCAGATTGTAAATGATGTAAATTCTGTACTTCTTGATATCAATGAAGATTTCCTTTTCGAGTATATGGCTGTCAAGTTTATTGAAAGAATGACTTTATCTTCGGATAAGCAAAGACATCAATATAAAGGCGACATAGAGCCAGAGGAAACTTTATACATTGATCATAAGGAAAATTCTTTTCCTCCTTTGGGATATGATCCATCCCATATGTTTACTGATGATATACAAGAAGAGTTCTCTTCTAATTCCTCGCAGTCATCAGATTCGAAAGAAATCCAATTCATCGAATCCGAAATATCTCATTCTTTATACGATGAATCCAGACAAATATTCTCAGTCAATATGGTTCAAATTGATGGTGAATCAGAACTATTTGAGAATGATCCTTGGGCTCAACAGATGGATACTCAGTGGAAACTCTGTTTTGAACAGCGACAGCCACCTACAGAGGATGAGGTTATCCAGATTGATGTTGGAGATGGAACTACGTCCAAACCAATATTCATCAGAAAACATCTTTCCGAAGTTGAAAAGGAAGAGTTGATAAAACTTATCAAAAAATATATTAACATCTTTGCATGGAGTTATGAGGATATGCCAGGGTTAGATCCTAAAGTTGCTACCCATAAACTCAATATTTTGCCCAATGTCAAGCCTGTAAAACAACAGCAACGGCGCTTTAGACCAGATATGATGGATGCAATTGAAGCAGAAGTCAAAAAGTTGATTACATGTGGGTTTGTTCGTGAGGAACAACACCCGGATTGGGTTGCCAATATTGTTCCTGTTATGAAGAAGAACGAAAAGGTCCGAGTTTGTATAGATTATCGAGATCTTAATGCAGCCTGTCCAAAGGACAAATTTCCACTTCCAATTACTGATGTCATGATAGACAATACTTGTGGTTTTGAACGCATGTCTTTCATGGACGGATCCTCAGGATACAATCAGATCAAAATACATCCAGAAGATGAGAAGCATACTGCTTTTCGTATACCCCTTGGGGTTTATTGCTATACGGTTATGCCGTTTGGCCTTAAAAATGTCGGCGCTACGTATCAACGGGCTAGGAGCAATATCTTTCAAGAACATCTACGGAAAATAGTTGAATGCTACGTAGATGACATTGCTGTTAAAAGTCGGTCAAAGAATGATCACATTTAGGAGTTAAAGACAGTATTTGAATTGATGCGTCAGCATCAATTGAAAATGAACCCTACTAAGTCTTTCTTAGGGGTTTCTAGTGGCAAGTTTTTAGGATCTGTCATTACCTCACAGGATATCCATGTTGATCCCGATAAGGTTAAAGCAATTCTTGAAATGCGTCCTCCTCGTAATCTGAAAGAACTCCGTGGCTTTCAGGGTCGTATTGCTTATATCAGAAGATTTATATCCAATCTCTCTGGGAGATGCCAACCTTTCTCCCATTTATTGAAGAAAGGTGTATCATTTGTTTGGGATGAAGCGTGTCAGAAAGCCTTCAATGATATTAAACAATACCTTACAAATCCACCTGTTCTGGTACCTCCTGTAGTAGGAAGACCATTTTTGTTATATGTTCGAGCCTTGGATCATTCACTTGGCGCTCTTCTTGCACAGAAAAGTGATATGGTCATGAACAGGCAATATATTATCTGAGCAGAATGATGGTCGGAGCTGAACACAGGTATACTCCTGTGGAAAAGGAATGTCTAGCCTTAGTTTTTGCCGTCCAAAAGACAAGACATTATGTGACAGGACAGACTATTCATGTCATCTCCAGAATAAATTCCATTCGGGTATTGATGAGAAAACCAAGCATTCTTAACTCTAGGTTAGCCACCTGGACGATGTTGCTTACTCCTTATGACATGGTTTATATACCTCAAAAATCAGTAAAGGGTCAAGCATTAGCTGATTTCCTAGCTGCTCACCCTATACCGGAAACATCAAAGTTATATGAAAACATTCCAGATGAAGTCGTGGATTGTAACATGACTTTGAAGAATGACATATGAAAATTATATTTTGATGGAGCGTCACGAGTGGGACCTAAAGGCAATATTGTCTCTGGGGTAGGAATCGTCTTGGTTTCTCCTGACAAAATGGTCATATACCGTGCCTATTCTCTTAATGAGCCATGCTCCAATAATGTAGTAGAATATAATGCTCTATTGATCGGTCTCCAAGTAGAAAAACAATTGGATATTGAATTCCTAGAAGCTTATGGAGATTCTCAATTGATCGTTAATCAAGTTAGAGGGACCGATGAAGTCAGAAATGCTGATTTCATCCCTTATCATCAGGTGGTAGTCGAGTTGGTCCTTTCATTTAAGGGGTTCTTTATTGAATTTGTACCACGTTCTCAGAATTGGAGGCTGATGCTCTTGCTAGCTTAGCTGCAGACTTGGCTGTCCCAATCCGAAGGCAAAATATAATTACTTTGTTGGATCGAGACTTGTTCTGTATGAAGAATAATCTGCATATTGAACAAAGTTATGACACAGAGTCAAGTTCCCAACAGAAGGATTGGAGAACTCCAATCATTGATTATGCAGTTCATGGGATTTTGACTGAGGATCCTAAAGAAGCTGCATCAATCAAGAGACGATCGTTTAGATTCTATTCTGATTCGTCTTTACATATGCTATACCGTCGTTCATATGATGGACTCTTGCTGCGCTGTCTCTCAGAAAGTGAAGCCAAACAAACGTTGCGAGAAGCTCATGATGGTATTTGTGGTGCTCATCAACCGGGCCCTAAATTACAAGACCGTATACGAAGAATGGGGTATTATTGGCCTTCTATGGTAGCAGATGCTGTAGACTATGCCAGAAGATGTAAAGCATGTCAGATTCATGCTGATTTTATTCATCAGCCGTCTAAATTTCTACATCCTACAGCAGCTTCTTGGCCCTTCGAAGCTTGGGACATGGATATCTTTGGTCCTATTAACCCTCCTTCTGTCAAGGGACATCGATTCATATTAGCTATAACCGATTACTTTTCTAAGTGGGCAGAAGCAGTTCTCCTTGCTGAAGTGAAAACATCTAATGTGATCAGCTTCATCAAGCACCATGTCATTTATCGCTTCGGGATTCCTCGACGAATAATTCATGACAATGGTCCAAATTTGCCAGTCAGGCATTTTATCGGTTCTGTAATAAGAATCGAATTCAGAATTTGGCTTCTACGGCTTATAATCCAGCTGCTAATGGTTTAGTCGAAGCTTTCAATAAGACGATCATCAAACTTCTTAAAAAGTTTGTCTCTTCTAATAAACGTGATTGGAATGAGAAACTTGGAGAATGTTTATGGGCTTATCGAACAACAGTCCGAACTCCTACTGGTTTTACGCCATTCTCATTAGTTTATGGATGTGAAGCTGTCCTCCCATTGGAAATCCAGATTCCATCCCTTCGAATAGCCATTGCTAATGAGCTAACTACAGAGAATAATGATCGCTTACGACTCCAAGAACTTGAAGGATTGGATGAGAAGCGTCTTCAAGCACAACAACATATTGAGCTATACCAAGCCCGCATATCTCGAACTTTCAATCGTAAAGTAAAAGAGAGGGTGTTCAAGGTTGGCGAACTAGTATTGGCTGTTCGAAGACCGATGGTGATGACTCACAAAAGCAAAAGGAAATTCCAAGCAAAATGGGAGGGTCCGTATGTTATTGAGACCGTATTTTCTAATGGCGCCTATCGGTTATCAAAGCCTAATGGAGATCTACTCATGATGCCAATCAATGGCAAATTTCTTAAGAAATACTATGTATAAAAAAAGAGACAGAATGAAAATAAAGTTTCTTTTATATTTATTTTTGTTCAAAGACAAAAAAAATTAAGGACGAGGGCCACTCCCTTCCTTGTTGAATACATAGTCAGCCAATGCATAGAAGGCATCGTTTCCTGAACTCATGAAAAATTTGTAGACAGCCATCCTCGATGCTTCTTCTTCAGGAGTTTTCCCTGGCTCTACCAAGAAAGGATGTCATGGGCTGGCTTGGGCGTAGAAGAGCTTCCACCTATTTTGGTTAGGCCCAATACAGCGGATTCAACGGGGTACGTCTTAATGATGTCCTCAACTTTCCTGGAGACTTCATTCTTTTGCTGCATATCCTTGGAAGACATTTCCAATAGAGGAGTGGAAATAAGAATAAAATGTTACAAAGAGTTTTTGCCTATTTATAGGAGAGATCTGTTGATGGACCAGTCTCTGAAAACAACTTTTCATTCCCGAAACGGTCTATCCGTCCATTCTATCGGGTTCATTCAGTTAATTATGGAATTGAATCAATGTTCTCTTTTACCGAAAGTTACGTTGATACATTGATATGGACCTATACGCTCATGACATCTGTCTCCTTATTCCCCGGCAACCAAGGTTTGGTTAAGCTGGTTTCTTGTCTCCCGGAAGAGGGATTTTAAATCTTCTATTTTATCAACTGATTAAAAAGTGGGTTTCATTATTTATCATGTCTTCATGAGCTCTGAATGAATATTAAATCCACTTACTTTCCTTATCTATCATTTCCATCTGACCTCTGCATAGATATTAATCTACTTTTCTTTGAGTTCTTACATACTGTCATGTCCATATTACCTCTGATAGTATTGTATACTCTAAAAACAGAAAACATGATTTCATCATCTATCATGTCCATATCACATCCAGATAGATACAAATCATTGAGCATAGAAGACATATCATTTCCATTCCCATATCATCAAAAAAGTCTATTACATTTCTTAGACTTTCTTACAAGTTATAATGGAAATCTATTACATTCTTGGATTTTCATTCTATACACACAACGATAGCCTAATGGAGATATGTTTCTTCTTTTGGATCTTCTTCGTCGGATTCGTTGTTGGTATCAATTCTTTGTTGTCCAAGCCTTTGTGGCGACCAGAACAGAAGGAATCAAACTCTGGTCTTCTCTCTCAGACGAGAGGAGAATCCCAGAGTATGGCAGCCCGAAGACGTGTTGCTGCCAATACAACTGGTGAAGGAGTGGCGGCACCTCAAAGGAGATAGGAATGTATCCAACATTGGGATACAATTTCTAGTCCTGCCGTGAAAGAAACTCTACTACCCGATTTCTCGGGATAGAGTTGACTCCACCATCCAACTCTCCGTGTATAAAGGCTCTTCCTACCAACAGAGGAAGACCCTTCTATCCCACGAAGAGTTCTGAGTTGATTGATTTGTGCATCAAAAGCGCATGAGCTCCCTGATGTTGATGTCAGAAGAACGCTCCTCACAGCGTCAAAGTCGCCAATACCGGTTCTGGAAAAGCTCTTCAGCCAACTTCTGCAGAAAAACAACAGAAGTATCATCAGATGCGTATTAAACGCTAACTAAAAACAGATGACAAGGCTTTTTACGCCAGTGCTTCAGGTGTATCGCTATTCAGCAAGACTTTTTACGCCAGTGCTTCAGCAAGGCTTTTACACTAGTGCTTCATCATGGTTTTTGGCGTATCTCAGGCGTACCACCATTCCACAAGGCTTCTACGCCGTTGCTTCATGTGCACTTCATTAGCAAGGTTTTTTATGCTCGTCAAGAATTTACGCTCATGAGCAGCTGTTTTCAATAAAAAAAATTCGAAAGGCAGAAAATTGCTTACGATCGGACTTACCACTTAGGTCAAATGATTTGACTCTAATAGTGGATGAATCTACATCTGTTGATTGGGCGTACAAAGGAACGTCACTGGAAAGCATCGCCATTGTCATTTGTTGGAGAACGACATTGCAAAAAGTTATCTTCAGAGAAATGAGAATGAGAATAGATGAAACATTCTCGGCTATTTATAAAGACTGAAGGAACTGATAGGAGCCTATTTCGGGAAAAGAACCTATTAAAAAGCTCTCGTGACCACAAGACAGACGCCACGTGTCGGTTTGTTTCTTGAGAATAAATAACCATAAATGCAGTTAAAGAAGTGTTGAATAATTCTATCTACCAACAGATGAGATTAACATCAAAATTTTATTTATAAAGGGGGGAGTGGACCCCTACATATAAAAGAGTCACAATACATGGAATATTATTTCTCTCCTTCGTTGGGCTGACGAAGGGAGACACCTAACTCGCGCATGTTACGAATCCCAGTACGACGCATCAGATTTAAAAATGCCTCTGCATCTCCTGAGCCCTCATATGCAGTTGGGGGACCACCATCGATGTGATTGAAGACTGCTTGAGTTAATCCGAAGCACTCTACAAAGTTGCGTGCTCGCTCAAAGTCAATCCTTGAGCCCGAAGACTCTTCATTATTAATCTCCTTCTTTGGCGCCATGTCACTATGAGGATGAATGGCAAGAGTGAAGAATTTCTTCTTATTTATACGATTAAATCAACTCTTCATATTCCTCGTTGGAAACTGCTCATTATTAATGCAAACTCGGGGAAACGAAAAGGCATTCGAAAGTTCCAAGAAAGAAATTCATTGTGACGGTTAAGTGTTGACCGATACTGTTGGAAATTACGCCGACTCTTGGATGTCCCCGCTTTTATGCGGATGACTGTTGCGTATCCCGAATTTTACGCTGACTGGTCAAAACTCAATTTTTACGCTTCTGTTCAAAGTGTTCCAAATTTTGGAGATATTTGAAAACTTTGAAGGGGGTCTTGTAGGAGCGTAAAAAGTGCTAAAATGAAAGAGTCAAAATGATAAATTATTCCACTCCAATTGACCTACTTTACGCCGCAGAGAGGCTAAACACTTTACGCCACAGAGAGGCTAAATACTTTACGCCCAAGACAAGGCTAATCACTTTACGCCTAAAAGCAGGCAGATCATTTTACGCTCGGGTCTACACCCATGATTTTACGCCAAGAGCAGATCAGCAACTTTTACGCTGGACAAAGCTGTCAACTCTCGCATTAAATACAAACTCTGACATGGAGATATTAATGATGGCATATATCACAGAATTCAAAGGAATTTGTTTTTACATAGAGACCAATGTTGTCATTTAGTATGTGGATTGGGCTACTTTACGCTCACACTATGGCTTCTTTTACGCATGAAGACTATACGAGCTTTTACGCTCAACAGTTGACATGTGCGTAAAGTCTATTTGAGCTACTTTTACGTTCAAGGTTATTTAACAACCACTTTACGCAGAAAGTCTATGTCAGGGCTACTTTACGCCTAGTCTACTGCTTTACGCTCAGATTACATTGGAGTTGTTTTACGCCCTATTCTTCTGATCAGCTTGGAACGTGGTTTGCCTACATAGCTTTCATGCCACACATCCCGAGGAACGTGTGTACGTGCATCCTATTCTTAATGAAATGATGGGACACGTGTCAACACATACAGAAGATGATTTTGGTCGTGGGTGGCGGTTGTTGGCGTAAAGGCAGAACTTTCGCTGAGTTTTTACGCACAAGAGCCTAAGCCTATAAATGGACTGATTTTTCTCAAGAAGACACACAGAGAGAGAGGAGAGAATACAGAGATCAGAACTTAGAGATTTCGAGAGCATTTTTCTTCAACCTTTCTTTCAGAACAGAGTGAAGTAAAGCAGGAAAGCATTCGACCTCGCCGCCAGTGTCCAAGTGCGTCGATACCTTTCTGGTGACTTAGTTCTTCCGGTTGTTCAACTTCAAGCAGCGATCTTCATCATCATCATGTGGTCCAAGGAACAAAGTGATCATTTACATATCAGACTTCCATAGCAATACTTTTCCAGAATCAAATTTGTATTTCTTGTACTTTTTCTCGTTTTATTTTCAAAAGCCAATTCCTCCAGGCATTTTGTTAAGTGAAACAGCCGCCTTGAGATTTAAGTGGCACGCCCTTCGGGATTTGGGGTACCTGCATGGAGAGCGAGGATCTGTACATTACATTTTGTACTGGTGCGCGGCAAATTTAAGTTCCAAGCTCTCATTTGGTTGATGAGTTTATATGACTTAGTTCATGAATGTTTCTAACCATCCTAATGAATTTCAAACGAGCAATGACAAGCATAAATGTAATTTACGTCAGAACTTACACCCGGCAGATCGCGCCGCACCTTTTAAAACTCACCATGTTCTTCCCTGTCAATTGTTATCATTTATATTCCAAGTGCAACATTACGTGTGTTTGGTCACTGACATCACAAGTCGTCCTGGACTATAGCTTTGTTAGCCGGGGCCTTTGCAGCGCAAGTAGCGAGCCCCGCTGCAAGTCCCCGCTTAACCCATGCTATCATCCAGCATAGCTATACCGTGTTTCCTCCTAGGCCGAGTCGGTCTCGTGACCCCGGGTAGTCGCTCGAGGAAACTCTCTCCTTGTCGACAGGTTGTCCAATGACCGAGTTAAGACAACATTTAGTTATTAAGGCCTAGCCTACTTTCTCTTTGAAACTTGATCATTTTACCGTGTCCGTGCCCTTGCTTTCATTCTTTCATCCGCAACAACACTATCGATTTACTTAAGAAGGGGGTCGAGAAGAGAAGGGTCAGCCACTCACCTTGAGTTTACTTCGGCAAGAGAACTTGTTGGTCGCGCTAGACGTCGCCTACGCGATTACCTGAAATCGTACAAGCAACCGATTAGAACACTACATTATTCAAGGAGTTTGATAGGAAATGCGAGTTCGAAATGCAAGCCATGAAAACCATGGAAAACATTCACGAAAATGTATTCAGAAAACAAAGCCAAAACCAACGCAAGCGGCGTGAAAAGCAGAGCAACGGAAGGTCTCTCCCGACTCAGCCGCAGAGTCAATCCTCAAGGCACAACCCGCTGAATATGGGACTGGGTTCCGAAGAAGACATTCCATAACGAGGAATGGATCTTAATTCAACTGTTCCCGTTCGATCGACTCGGTCGATCCCGACCTATCGGTCTCGACCGAATCGATAGCGACAGTGTTCCTTTCTCACGCACCCCGTGGACAAGTACGGGACACGATGTAGGGACGGGGCACTACACCATAACCAACTAAGAAAAAGTTTCGTCCTCGAAACTTAAAATAGAACCTACCTCTACGAGAACAATAAAGGGAACTTTTTCTTCATTTCTGACTCAAGCTCCCACGTCGACTCTTCGACCGAGTGGTTCCTCCAGAGGACACGGACGAGGGGAATTGTACGGTTGCGGAGAAGTTTATCCCTGCGCTCTAAGATTTGCACTGGCTCTTCGACATATGACAAGTCCGCCTTCAGGTCCAGCTTATCCAAATCCACAATATGGCTCGGATCATGCACGTACTTCTGCAATTGCGATACGTGGAAGACGTCATGTACTTCTGACAACGCAGGCGGCAAGGAAATTTGGTAAGCTATCGGGGCAACTCGCTTCAATATTTCGAACGGGCCAACAAATCTTGGGCTCAATTTCTCCTTCGCACCGAACCTGGAAACTTCCCGCATGGGCATGACTTTCAAGAATACATGGTCGCCTTCCGAGAACTCGAGGGGGCGTCGGTGCGTGTCGGCATAGCTTTTCTGCCGGCTTTGTGCTATCTTCAATCTCTCTCGTATTAACTTGACCTTCAGCACGGTCTGCTCCACCAGCTCCGGACCAAGTATCTGCCGGTCCCCGACTTCATCCCAGCAAATGGGCGATCTGCACTTCTGGCCGTACAAAGCTTCATACGGCGCCATTTGGATGCTGGACTGATAGCTGTTGTTGTATGCAAACTCGGCCAGCGATAGATGGACATCCCAACTTGACTTCAAGTCGATCGCACAGAGTCGTAACATGTCTTCGAGAATTTGGTTCACCCGTTCTGTTTGGCCGTCAGTCTGAGGATGATAAGCTGAGCTGAACTTCAACTTGGTCCCCAATGCTGAATGAAGACTACTCCAGAAGCGTGCTATGAACCGTCCATCCCGATCCGAGACGATAGAAACTGGGACCCCGTGCAGCCAAACTATTTTATCAAGGTATATCTGAGCAAGGCGGTCGACGCTCCAAGTAACTTTGATGGCGATAAAGTGCGCTGACTTGGTTAGTCGATCGACGATGACCCAGATGGCGTCGTTTTCCCGCGGCGTCCTCGGCAAGCCAACAACGAAGTCCATAGTGATGTGATCCTATTTCCACTCTGGAATGGCGAGGTTCTGCATCTCCCCGCCCGGTCGCTGGTGCTCGGCTTTGACTTGCTGACAAGCCATACATTTTGACACAAAGAGCGCTATGTCCCTATTCATGTCGTGCCACCAAAAGATAACGCGGAGGTCCTTATACATCTTGGTGCTGCCAGGATGTAAGGAATATTTTGCATAATGTGCCTCCGACATTATCTCCTTTCTAAGTTCTGCGTCGTCCGGTACACATAGCCGTCCCTTCACGTGCAACACTCCCGACTTGTCCTCCGCAAAGTCGGACGCTTTCTCCGTCGATATCAGCTTCCGTATCATCTCCAGGTATGGGTCGTCCTTCTGTGCAGACTTGATCCTCTCCAGTAGGTTTGGTTCCACCCGTAGTTGCGCTAGTTTCACGTCTCTGAAACGAACTCGGAGTTCAATGTCCATTCCTTCCAAGTCACGCAGCAGTCGATTGTTGATGCATAATGAAGCTAAGTACTTCCGGCTCAGCGCATCCGCTACCACATTTCCCTTGCCCGGCATGTAGTCGATTGATAAGTCATAGTCTTTGATTAGTTCGAGCCATCGCCTCTGCCGCAAATTCAGTTCTTTCTGGGTGAAGAGATACTTGAGGCTTTTATGGTCCGTATAAATCCTGCACGCCACGCCATAGAGATAGTGACGCCACAGCTTCAACACGAACACAATTGCCGTTAGTTCTAGGTCGTGCATGGGGTAGTTCTTCTCGTGCAGCTTCAACTGCCAGGAAGCAAAAGTTATCACCTTATCCCGCTGCATGAGCACACACCCCAAGCCCTGGCCAGAAGAATCGCTGAAGATTTGAAATCCCTCCGTCCCTTCAGGAAGAGCAAGTAGCGGGGCCAAAACGAGCCGTTGTTTGAGCTCCTGGAAGGAAGCTTCACAGTCGTCTGACCACTTGAATGCGACTCCTTTCTGGGTGAGGCGAGTCAACGGCGATACAATCTTCGCGAAGTCCTTCACGAAGCGTCGGTAGTATCCCGCCAAGCCTAGGAAGCTTCGAATTTTTCTAACTGATGCGGGCCGTTTCCAATCAGCAACTGCCTCGACTTTCTTCGGATCGACTGCGATGCCCGTGGCGGAGATGATGTGCCCAAGGAATGAGACGCTGTTCAGCCAGAATTCGCACTTTCTCATCTTCGCGTACAACTGATTCTCTCGAAGGGTTTGGAGTACCGTCCGCAGATGCTCTGCATGTTGTGCTCGATCCTTCGAGTAGACGAGAATGTCGTCGATGAAGACTACTACGAACTTGTCAACGAACGGACGGAACACCCGATTCATTAGATCCATGAAGACGGCAGGGGCGTTCGTCAGACCGAACGGCATTACCAAGAACTCGTAGTGGCCATAGCGAGTACGAAAGGCAGACTTCGGCACGTCATCGGGCTTGACTTTGAGTTGGTGATAACCCGATCGCAGATCAATCTTCGAAAATACTGTTGCACCTTAGAGCTGGTCGAACAAGTCGTCGATGCGGGGCAGGGGGTATTTGTTCCGGACGGTGGCTTTATTCAATTTCCGTTAGTCGATGCAGAGCCGCATCGATCCATCCTTCTTCTTCACGAATAGTACGGGCGCACCCCACGGCGAGACACTCGAACGGATAAACCCTCTGTCGAGTAATTCTTGTAGTTGTGCCTTTATTTCCTTCAGTTCTGCAGGGGCCATTCTGTACGGAGCCTTCGAGATCGGCCAGGTGTCGGGGAATGTGTCGATGGTGAACTCTATTTCTCGATCGGGCGGTACGCCGGATAGCTCGTCCGGGAACACGTTTGGGAATTCTGCCACAACGTCGGTCTGACCCGCGTTTGCACCATCCTGTCGCATGTCTCGAACGGAAGCTAGATAGCCTTCGTACCCAGAATGCAGCATCCGTCGAACAGATATTGCGGAGATCACCATGCAGGTCGGCGACGCCTCACCACACGAGTAGCAGAATTCAGGCACTCCAGGCATACGGAATATGACTTTCTTTTCAGCGCAGTCTATGGTTGCGTTGCACGGCCCGAGCCAATCTATTCCTAGAATAATGTCAAAGTCCTTCATGTCTAGAACTATCACATCCAGACCGATCTTTTGACCGCCGATACAGATAATCCCCCCGGCACAAGCTAAGTTTGTAAGAATTGGTGTGCCCGAAGGTGTATTTACGCTAAGATCGATATCTAATGATATTACAGAAAATTTGTGCTCGGCGGCAAAGTCTGCCGATATAAAACTATGCGAAGCGCCTGAATCAAATAACACACGAGCAGGCACATTATTGAATTTTAGTATACCTGACACTACTATATCTGATGCCAGCGCTTCGTCTCGAGTCATGGCGTAGACGCGGCCCTGAGTGTTGGGGCAACGGTCTCGGCCATTTTGTGGTGCGGGTTGAGTGGGCGGAGGAGGTCGAGGCGCCTGTCCTCGATTCTCTTGACGATATTGTTGTGGGAAGGCGTTACGATTCCAATTCCGGGGGCAATCTCGTTTTTGGTGGTTCCTTGCTCCGTAGTTGAAGCACCCTCCTTCGAGGACATGACAATCGTTGGCATGGTGACCGAAGTTTTGACATTTGGCACAAGAAAATGGTGGGGTTCGTCCCTGGTTGCCACCATGGTTTGGACGCTTTGATGTGTAATTTTTGCCTCCCGTATAGCTAGGACGTTTGTGATTGGAGTGGCGCACAACGTCGTCAGCACCGGAAGGATGCAGATTCTCAAGGCGGAGAGCATGATTCAGAGCCTCGCCCACGGTCTTGTACTCGGGGACCCCGACATGCGTACCGATAGAGTGTGGCAGACCCACTTTGAACCGTCGCACACGGCACTCTTCAGTAGGCAGAAACTGACCAGCAAACTTAGACAACTTGTTGAATTCTGCGTCGTACTGTTCCACTGTCCGGCTCCCTTGCTTCAACTGCATGAATTCATTTTCCTTCGCTTGACGAACGGCTGATGGAAGGTACTGGACTTCAAAAGCTTTGCAGAACGTGGCCTAAGAGATCGGCACGGTGGTGTTGTCCGATCGGATCGCTCGCTTGCGTATGGCCCACCAGTCGTACGCGTTCAACCGTAGTTGAAGTTGTGCGCAGGCGACTTGCTTTGATATTTCAATGCCGAGAAGCTCGAAATGATCTTCCAGCACTTCCAACCAGTCGATTGCCATGGAAGGACCCTCGGTACCGCTGAAGGAAGTGAGGCACGCCTTCTTGAATTCGGACACTTCAAAGTTGTACTTTTTCGGTGCCGCTGGTTGACGCTCGAGCTTCGTCGTATCGACTTCAATGGGTTGGATCGTCGATACGGTGGCAGCAGGTGCGGTGACGGTAGACGCAGTCGCAGAATTTTTGTTGGCCGCCATTGTCTGGACGATCTGCTGCAGGGTATCCAACTGCTTTTGTTGAAGTTTGGCATGTGCGTCGAAACGAGCTTCGAAGCGAGCTTCGAACTGGGCCTTTCGTTCCTCTGTCTGTTGATGTCGGTTCTCGGACTGGTTCCGTTGTGCCTCCATCATGTGCAGCATCCTTTCGATGGTATCGTTAGAAGGTCCACCCCGCGAACGATGCGAACTACTAAAGCTATTAGAAGCGCTCTGCTCTCGCTCGGCCGTGGGTTCCATCACTTCTGCGATACGAAGGCAAACGCATCAGTCATAAAATATTACGGACTCATTGTATGGAACAACTTATCTCATCGATACGAGGTCAAAGGATGTAAAGCCGTGCTCTGATACCATTATGTCATGTCCCGATTCCGTAGGATCGATAGTCGTCCCCCGGGCGTGATGCCGTGCGAACCTAAGTTGCAATTGCACAAGGCATAGTCATAAGGTTATCCGAAACACAATGTTAAGTTAGAGTACATAAAAAAATTAATTGACACAATTGAAATAAAAGTAGACTTTTCATTGATAATAAAACTTCATTTACATTGACTTCATTACATTCATTGCCGTGCGGGCAACAACATGACTCGACTTACAAAATGAACGCCGATGAGATAGTCGTTCCATACATTACATCCCTTTTTACAAGCAAAATAGTTACATTTTCCACCTGCGATCGAGGGAATTCGAGCCGCCATTGGTCTTCTTTTGTACTGAATACGGAGTCTTCAAAAGGAATTCAGAAACAAGCCTTTACACGGACGAGGCTTCAAAAGTGTCCACGCCGCCTTGAGATTTAAGTGGCACGCCCTTCGGGATTTGGGGTACCTGCGTGGAGAGCGAGGATCAGTACATTACACTTTGTACTGGTACGTGGCAAATTTAAGTTCCAAGCTCTCATTTGGTTGATGAGTTTATATGACTTAGTTCATGAATGTTTCTAACCATCCTAATGAATTTCAAACTTGCAATGACAAGTATAAATGTAATTTACGTCAGAACTTACCCCCGACGGACCGCGTCGTGCCTTTTAAAACTCACTATCTTCTTCCCTGTCAATTGTTATCATTTACATTCCAAGTGCAATATTACGTATGTTTGGTCATTGACATCACAAGCCATCCTAGACTATAGCTTTGTTAGCCGGGGCCCTTGCAGCGCAAGTAGCGATCCCCGTTGCAAGTCCCCGCTTAACCCGTGCTATCATCCAGCACAGCTATACCGTGTTTCCTCCTAGGCCGAGTCGGTCCCGTGGCCCCGGGTAGTCGCTCGAGGAAACTCTTTCCTTGTCGACAAGTTGTCCAATGACCGAGTTAAGACAATATTTAGTTATTAAGGCCTAGCCTACTTTCTTTTTGAAACTTGATCATTTTATCGTGTCCGTGTCCTTGCTTTCATTCTTTCATCCGCAATAACACTATCAATTTACTTAAGAAGGGGGTTGAGAAGAGAAGGGTCAGCCACTCACCTTGAGTTTACTTCGGCGAGAGAACTTGTTGGTCGCGCAAGACGTCGCCTACGCGATTACCTGAAATCGCACAAGCAACCGATTAGAACACTGCATTATTCAAGGAGTTCGATAGGAAATGCGAGTTCAAAATACAAGCCATGAAAACCATCGAAAACATTCACGAAAACACATTCAGAAAATAAAGCCAAAACCAACGCAAGCGGCGTAAAAAGTAGAGCAACGGGAGGTCTCTCCTGACTCAGCCGCAGAGTCAATCCTCGAGGCACAACCCGCTGAATATGGGACTTGGTTCCGAAGAAGACATTCCATAACGAGGAATGGATCTTAATTCAACCGTTCCCGTTCGATCGACTCGGTCGATCCCGACCTATCGATCCCGACCGAATCGATAGCGACAGTGTTCCTTTCTCGCGCACCCCGTGGACAAGTACGGTGCATGATGTAGGGACGGGGTACTACAAGTACCCCGGGCACAGACGCATCCCGCCGTCGATCAACAACTTCATCGAGGCATGATCTCGGATCTGCTAGCGGATCCGTTCCGCTATCGGATCCACCAGCGGATCCACCAGTGGATCCCCCAGTTACTGCATAGTGGGCCCAGGAGTACCCCCATACTCGGTTCCATCCGATTAATGGAGAGTACATGCGCAGACCTACGGATCCTCCGACGGCACCAGAGAGGCCGAGAGGCGAGTTCCGACGAGAGCTATGGCCCGCGGGGACCTCGTAAGTAAATTTAAGATAATTTATTAAATTTCTTTCATTAATTCAAGTTAATAATCTAGTCGTTTCTTCTTTGTAGGTTTTTTCGTTTAATGTTGCCAGGGCTCTTGGAGAAATTATCAGGGCTAACTTCCATGGTCCCTACTTCAACTTTTCGTCGGTGACCCAAACTTGAAGTACGTCTGGCTCGACGAATTGAGGGTATATATTTATATCTTCTGGTTAATTATTAGTTACTCTTTAATCAACCATTTTTTAAATTATGTGATAATTGACTTTGAATGTTAGACGACGTACTGGTGGCCCCCCCATCGCGAGGACGCGATCCGCAGGACCTACAGAAGCGCTGCCTCGAAGAAGATACGGGATATGATTCATGACCTAAAAATGGAGGAGACGAGACCGAATTGGATCCGGCAAGATTATTATGAGTACCTCTTATATATGATGAATACTCCTGCGTACAAGGAGAATCGGAGAAGGCAAAGGCGAACCGACGGGCCGCGGGACTTTATACGGGGGGATCAAGGCCCCACGCAGCGACGCTTACAGATCTGGTGAGATACCGTAAATTTATTTCACTATCGAATTAGGTATTATTAATATACAGAGTTAATTAAGTTCTATGGAAATTTTGTATACAGACCCAACGGGTGGTGAAGGAGGGAAGGGCGCCAGAATCGGTCACTATGCACGACGAGTTCCAGCATATGCACAAGAGACGGAAGGACGGGAGCTTCATCGACGAGAGGGCCAAGGAGACTGATGTAAGTACTTTTGTTTATGAGATTTACGTTAGAATTAAAAGTATTAGGACTATAACTTAGGTAAACTTAGGATTCACACTTAACTTAATGAAACATAGGATTTAGATTACAACTTAGGTAAATCTTATAATATAAACACATTCATTTGATAGGCTGCGTATCGTGAGGCCCTTAGTCGGGCTCAGTTAACTGACACCGAGGATGTCGGTGAAACGATGCCCGCCCGGACGCCCTCTTCTTTGGCCGCTCGTAACGACTTGTTTGTAGATACCGTCGGCGGCTTTAAGAAAGAGCACCTGTACGGAGTCGGCTTCCTAGGGCCGTTGCACATGACGACTCAGAAATTTCCACCGACACCGCCTCCTCCCGCGGCCCCGGCAGACGATGATATTAGGTCGCAGCTTACGCAGCTGCACGAGGCTGTGTCGTCTTTGCGGGAGCAAATTGCCACTTACTTTTTGCCTCCGTCTGCTGCTACCGGTCCGTCTGCTGCTGGTGTCGGTCCGTCGACTACTGCTGCCGGTCCTTCTTTCGTCGGTCATCTTTCTTTCAACCCTGCTTCCCCTCTAGTACCGCCTCCGACTGTGACGGCCCTCCTTGATCTCATGTCGCCAGAGCAGCTACGCCGACTTTCGAGCACTGTCTTTGAAGGATTGCCGCTGTACCTAGTGGAGCAATATTTTTGTCGGGCGCAGGAGGGATTACCACCACCGGACAATCGAACTCCTCCTCCTCCTTGAAGTATTGTATAAGAATAGTTTTAAAGTTTGGAATATTTGTGGAAATTTTGGATTATAACTGGTTTGGGTTATGCATATTTGTGGTTATGCATGTTTGTGGAAATTTGGGATTATAACTAGTTTTTAAATGGATTATATTTGTGGTTATGCATATTTGTGAAAATTTGGGATTATATTTGTGGTTATGTATATATGTGATTCTTGGATGTTGTGTGATTGTATATTATGATTATATATTGGTCCGATGTTCGGATGTGGTGTGAACAGGGAAAGCCCTGCAATTTTTTTTAAAATAACTCAGTTAGCGACGGACTAGTGACCGGATAGCGACGGATATCTCCAATTTCTGACTACTTGTCGACGGAATATTCGTCGCTATCTGTAGAATTGAAAATATTTCCAGTTTCCGACGGATTTTCGACGGCTAGCCAACGACATATCTAGCATGGCGACGACCTGCCTACGGATTATCCGTCGAAAAGGTTCTGTAGAATTGAAGATGTACAGAATGTTAGCGACGGATATTCCGTCAGAGATCCGTCGCCCTGGTCGACGGATTAGCGTCTGAATATCCGTCGCCATGGTTCTGAAAATACCATGTTCGACGGATTCGCGTCGGAATAGCTGTCGCCATGGATCTGGAAATGTCAAGCATTTCCAGAACTATGGCGACGGATATTCCGCCAGTAATCCGTCGCCTTGTCGACGGATGAACGACGGAGTCGTGACGATATATCCGTCGCCAGTGTTCTAAAAATGTCAAGCATTTTCGGAACAATGTCGACGGATTATCCGTCAGGGATCCGTCGCTAAGCCATCCTTTGTTAGCGACGGCGTTCGACGGAATAGCGACGGAACGATACCCTCTGATATACTGTTACGACGGTTTACCGATGGACTATCCGTCGCTAGCGTCCACACAATTCAGTACGTAATACTTGAATTCGACGAAAGACCGTCAGGAAGTCGTCTCTAATGCAACGAATTATGATGACGGAAAGCCGTTGCAATTCCATCGCTTGACGACTACTTAGCGACGGATCGTTATTAGCGACGAGCTATTTACCGACGGAATGTTTTGACCAATTTTCGTCAGTGATCCGTCACTAATACTATTTACCGACGGATGGCGACGGAGGGAGACGTCGCTAAATTGCCATATTTTGGTAGTGTCTGTCCAATAATCATTTGGAAGGTTCTTTTCTTTCAGCATGCTTCGAGCCATCTCCACAATGTTTCTATTCTTTCTCTCAGCCACTCTATTTTGTTCAGGTGTGTACTACACCGTAAGCTGCCTGAATATACCATTTTTCTTTAAAAAAAATGTTGAAGTCGTTTGATAAGAATTCTCCTCCTCTATCAGTTCTGAGGATCTTTATAGTATTCCCACTTTGCTTTTCAGTAAAAGCCTTGAACTCCTGAAAGTTAGAAAATGCTTCAGACTTTTTTGACAAAAAATATACCCAACTCATTCGAGAAAAATCATCAGTTAAGAGTAAAAAATATCTATTCTTATTCAATGATAAAGTCTGCATTGGACCACAAATGGCAGCATGAATAAGTTCTAGTGTCTTATTAAATCTCCATGACTTTACAACAGGAAAAGAAGTACGATGTTGTTTTCCATAAACACAACCTTCATAAACAGTATCAACGCATTCAATTCCTTGTAAGCCTAGAACCATTTGTTTCTGACTTAACAACTTTAAGCCATTGAAATGTAAATGTCCATAACGTAAATGCCATAACTGGGACTCATTCTTCATATTAGAAACTAAAGCATAATTATCAAGACATGAAATTTCAAGAGAAAACATTTTATTTTCAGCCATATGAATCTTTAACGTGGGCCTATCAGAATTTTTAGACATAATAAAGCATGTATCATTTTTGAAGGTAATTGAATAACCCTTTGCAATCAACTGACCCACACTTATCAAATTATGAGCAAGACTAGGAATATAAAAGACATCATGGATTACCTTTTCTATACCTGACTTTGTTTTTACTGCAACTGTACCTTTTTCTTTAATTTGCATGACTGCATTATTTCCCAGCCTAACTTCTGTCTTCACAGATTCATTCAAATCACAAAAAAGCTTTTTGTCTCCTGTCATATGGTTACTACAACCACTATCTAAAAACCAACCATTACTTCTAATTTTTTCAGAATTAAAATAAGTCATAAAAAGATTAGTATCTTCTTTACCTTCATCTCCACTCTTCTCTGCATAATTCACTTCACTACTAAAATACAGGAAATTGGCGATGGAAGATTAGCGACGGATCGTATCCATCGGCCATAGCGACTACCTTGTGACTGGCTACCGTCAGAAAGCAATGGAATTTTTTTTAGTTTTTTTGCGTCAAAATCAATCGCGCAGCCGTCGCTAATTTGACGAAACTTTAGCGACGGATTCGTGTCCGTCGCTAATATGTCGCACATTGTGGCGGCAAAATCTAAAATAAATTGCGTGCTAAATTAGCGTCTATGTGGCGACAGACGTTCCGTCGGTAATCTAGTTGGTATTTAGCGGCTGCCTACCGACGAATATATCCGTCGGTAATCCGTCGCTAAATACTGTAACCTAACTTAAATTGAACCGACGGAGGGGGAGAATTTTTCAACTGTTCCCTCTCTCTCTCTCTTCCCTCTCTCTTTCCTCTCTCTCTCTCTCTCTCTCTTTCTCTCCGACGAGCTAGCGGGAACCCCATTTTCCGGTGAAGCTCTCTCCGACGGGATATCGCACTCTCAGGTATGCTCTCTCTCTCTCTCTCTCTCTCTCTCTCTCTCTTTCTCTCTTTCTCTCTTTGTTTAGGGTTTTGGGTTGGTGGGGGGGTAGGTCGGCTGTCGCTCGGGCCGGCGGGGTGGGGGGAAGGAGTGGAGGCAGGAGGGAGGTTGTTGAGGGCGGGGGGGCAGGGTAGGGTTTAGGGTTTCGGGGCAGGGGTAGGGTTTCGGGTCAGGGGTAGGGTTTCGACTTAGTTAAAGGACTAATACACATCCTCCTCCTACAGACTGATGCAATGGCCCTCTCCTAAAGTCCCATTAGAGGAAACTGCTATATGCTAAATAGCCCACTCCCTATACACACATAGTTATCTAATGAACACACTGTTTGTCATTAAAATCTTTTGATGCAATTTCAATACAAACAGAACAGTGTTACAATATAGGACTTAGATGTAGTCCTAGGAGTACACTTTTGTTTATCTGGGTCTCTTGTGCCGATGGAGCGAGTGGTAATACGTTGACTCTGTTGACGATCTGACGACGGTTCTCGGTTCTCTGAAGGTCTGAGTTGCTCTAGGTGCCGGAGCTTGCAGAGAGAAAGAAGACATTGAGTGTCTGTATCTGCCTCTCTGTGTATTCGTAGGTGTGTTCATAGATCTGGGAGAAGGAAATGATCCCTCTATTTATAGCTTACAGGCTGGCTGCTCATGCGCACATAAGTAGGATGCACCGGTTTGTGGGGATGCCATGTGGTGATTGCTGATGGAGGCGCATGGGCGATACGCTCTGATTGAGTAGTTGAATCCTTCATGTTGCCTTTGTGGGCTGCGACCGAGCTGACACGTAGCAATGGAGAGAATCTTTCAGTTGCTGAGATCTTGGGTGATTAGCACCCCTTCATTGACTGAACTGAGTCAAAGAACGTGTGGCGCATGTCCTCGGCTTCGAAGATCTCGGATTTGGTGGAGAAGGATCTGATGTGCTGCGCCTGGGATCCGGTGCATGAGGAGACTTAACTCGTAATCTTTAGGAAACACGAATCAGTTTGGGCGCATGGCTTTTGAGACGCATGCGGGGCTTCAGTAGGGACTTGACCTCTGTCTTTCGGGATCAGAGAAAAGTCTGAGACGTATGACTTTTTGAAGCGCATGTAGAGACTTGAGGTGCATGGCTGCAGAGGCGCATGCGAATGGTTGGACGGCCACGTGACTAGTAACCACCGGATGAAAGTAATGATGATGCTGACGTCGACGACGCTTCGTATTCTGAAAAAGCTGTCAACTGTTCAGTCCTCGAGGAATGGCAGCTGTCGTGTCAGACTTCAGGCATTTAATGTTCTTTGAATGGTGATGGGGATGTTGAGTGGCGCATCGGTCTACATTCCACTAGGCGTATGGGGATGCATAGGGCACATCCTCATGAGGCGCTTGGTGCTGAGGGGCGCGTCTTCATGATGCGCAGTCTAACCGGCGCATCCGTTCGAAATGTCTTTATTGGTTCCGACTGTTGCGTTCTTCGAGTGCTTTGATGGCTCTCCGACTTTAGCTGAGTTCGAAGGAGGCAAATTCATCATCATAAATAAAAGTTTATTGTACTGACTTAGGGAAGGTTGACACTTGGCGCATGGGTTTGATTTGCCCTGGCCTATAAATAACAACAGTTTGAGAGAGTTTTGTTGTCTCTTCCTTGACTTTTCGATGAAGATGAATTTGACTGATCCTCCTCCTTGGCAGGACGTTGTACTGTGGGTGATGGTTCTCCTTGTTCGAAGAAGTTTTGACGGTGAACTCCTTCAGAAGACTGAGATTCGCCGAGTTGGAATAGACATACGAGCCGCTTGCTGGTAGTATTCTTCGAAGAGATGACATCGAGTGCCAAGTTGAATGCATGGTTTGGGTTTGATGTACCTAAGCCTCATTATGATGGAAGAGGCCCATGCTGGCAGGTGCGCCTGTGCGTTGACGAGGAAGTGATTCACTCTGACAGGGCAGAGTGATGTGCTGGGAGAGATGCGCCGGGCTGAGACGACGCGGCTAGCTGAGACATCTGAGTGATGGGCCTAGTTGAGTGTAGGCCATTATAAAGTCTTCAATTGGCATCATATTTCTGAGACGATGTCGGACAGGCACAGCATGTTGCAACTGCTGGAACACAGACTGCCCTGGTGGTGGAGCCACTGTCTTTCGGCAGCAGTAGTTGATGGCGATCGTAGCACAAGTGTGCCCTGTGAGGGACGCATTATGCTTGTCGGTCGGCTCTCCTGTTTAGTGTTTGTGAATGATTATATTATGTAAATCATTGGAGGAGAGTGCCACCTTTACACCTCCATCAGGCGTATGGCAAGGCCAAGCGCCGGGGTGATCAAGTAAGAGTGCCACCTTTACACCTCCATCAGGCGCATGGCAATACCAAGCGCCGGGGTGATCAAGTGAGAGTGCCACCTTTACACCTCCATCAGGCGCATGGCAAGGCCAAGCGTCGGGGTGGTCAAGTGAATGCTGCACCCCCTGAACCAACGCAAAAGATGCGCTCAGATCAGTAATGGGGGTACAACATTTATAGTGACTTGAACCAGCCTCAAACGCACAACCAATGTAGGCACGGGGGTTCAAGACCACAGAGTTTCCCTTGCTCGACTTGGTTGCGAATGCAGTAGATGCGCCCAAGTGAGACAAGGAATTTGAGGGTCGGCTCGTTTCTGGCGCAGAAGCACCCGATTCAACCTTGTATAGCTTACCATCAGCAGCGCGCATGATTGTGAGTGCATGCTTCTGGTTTGCCGTTGGCATAGCACGTTTGAGGCGCATGGCCCGTGCCGCCTTGGACTTCTTCGTACCAGTCCGCTGGGACGCATAGTGCTCAGAGTCCAAATTATCCTCTCCATGACAGCGAGTGAAGAACTTGCAGCCAACCCAGAAGAAGAGAAGAACTACTGCAACTTTTTGTGGCTCGAACGGGCTCCCTGGATAATGGGCTCCCTTTTCTTTATTTATTTTGGTAACCTTTTCAAAGAAGGCAAGAGGGCTCTATATATAGAGTGGAATGAGACCTCTTTTCTTCTCCTTTTCGATGTGGGATTAAAAGTAATATCCTTCCTTTTTCATGCTTCTACAAGACCCCCTTCAAAGTTTTTAAAACTTTTGGACAAGTTTTGAAATACTTTGAACAAGAAGCATGGATAGTAGAGCTGTTTAGGTGTTACAATCCTATCAAAGGTAATATAGACATGATAGGTTTGGATACTTCTGCTAGAGAATTTATGTGGACTTATCATCCTTGGCGTACCTTGGTTTTTAGGTACAGATAATAAGTTGAGAGAAAGAGAGAGAGAACCAACATATTTACTCAGAGGTAGTATGGACATGGTAAATATGGGATTGATGGTAGAGCTTTCCTACTCAGAGGTGATATGGACGTGGCAGGAATGACTCTGGAGGGAGACACACGAAACTACTCAGAGGTAATATGGACATGGAAGTTCTACTTGGGATGTAATCCTTTACTTTTAAATAAAGAATAAAGAGTTTTGTGGTGTGTTCATTTTTGCTGTCATAAACTTGATGATTTGTGTGGACCTATTATCTTTTGTGCACCTTGGTTATTAGGTACAGATAATAAGTTTGAGAGAACCTGATATGTCTTCTCAGAGGTGATGTGGACGTGGCAAATATGGGATTCAAATGATAGAATCTTCCTACTCAGAGGTGTTATGGACGTGGTAGGAGTGACTCGGGAGGGATACGCGGAACTACTCAGAGATAATGTGGACGTGGAAGTTCTGCGATCAATGTACGATAACGCAGGGATTATCTGTACGGGATGTTTACTCAGAGGTAATGTGGACGTGGTAAACATGATGGGTAGCATAGTCTTACGGAGCTTAAGATTCCGCTTTGTAGGGCGTAGGAGAACAATTCAGAGGTAATGTGGACGTGGTTGTCCTTCTACTGGAGTATAGAATGCCACGGAACAGCTGGGTTCCGGAAGCGTAAGATTTTAGAGAAGGAAATTATACGTGAGCCCCGATGATTGGGTCCACAAACTCCCTTGTTGGGTGAAGATAGAAGTACATGTCTGAAGGATGTCAAGAGTAGTACTTCTTTAGGAACTTGCCATTGATGGACATCATGAACAAGTTCCCACTAGGTTTGGCGAGGCGGTAAGCACCGTTTGAGTATACCGTATCTATGATGAAAGGCCCCTCCCACTTGGGCTCGAACTTTTCTGGTGTCTTGTGAGTCAACACCATCGACCTCCTGACTGCCAGAACCAGGTCGCCTACTTGGAAAGTCCTCTGCCTGACCTTCTTGTTGAAAGCCTGTGATATACGGACTTGATAGAGTTCGATGCGTTGTTGAGCTAGGAGACATTTTTCGTCAGGTGCCTCCAATTCTCGCAGACAGCGACATTGATTGTCTTCCTATGTTAGTTGATTTGCGATTGCTACACGGAGTGAGGGTATCTGGATCTCGAGAGGAAGTACCGCTTCACTCTCGTAGACCAGGGAGAATGGTGTGTTGCCCGTCGGGGTCCGTATTATTGTACGGTAGGCCCAAAGGCATTCGTCGAGCTTTTCGTCCTAGTCGCGTTTGTTGGATGACACGGCCTTTTTGAGTAGCCTGATGATAGTCTTATTGAATGCCTCGGCCAATCCGTTTGCTGCAGGATTGTAGGCGGTTGATGCCACGTTTTGAATACGATTCTTGTCACAGAATCTGCTGAAAATATGGCTGATAAACTGAGGACCGTTATCATAGATAATCCTTCGAGGTACCCCGAAACGGTAGGACATGGTGCTTGATGAAGCTGACCACCCTGGAGCTCTTCACTTCCGCCAGTGGAACTGTCTCTGCCTATTTGAAGAAGTAGTCGGTGATGGCTAGGATGAAGCGGTGTTCCCTTGATGAAGAAGGGGTGATCGGTCCTACAATGTACATGCCCTAGGCTTCAATGGGCCAGGAGGCGACCGTAGGATGTAGTAGTTCTGACGATGTATAGATGAAGTCAGCGTGAAGCTGGCACACATGGCACTTTTTAGCATAGTCGACAGCGTCGGCTGCCATGGTTGGCCAGTAGTAGCCCATGCGTCGCAGTCGATCCTGTAACTTAGGGCCAGGTTGATGGGCCCCGCAAGTTCCGTCGTGAGCTTCTTGAAGGGCTTCGGCTGCTTCTTCGTTGGATAAACATCGAAGGAGAAGTCTATCGTAGGAGCATCGGTACAGCATTTTAGTAGCTGTATCGTAATAGAATCGAAGGGAACGCCTCCTGACTGAGACGGCTTCTTTCGGGTCTTCTGGGAGTATTCCGTAGACAGCGAAGTCGATGAACGGGAACCTCCAGTCTCGGACATTAACACCAGCACTTGTTGACATGGCATAGGCCATTTGTGAGCATAAGTTGTTCTCGACCAACTACCGTGACGTAGAGTTGAGTTCCGAAGGGTGCTGCCAATAAGGCTGCGAGGCCAGCCAAAGCGTCAGCCTCCAGATTTTGTAAACGAGGTACATGTTCGATGAAGAACTTGGTGAAGGTTGAAATGATGTTCAATGCAACTTCATGGTAAGGAATCAGATATTCATGGCAAACTTCGTATTGCCCTCTGATCTGGTTAACGATGAGTTTTGAGTCGCCGTAGGCTTCCAGATGATTCACCCCCAGCTGTTGCGCCAGCTGGAGTCCCATGATGAGCGCGTTGTATTCGGCAACATTGTTGGAGCACGGCTTCGAAAGGAAGTAGGCACGCTGGATGACCAGCTGATCGGGGGAGACTAAGACTACCCCCCCTTCTGTGATGATTTGGCCTTTGAGGCCTGTTTTTGAAGCGCCATCGAAAAACATCTGCCAGACGGAGCTTTCTTCGGTGACGTTTGATTCTTGGACTTCGTCCGGGATGTCTTCATAGAGTATGGAGGACTCTGGGATGGGGTGTGCAGCTAAAAAGTCGGCCAGAGCCTGACCCTTGACGACTTTTTGTGGAACGAATACCATGTTGTATGGCGTCAACAGGATCGCCCATGTAGCTAGTCGGGAGTTTAATGATCCTGGCTTTGTCATAAGAATCCTGAGCGGATTGACTCGGAAGATGACATGAATTGTCTGGCCCGAGACATAATGGCGAGTCATTTGGATGGTGAACACCAAAGCCAGACACTCCTTTTCAACGGGGTTGTACCGGTGTTGGGCCCCGATCAGTGTCCTACTGAGGTAGTAGATAGCTTGCTCGTAGCCCGCATCGCTGTTCTGAGCCAGCAGAGCGCCGAGGGAATGATCCATGGTACGAACGTAGAAGAGAAATGGTTTACCGGCGATGGGTGCCACCAGGACTGGCGGGCTCATCAAGTAAGCCTTGATATCGTCGAAAGCTTTTTGGCATTCATCTGTCCAGACGTAGGAGACCCCCTTCTTCATGAGCTGGGTGAAGGGTTGACATTTTCCGAAAAGGTTTGCTTTAAACCTCCGGATGTATGCCAGACGCACCTGCAGGCCTCGAAGTTTTCGGAGGTTCTTCGGAGGGTCCATGTCAAAGATGGCTTTGGTCTTCACGGGATCGACATGAATGCCTTTCACCGTGATAATGAAGCCCAAGAACTTTCCGCTAGAAACTCCTAGGAAGGATTTAGCGGGGTTCATCTTGAGTTGATGCGCTCGCATGAGATCGAAGACTGTCTTCAGGTCTTGTAGGTGATCACCTTTGAGACGGCTGTTGACTGCGATATCATTAACATAGCATTCGACTGTTTTGCGAAGATGTTGACGGAAGATGGTACTCATAGCTCGTTGGTATGTAGTACCAGCATTCTTCAAGCCGAAGGGCATCACTGTGTTGCAGAAAACCCCCTTCGGTGTCCTGAATAACGTGTGTTTTGCGTCATTAGAGAACATCTTGATCTGATTGTAGCCCAAATATCCGTCCATGAAAGACATGCGTTCGAAGCCACATGTGTTGCCGATCATCACATCGGTGATTGGAAGCGGGAATTTGTCCTTCGGGCAAGCAGCGTTGAGATCCCTGAAGTCGATACAGACTCGTATCTTCCCATTCTTCTTGGTGACTGGGACGATGTTGGCCACCCAATCCGAATGTTTTTCTTCACGAATAAATCCGCTGGTCAGGAGTTTGTCTACTTCCTGATCGATAGCGTTCATGATGTCAGGACAAAAACGTCGCTGTTGTTGCTTTATAGGCTTGGTATTAGGTAAGATGTTAAGCCTATGCATCACGATCTGAGGATCAAGTCCCGGCATATCTTCGTAGCTCCAAGCGAAGACATCGATATATTCTTTAGCCAGCTGGATTAAAGATTCCCGGTCTTCTCCTTTTAGACTTTTGCTGATGAAGATGGGTTTGGAAGAAGATCCATCCCCAAGGTCGATCTGCTCGACTTCGTCTTCGGTAGGGGGTTCGCATAATTCAAAACGAGACTCCCACTGTTCTCCTAGGCGTTGAGCCCAGGGTTCTTTCTTGAAAAATTCTGGCATTTGGTCTTCGCCTTCATCTTCTTGAGATTGTGCAGATGTCATGTTGGCTGATAGCAGTTTCTTGAAGACTGATCCGATACTGGTATCGAAATCCCAAGTTGATGCTTCGGATGAATAAGAATGTTCTACTTCTTCTGCCTCCGAACTCTCTGGAGTTGTCGGCGGCGTGACATAGCCCACCCCCCGTCGAGTTCGATGATAGTAGTCCTGCGACTTTTCTTTAGGTGTTAGGAGCCGAAGAGAAAGACGTCGACCCTTGCCGTAGTTCATGCCTTTGTTGCTTTTTAGATCGTACCCCATGTTTTGGATGATTACTTTGCCTTGTTCGTGTACCGATAGACTTGTATTCCGCCGATATCTGGTTCTTGCTCGAGTGGCGGGAGGTCTTGATGACGCTCGACTTTGCCGAAGATGATGGATTCTTCGTCTCGATTCTGTGGTGGGACTACAAAACAGACCCCTTGGGACGGGACTACTCGATTTACATGATTGACGGTCGTTATTTGTGTTTGCAACGATCGTAGAGCGTTATCTAATGTATACATGGCATTCCAATGTGGAAGACTAGAATAATTAAAAGACACTCTATTATTGATAAAACACGAGATTTTATCCCGCGAGATTACATTGTCCAGGGAGGGTGCATCTACATCAGCAGATATATATTCCCCTAGCTCTTCATCTGTGAGTACTGGGGTTGGATCGGGAGAGTCCACCGTAGCTTCGACCTTGGGGTCTGAGAGGGCTATGTGGGCCTTCTCCGGCAGCTTGGATGAGACGGATGATTACGGAGGCTTGCCTTTAAGACGCACCTTCAGAGGTGCCTCAACTGCGCCTTCAGTGATTGGTGTCTTCCCTTGTAGTTTTGCCATAAGGGGCGCCGATGTTTGAGACGGCTTTTTCTTGAGCCGTATCATCAAGGAAGCTTCAGTAGGTATTCTACCTTGAGCAGTTGGTGCTTTTCCAGGTAGCTTGATGGTCATAGGAGGCAGTATCTGAGGCGGTTTCCCCTTGAGTCGGATCTTCAAAGGAGCGTCGGGAATCATCTCTGGCTCTATGTCCGGCTCTGCCACTATTTCTTCTTCATCATCAGCGTCGTTGGCTTCCCCTTCGTCGAGTGACTTGTATAGGGTAGCATCAGTGAAGTAGGCTTCGACCCCTTTGAAAGGGTCAATGTCTGCGAACTCCGTTCGGATGATGTCGTTGGTGGACACGTACTTCATACATTGGTGGAGTGTAGATGGCACCACCATTTACTCATGCAGCCACGGACGACCCAGTAGGAGGTTGTAGTTGACGTCAGCGTCCACGACATAGCAAGTCACCTCGGTTCTGAGGTTACTAATATGACACTTCAGCCGTATCTTGCCCAGCGGTTCGCTTTTGCTAGCATTGAAGCCACTGATTATTATGTTGGAAGGCGCCAGTCGGTACATTGGGATCCCCAGTGTTGAGAGCAGCGTCTTCGGAATGATGCTGAGGGAAGACCCCGGATCGATCTGAATCCGTTTCACCTTGACGGAATCGACATACCCTGTATAATACAGTGGTCTGTTGTGTCGGTTGTGCTTGAGCAGCATGTCTTGTTGGGTGAAGGTTATATTGGGGATAACTTCATCCGCACAATGACAGTACGCACACGTAGTCAGAGTATCCTCAGGCTACTTGACCTGACTGATGAAGGACTCAGCATCCTTCAGGGCTTCACAGAGAGCTTCACGAGTGTCCTTAGAAAGACGAATGAGCTCAAACAGAGATAAACAGGCAGGAGTACTGGCCAGTTGTGCCAGTATGTCGAAGTTGTGGGGCTTGGCTAGCCCCGAAGTATTTTCCTTTTGTAAAGGCTTGTCGAAACGGGCCTCTACATGCTTCTGCTTATTGGCTACTGGAGGCCTAGATGAGCCCTCTTCCTGGGAAGCAGGGACAATGCAAGGAGGCACCACCTCGACGGCAGCTTCGTCAGGTTTGGCGTTCTGATGTGAACGCGTCTGTACAGAAAGTACCTCTTCCACAGAGGAAGAGACCATGCGGCAAGACTTGATCTTCCTGCCCTTAGTTTTGGAGGCAGACCGTACCTCCGGTTGAGTAACCTCGGAGACGAGATCAGGGTGAACCCATAAGACCTCTCCCCGGGATGTGGTGAGTGGGATGAGTCCACTCACATTATCACGAGTAGGTGGTAGATTGACCACCTCCATTGTCGCCTTTGGGATGGGGATGACACCATCTTGTGTTGTGGTTGGCGGTAAGGTGCCAAATTGGAGCGACACCAGGTTGGCCGAGACCGTTTTCTTCTCGTAGTCGACGGAGATGACATCTGCATTGATCATGCGCTGGATATAGTTTTTGAGGACGTAGCAGTCCTTAGTTGGATGTCCAACAAACCGATGGTAGTGACAATACCTCGGATTTTCCACTTTCCCAACCTCGTCGGGACGCTTCGGGTCCGACAACTTGATCTTGTCACCCTGCTTCAGTATCTCGAAGAGTTACAGGGTGTCTTCATCGTTGAAAGAATAAACCTCCTTTGGCCTTGGTGCAAGTAGAGGCTTCTGGGTAGGTGCTGATGCACCTTTGGAGGCATTGACAGTCAATGCCTGTTTCCCCTTCGTCTCTCGTCCAGGGTTGTTGGCTACAGGCCGTTTCCTCTTGTCCTCAAAGGCAGGAAAACTAACTCCCAGAAGGCGAGCATTGGACGCCTTCTTTTCTGCTGCTTCGGCTTCGATGATCAAGAAACTCCAGTCGGGAGGAGGAGTAGAGTTGAGCCAGAGTTTGATCACAGGCAGCATGTTCATGCTGCAGGAGGAGAGGAGTGCATGTTCTGGCATGCCCGGAGGCAGTCTGAAGCAGGCCTGTCGGAAGCGTTCGACGAATACTCGAACTGTTTCCTTCTCCTTCTGACGTATCTCTATGAGGGACGCCGTTGTCATGTCCTTCCCGCCGTCGTAGAAATGGTCGAAGAAGAGATGCGTCAAGTCATCGAAGGAAGATATGGAGTTATCTGGGAGACTGCAGTACCAGTCGTACGCCACTCCCTTCAGTGCCTCGACAAATATGCTGGTGAGTAGGGCATCCTCCTTCAGAAGATGTCCCGTTTGAGATTGGAAGTACGTCAGATAGCGACGCGAAGAGTCCTTCCCGTCGTATGGTGTCAATGTTTATGGTTTATACTTAGGAGGATAAACCACTTTGTTCCATTCGAGGGGATATGGTTGGGGGATCCCCATCTTTTGACGCTCCTCTTGTCTATTCTTGGACTCGAAGCGCTCGCGCAAGTCCCTGATCATTTCAACCACGTCTTCCGTGGAGCTGGGAGTCGGGAAAGGTCATACCGTCTGGAGTTGAGCATTTGAAGGCTCCGACGTCCGTGGTGCTTCGTGGCTATCTGTATCCAAGAATACCCGTTGAAGGGGTACACTTGATTCTCCATTGGCCCCTGGGTCAAGACCGGTAGAAGGCGATCTGGCCAAAGCGGACCGTATTTCAAACACTGCTTGAGTCAGTGTTTGCATGGAGGCAGAGAGGGTTTTAAGTCCTCCCTCCAGGGTATCCATGCGCTGGATGAGGTCTGCTGGCGGCGCATCTGGCTCGGTATCACACCCAGTCATGTATACTGTCATGACACGGTTGGAAGTGGATGGATCGGTTGAGGCTTCACTCTCAGCCTCACTCTCCTGTAGGGGAGTTGCCTCTCCTGGAGCTTCGTCCTAGCTACCCCCAGCTACGTTCTGGAGGACACCCTCGTCTTCGGGAGAGGTATCCGCAAGGGCCTGATTACCCCCAGTTCTATCTTGGAGGACTTCTTCGTCTTCGAGGCACAGATTCACAAGGGCTAGACTACCCCAGCTGTGCTCGGGAGGCTGATTGCGTCCCCAGGATGAAGATCCACCCCAGCTGTGCTCTGGAGGATATCTTCGTCTTCAGAAGGAGGATCAACAAGGGCTTGACTACCCCCAGCTTCCTCCAGGATCTTCTTTCTCCCCCGAGTGCCTTCAAACACTCCAGAGGATGGGACAGTTGTCTTGGTTCTCCTCGGCTGGCTCTTGGACGAAGACGAGGAATTGCTAGTCACCTTTCGGATTGACGAGGAGTTAGAGATTACGTTGCATGAAGCAACCTTTAGTTCCGGCTCCTCTTTTGTTGACACCTTCTTCCCGAGGCGATGTCGGAGGGGTGTTGATGATTACAGCCGCTTGAACACCGACTGCCTTGGTGGTGGGACTGCTGTTTTGTAACAACAGTTGATGGTGACTACAGCACAGTTGTGCCCTGTGAGGGGCGTATTGTGCTTGTCAATCGACTCTCCGGATCGGCATTTGTGAGTGATTACGTTACGCAGATCGTTGGAGGAGAGTGCCACCTTCGTACCCCCATTAGGCACATGGCAAGGCCAAGCGCCGGGGTGGTCAAGTGAATGCTGCGCCCCCTGATCCAACACCAAACAGGCGCTCAGATCAGTAGTGGGGGTACGACATTTGTAGTGACTTGAATGAACCTCAGACGCACAACCAGTGGAGGCACGGGAGTTCAAGACCACAGGGTTTGCCTTGCTCGACTTGGTTGCGAACGCAACAGATGCGCCCAAGTGAGACAAGGACTTTCAAGGTCGACTCGTTTCCGGCGCAGAAGCACCCGAGTCGACCTTATACATCTTACCATCAGCAGCGCGCATGATTGTGAGCGCATGCTTCTGGTTTGCTGTCGGCATAGCACGTTTGAGGCGCATGGCCCGTGCTGCCTTGGACTTCTTCGTACCAGCCCACTGGGGTACGTAGTACTCAGAGTCCAAATTCTCTTCGCCACTACAGCGAGTGAGTATGTCAAAGACAGAGACCTTTTGTGTCACATCAGAGGTGATATGTGGGGCATTGGCTGCGCCCCTGCTCCATCAACGCATCTTCCTCGCCTGAGAGAAAGATGGCTGGGGAATGTGGTCAGCCGTACGTTTCTCCGAGAGATGCGCTGCACCGGTAAGTACATCTTGGCTGCTGAGGACGTCAGCAGGAAGGGTAGGCTGCATCGGCGCATCTCCTTCGGTGATGGTGCCAGAGGCGTCCACCTTGCGCACCCAGACCTAGCGAGTCTTCTTCGGCTTCGGCAGCCGCTTCGAAGGACTCGCACTGCCTTCAGAGATGAACTCCTCATACGCCTGTTGATTGAGGCGTACGACCAGCGTCTTGTGGGGGGAGCCCACCTTCACGTCGTTGAATTGCGACACAGCTTTCTCGGTGGAGGAGAAAAAGGTCTCCAGCAGAGTCGCCAGCTTATTTGCTATTAAAATCTTTTGATGCAATTTCAATAAAAACAGAACAGTGTTACAATGTAGGACTTAGATGTAGTCCTAGGAGTATACTTTTATTTATCTGGGGCCCTTGTGCCGATGGAGCGAGTGGTAATGCGTTGACTCCGTTGACGATCTGACGACGGTTCTCGGTTCTCGGAAGGTCTGAGTTGCTCTGGGTGCCGGAGCTTGCAGAGAGAAAGAAGACGTTGAGTGTCTGTATCTGCCTCTCTGTGTGTATTTGTAGGTGTATTCGTGGATCTGGGAGAAGGAAATGATCCCTCTATTTATAGCTTGCAGGCTGGCTGCTCATGCGTGCATAAGTAGGATGCGCCAGTTTGTGGGGATGCCACGTGGTGATTGCTGATGGAGGCACATGGACGATGCGCTCTGATTGAGGAGCTGAATCCTTCCTGTTGCCTTTGTGGGCTGCGACCGAGCTGACATATAGCAATGGAGAGGATCTTTCAGTTGCTGAGATCTTGGATGATTAGCACCCGTTCATTGACTGAACTGAGTCAAAGGACGTGTGGCGCATGTCCTCGGCTTCGAAGATCTCGGATTTGGTGGAGAAGGATCTGATGTGCTGCGTCTGGGATCCGACGTCTGAGAAAACTTAACTCGTAATCTTTAGGAATCACAAATCAGTCTGGGTGCATGGCTTTTGAGGTACATGCGGGACTTCAGTAGGGACTTGACCTCTGTCTTTAGGGATCAGAGAAAAGTCTGAGGCGCATGGCTTTTTGAAGCACATGCAGAGACTTGAGGCGCATGGCTACGGAGGCGCATGCGAATGGTTGGGCGGTCACGTGACTAGTAACTGCCGAATGAAAGTAATGATGATGCTGACGTCGACGACGCTTCGTATTCTGAAAAAGCTGTCAATTGTTCAGTCCTCGGGGAATGGCAGCTGTCGTGTCAGACTTCAGGCATTTAATGTTCTTTGACTGGTGATGGGGCTGTTGAGTGTCGCATCGGTCTGCATTCCACTAGGCGCATGGGGATGCATGGGGCGCATCCTCATAAGGCGCTTGGTGCTGAGGGACGCGTCTTCATGATGCACGGTCTAACCGATGCATCCGTTCGAAGCGTCTTTATTGGTTCCGACTGTTGCGTTCTTCGAGTGCTTTGATGGCTTTCCGACTTTAGCTGAGTTTGAAGGAGGCAAATTCATCATCATAAATACAAGTTTATTGCACTGACTTCGGGAAGGTTGCCACTTGGTGCATGGGTTTGATTTGCCCTGGCCTATAAATAGCAACAGTTTGAGAGAGTTTTGTTGTCTCTTCCTTGACTTTTCGATGAAGATGGATTCGACTGATCCTCCTCCTTGGCAGGACGTTGTACTGTGGGTGATGGTTATCCTTGTTCGAAGAAGTTTTGACGGTGAACTCCTTTAGAAGACTGAGATTCGTCGAGTTGGAATGGACATACGAGCCGCTTGCTGGTAGAATTCTTCGAAGAGATGACATCGAGTGCCAAGTTGAATGCATGGTTTGGGTTTGATGTACCTAAGCCTAATTATGATAGAAGAGGCCCAGGCTGGCAGATGCGCCTGTGCGTTGACGAGGAAGTGATTCACTCTGACGGGGCAGAGTGATGCGCTGGAAGAGATGCGCCGGGCTGAGATGACGCGACTAGCTGAGATGACACGGCTAGCTGAGACATCTGAGTGATGGGCCTAGTTGAGAGTAGGTCGTTATAAAGTCTTCAATTGGCATCATATTTCTGAGACGATGTCGGACAGGCACAGCATGTTGCAACTGCTGGAACACAGACTGCCTTGGTGGTGGAGCCACTGTCTTTCGGCAGCAGCAGTTGATGGCGATCATAGCATAAGTGTGCCCTGTGAGGGACGTATTATGCTTGTCGGTCGGCTCTCCTTATCAGCGTTTGTGAATGATCATATTACGTAAATCATTCGAGGAGAGTGCCACCTTTACACCCCCATCAGGCGCATGGCAAGGCCAAGCACCGGGGTGATCAAGTGAGAGTGCCACCTTTACACCCCCATCAGGCGCATGGCAAGGCCAAGCGTCGGGGTGGTCAAGTGAATACTGTGCCCCCTGAACCAACGTAAAAGATGCGCTCAGATCAGTAGTGGGGGTACAACATTTATAGTGACTTGAACCAGCCTCAAACGTACAACTAATGTAGGCACGGGGGTTCAAGACCACAGAGTTTGTCTTGCTCGACTTGGTTGCGAACACAGTAGATGCGCCCAAGTGAGACAAGGACTTTGAGGGTCGGCTCGTTTCTGGCGCAGAAGCACCCGAGTCAACCTTGTATAGCTTACCATCAGCAGCGCACATGATTGTGAGCGCATGCTTCTGGTTTGTCGTTGGCATAGCACGTTTGAGGTGTATGGCCCGTGCTGCCTTAGACTTCTTCGTACCAGCCCGCTGGGGCGCATAGTATTCAGAGTCTAAATTATCCTCGCCATGACAGCGAGTGAAGAACTTGCAGCCAACCCAGAAGAAGAGAAGAACTACTGCAACTTTTTGTGGCTCGAACGGGCTCCCTGGATAACAGGCTCCCTTTTCTTTATTTATTTTGTTGCCCTTTTCAAAGGAGGCAAGAGGGCTCTATATATAGAGTGGAATGAGACCTCTCTTCTTCTCCTTTCCGACGTGGGATTAAAAGTAATATCCCTCCTTTTTCATGCTTCTACACACACACACTCAACAATAATAGTTAGCTACACACTTGACGTAGAGGCACACTCACATGAACAAGTATAACCCAAAAGAACAGTCCACATATGCAATATCAGTCCTCTATACATATATATCCAATAACAGTCCACTTATCTCTATGCTATGCAAAACCATATACTACTTCCATATATCACCAAATGAATGTACAAATGATAATCTATAATAGTATAAATCTAAAATCAAGGGTCAAATCTAAGTTTAGAGCATTGGGTGTTCTTTTGGTCATTTTGTCAAACACTTGACGTGCGTATCGGGATACGTTGTGACACGCCCATGATACATACTCCAAATGGATCCAAACTTGACCCTAAGTATACCCACATATTGTAAATCACAATTAGGACCCAACAAACCTATTTACAAACCCTAGAAATATTATTCTCAGATTTTTCCCAAAATAGGTCAAAATACAAAGAAGAAAGTCCTCAAATGGAAAAAAAAAAAAGAGTCAAAACTCCTCACCATTGGCAACCCTATTGCATGGGGTTCTTATTTGATGCCTCTACTAGGACTGATATCCACTGTCACTTGACAGTTATATCACTTACTGACTGAAATCTGCCTATGCCATTGGCCCAAGATGGCCTACTCCTAATAGGCAAATTGCCTCACCCTAACCACTCTAAACTCTCATCCTCTGAACACTCACCTTACTAATTGATACCTTATACTTAGACACACACAAATCTAATACATTGATACATACTCATGTATCCTAACTGATTTTACTGATACAGTGACTTACCTGACTGATGCAGTCCTATGGAAAATGTACTCAAACGACATGATGGTACCTTTAGTTAGCTTGCTTATGCTATAATTATATTATTTGTGAATATCGATCTTACCAGATGGCACCCATGACCCAAGGAGCGGCACGTCGTTTGAGGAAAACACCGAATGCTAAGGTGGCTCCTCCTACTGTTAAGGAGGAAGTGGCACCGGAGTTCTATTCATCCAGCACCGGTAGCTAGTGAGACCGGGAGTTCTATTCATGCAGCACTTGCAAGGGACTACATCTCTCCTAATGCCGTCGATCCCACTTATTCGAGGTGGTTGCGTAATCGTATCACTGAGCGTTTGCGTGAGCTGCATGGTTCTCATTAGCTATTACTGAACTTATTTGTATTGGACTATTTGTATTGGGTTATTTTTGTATTAGACTATTTGTATTGGACTACATATATGAATTAGTACTCTGTCAATCTCTGAATTGTATTGGACTACGACATGGTGATCAGGACATATTCCCTGCAGCCATTCGACTGGCGAGGCAAAAACTATGTAGCCATAGATGAAGTTGACTGTCCTCCGACCCTCATCCCTCGACAATGATGATACGACAACCAACCGGAGAGGATACTCTGAGATATCCATATGAGTATGGCGTATACTCTGAAAGATCACCATTACAAGAATGATATCAGTAGTAGGATTGAGTGTTGGATGAGATACTATCAGAGTATACGTCCTACTCAGATGGATCTCTCACCGTTACTATTTTTTCTAACAGCATGGTGGATGTGCTCCGTCAAAAGATTCTTGCTCCGAGCCAAAACTTTTCTCCGGAGCTCAAGTGGACATCCTTCGTGTAGAGCTCGAGCGAGAGGTTCCTGACAGCATGGTGGTCTCCTTAGTCAAAGGATTTTTGCTCATCCCAACACTCAATCCCACTACTGATATCATTCTTGTAAAGGTGATCTCTCAGAGTATACGTCCTACTCAGATGGATCTCTCAGAGTATCCTCTCCGGTTGGGTTGTGTTCTGAGCCATCCGTTCTCACACTTAAAACACATATGAATTAGAACTGTGTGTCAATCTTTGTTTTTGTATTTTCGGCGAACCCAGGGATTGGATTCTGTATTTTGTATTTTGGATTATGTACTTTGGCTCCAGCTCCAGCTATATTTGTATTAATCTACGGTACGACATGGTGATCAGGACACAGTCCTTGCAGCCATTCGACTGGCGAGGCAGAAACAATGTAGCCGTAGATAAAGTTGACTGTCCTCCGACCCTCATCCCTCGGCAATGATGATACGACAACCTATCACTATATCTTATATAGTAGTAGATGATGTTTTAGTATTACATTATGTGAGTTCATCTTGATTCTGTTATATTCTTCAGATACTAGATACTAGATTCGATAAGAACGTATACTACACCATATGTACAGAACATAGATGATTCACACTAATGTATGCTAGAATGAACTTTGGGTTGTGTTCTGAGCCATCCGTTCTCACACTTAAAACACATATGAATTAGAACTGTGTGTCAATCTTTGTTTTTGTATTTTCGGCGAACCCAGTGATTGGATTATGTATTTTATATTTTGGATTATGTATTTTGGCTCCAGCTCCAGCTCCATTTGCATTAATCTACGGTACGACATGGTGATCAGGACATAGCCCTGCAGCCATTCGACTGGCGAGGCAGAAACTATGTAGCCTTAGATAAAGTTGACTGTCCTCCGACCCTCATCCCTCGGCAATAATGATACGACAACCTATCACTATATCTTATATAGTAGTAGATGATGTTTTAGTATTACATTATGTGAGTTCATCTTGATTCTGTTACATTCTTTGGATACTAGATACTAGATTCTTTAAGAATGTATACTACACCATATGTACAAAACATAGATGATTCACACTAATGTATGCTAGAATAAACTTTGGGTTGTATTCTGAGCCATCCGTTCTCACACTTAAAACACATATGAATTAGAACTGTGTGTCAATCTTTATTTTTGTATTTTCGGCGAACCCAGGGATTGGATTTTGTATTTTGGCTCCAGCTCCAGCTCCATTTGTATTAATCTACGGTACAACATGGTGATCAGGACATAGTCCCTGCAGCTATTCGACTGGCGAGACATAAACTATATAGCCGTAGATAAAGTTGACTGTCCTTCGACCTTCATCCCTCGGCAATGATGATACGACAACCTATCACTTTATCTTATATAGTTGTAGATGATGTTTTAGTATTACATTATGTGAGTTCATCTTGATTCTGTTACATTCTTCAGATACTAGATTCGATAAGAACGTATACTATACCATATGTACAGAACATAGATGATTCACACTAATGTATGCTAGAATGAACTTTGGGTTGTGTTCTGAGCCATCCGATCTCACACTTAAAATACATATGAATTAGAACTGTGTGTCAATCTTTGTTTTTATATTTTTGGCGAACCCATGGATTGGATTCTGTATTTTGTATTTTGGATTATATATTTTGGCTCCAGCTCCAGCTCCATTTTCATTAATCTACGCTACGACATGGTGATCAGGGCATAGTCCCTGCAGCCATTCGACTGGCGAGGCAGAAACTATGTAGCCGTAGATAAAGTTGACTGTCCTCCGACCCTCATCCCTCGGCAATGATGATACGACAACCTATCACTATATCTTATATAGTAGTAGATGATATTTTAGTATTACATTATGTGAGTTCATCTTGATTCTGTTACATTCTTCAGATACTAGATACTAGATTCGATAAGAACGTATACTACACCATATGTACAGAACATAGATGATTCACACTAATGTATGTTAGAATGAACTTTGGGTTGTGTTCTGAGCCATCCGTTCTCACACTTAAAACACATATGAATTAGAACTGTGTGTCAATCTTTGTTTTTTTATTTTCGGCAAACCCAGGGATTGGATTCTGTATTTTGTATTTTGGATTCTGTTTTTGGCTCCAGCTCCAGCTCCATTTTCATTAATCTACGGTACAACATGGTGATCAAGACATAGTCCCTGCAGCCATTCGACTGACGAGGCAAAAACTATGTAGCCGTAGATAAAGTTGACTGTCCTCCGACCCTCATCCCTCGGCAATGATGATACGACAACCTATCACTATATCTGATATAATAGTAGATGATGTTTTAGTATTACATTATGTGAGTTCATCTTGATTCTGTTACATTCTTTAGATACTAGATACTAGATTCGATAAGAACGTATACTACACCATATGTACAGAACATAGATGATTCACACTAATGTATGCTAGAATAAATTTTGGGTTGTGTTCTGAGCCATCCGTTCTCACACTTAAAACACATATGAATTAGAACTGTGTGTCAATCTTTGTTTTTGTATTTTCGACGAACCCAGGGATTGGATTCTGTATTTTATATTTTGGATTCTGTATTTTGGCTCCAGCTCCATTTGTATTAATCTACGGTACGACATGGTGATCAGGACATAGTCCATGCAGCCATTCGACTAGCGAGACAGAAACTATGTAGCCGTAGATAAAGTTGACTATCCTTTGACCCTCATCCCTCGGCAACGATGATACGACAACCTATCACAATATCTTATATAGTAGTAGATGATGTTTTAGTATTACATTATGTGAGTTCATCTTGATTCTGTTATATCCTTCTGATACTAGATTCGATAAAAACATATACTACACCATATATACATAACATAGATGATTCACACTAATGTATGCTAGAATAAATTATGAAAGATTTCTAGTTACATCCGGTTATTGGTGAGTACATGATTACATAGTAATTCTGTTAGTCTTGTGATACGGATTTTTACTCTCTCATGCTACCAACGTCACAACTTTTCCAGTGCTGCTCCCTCTAATGATGATGAACGCAAAAATCAAAGACCCCTCTCTCCTTTCTCACTCTTTATAGTTCTCACAACAGGAAGGTTCACTACTTTCTAGTTCTCTTCCATACATGCTATGGACCCATCTGCTCCTCCCTACTTTCCTTCTTTTTATTTGACTCTCTCAGCCACATATGATATCCAGCTCAAGTGTAGAGTCGGGGGAGAAGAAGTGGGCAAGAAGAGGAGGGAGAACCAGCACAGCCGGCGGCATGACCTGGAGAAAGTACAGAGGTTTTGCTGGAGGTGTTGGCGATTTTTCCAGGATGGTATTGAGGAGCAAGTGTAGAGTCGGCCGAAGGAGCCATAGCTTCCTTCGGCCGACTCTACACTTGCCCCTCAACACCATCCTAGGAAAATCGCCAGCACCTCCAGCAAAACCTTTGTACTTCTTCCAGGTCATGCCGCTGGCTGTGCTGGTTCTCCCTCCTCTTCATGCCCACTTCTTCTCCCTCGACTCTACACTTGAGCTGGATATCATATGTGGTTGAGAGAGTCAAATAAGAAGAAGGAAAGTAGGGAGGAGCAGATGGGTCCAGAGCCATGGTGGAGGAGAGGAGAAGGCTTCCAAGACTCCCCGAGGTGGATATCATATGAGGCTGAAAATTTCGATAAACTTCTTATTTATTTTATAATTTGAGTAAATTTCTTTACCCTATATGAAAATTTTTGTTTTCAGAGAGATGGCTCCCAAGACTCCCCGAGGTGGTGCTACTAGCCAAGGAAGGGGCCGAGGCAAGGAACCCTTGGAGGTCGACACGGAGGAAGTCCCCGTTGTCAAACAAGAGCCGATGAATGTTAAGGAGGAGGTGTTACCAAAGGTCGAGGTCAAGGAAGAACCGATGACCATCAGGGAAGAGATTGCTCCCATGGTTGAAGTTAAGAAGGAGCCACCGTCAGAGAGTAGTAGTATCGGAACCGACCCTCCTGTCCCTACAGAAGACCTCAACCAGATTGAGCCTTCGTATGCAAAGTGGCTGATAGAATGGTACATGCCTCAACGCAACTATGATCCCTGGCTGTGAGGATTCATCGTCTGACTTGCGATCTTTTCTGAGGCATTGTGTTGGATTGTTTATGTTTGGATATTTTGCAAAGTGGCTGATAGAATGGTACATGTCTCAACGCAACCAGATTGAGCCTTCTAATTGTATTGGGTTGTTTATGTTTGGATATTTTTCTATGTATGTTGGGATAGTGTGTTGGATATTGTGTTGGATATTTTGTTGGTCATTGTGTTGGATATTTTTTGTGTATGTTGTAATATATTGGATGTTTGGAGATATTATGTTGGTAATATGGATATTTGTTGGATATATTGGATGTCGGATATGTTATATTTGTGTATGGTGGATGCTGAATATGTTATATTACAGGGAATAGTCTCTTTCCTGTAATTTTTTTTCAAAAATATTTCAGTTAGCGACGAATTACTGACGGCTTGTCGACGGACTTTTGCAGGTAGCGACGGATTACCGACGGGTTACCGACTGACATTTGCAGCTAGCGACGGTTTCCTAACGGATTATCCGTCAGCCTATTTCTGGAAAAATTACGCGACGGAAGAGCGACGGACGTTCCGTCGCTCATATTCTGGAATATATTGAAGATTTTTAGAAGGGTGGCGACGTATTATCCGTCGCTCTTCCGCCGCTAATCCGACGAAGATGGCGACGCTTTGAGCGACGGATATTGCGTATCAGAAAACCTCGGATACACGGTTAGCGACGATTTAGCGACAACTTTTTCGTCGCTAATTTTATGAATATATTAAAATTTAAACTGTCGTAGTTGACGGGAAGCCGTCGGTTAGCCGTCGCTAAAAGTTTTTATTTTGCCAACGAAAACCCGTCGCTAATTAGTCGCAGAGCGGCGGACTAGCGACGAGGTTATTCCCGACGGATTTTTCAGCCCGTATTCGTCGAAAATACGTCGGTAATGGAAATTACCGACGGATTTCCGACGGATACGGGCCGTCGCTAAAACCTTGTATTTTAGTAGTGCTTGTTGCTTACCTTTGGCAAAGCAATATGCCTCAGTGTGCCCAAACTTTTTATAAAATAGCATTATTTTTCCCTGTAGCTTTGGTGTTGGTTACCTCCATCATTGTAGCCACATCTTTGATTGTTCCAGTCAAATCGTGAATGATTACCTCTATCATTGTGGCCGCCTCTTTGATTGTTCCAATCAATTCTTCCTCTGCCTCTACCTCTGCTTTGTCCACGATATCCACCTCTTCCAAATCCTCTTCCTTGATGTGTTCTTACATTTTCAACTCTTGTCTGAAATGCACTTTCAACGTTCTTTTCTTTTGTCCTGTTTAGTCTTTGTTCATGAGCTTGAAGAGAACTTGTTAGTGCGCTAAAAGAATATGTAGATAAATCTTTGGATTCCTCTATTGCAGCTACAACATGGTCAAATTTAGGAACAAGAGTTCTTAAAACTTTTTCTACTACCTTTTTATGGTCAAACTCTTCACCAAGAGTTCTTAATTGATTAACAATATTTGCAGCTTTGGTACAATAGTCATCAATTGTGTCAGCATTCTTCATACAAAGATTTTCAAAATCACTTCTAAGAGTTTGTAATTTGACGGATTTTACCTTGCCGTCACCTTCATATTGTTGCTTCAAAATCTTCCATGCATCGGTTGACTTCTCAGCATTCGCAATTCTTGGAAAGATGGAGTCATTCACCGCTTGTTGCAATATGAGTAGCGCATTCGCATCTTTTTTCGAAGATCCCTCATTTCTGCTGTCCTATCCGTCTCTGCATAGCCATTCTCAACAAGTTCCCAAAGATCTTGTGAAATAAAAAGTGTCCTCATTTTGATTCTTCAAAAACTATAGTTTTCACCACTAAAAATAGGAATCAAAGTTTGTGAGAGATTGAGACCATTTCCAATATTCATTTTTTTACGTAAAAAATAAAATCAAAACCAACAACAAAATTAACAAAAAAAATAAATGTACCTTTTTTTCACCAAAAATAACAAAACAAACTTACTAGCACCCTTACTTCAAAAACTTCAAAATGCAACGGTAGCAATCTTCTACGATGAAAATTTGCTCCCAGCTTCAACACGAACCCAAGCTCTGATACCAAAATGTTAAACTGAACAACAAGAAGATGAGAGAAAGAGCTAGCAAGAGTATGTAAGAGCCAAGCGTACTTCAAAATGTTCTGTGTGTTATTCATTAGAATAGAGTGCTTTATATAGTACATGTACTTAACTAAGAAAGCAAGAAATAAGGAAAGAAAAAAAAGGAGAAGCTAACACCTCACTCCACAAAACAAAGTCAAGACTTTCCTACAAATGCTCACAGCCTCTCAGTTGAGAATGCAACGTTAATATGCACTTTTGAATCATTGAATTATTCTCCAACATCCACTAGTGTTCCTAGATGATACATTACTGCTTTTGGAAGGATCATTAACACTTTTTTTTTTGTATTCTTATATGGATAGCTTTTTCGATCCTCTAATTGTGGGTAGCTTCAAAGAATTTACCAAGATATGGTACTTAGTTGTGCATCAAGAGCTCTCGGCCACTCTACTTTGAAAGAAGGATCGACTCCAGCAAAGATAAAATATTCTTTTTCTTTTCAACTTTCTTTTAATAGTTGTAGGAAATAATAATGCCTTGTTCTCATTGATGGGGCTAATTACAATATATATAGTGTCTACACGTGAGCTTTATGGGCCATATTACAGTAGGTACAAATATAATCTAACCAAATATAATCTAACACCCCCCCTCAAGTTGGAGCATGCAAGTCACAAATGCCCAACTTGGGAAGGAAAGAATCAAACACATGCTTTCCAAGGGGCTTGGTAAAGATGTCAGCCAGTTGAGAAGAAGTAGGAACATGCGAGGCTATTACGGTGCCATCTCTAATAGCATCACGAACAAAATGCAAATCCACCTCAATATGCTTACTGCGCTCTTGAAATACCGGGTTCTGAGCCAGGTATAGGGCTGACTGACTGTCATAATACACCGACATAGAAGACTTCTGGCGAATGCCCAAACACACCAATAACTCCTTCAACCATTTCAATTCACAAACAAGCGTAGCAAGAGATCGGTATTCAGCTTCAGCGAAAGATCGGAAAACAGTTGATTGCTTCTTGGTCTTCCAAGAAATAGGAGACCCCCCCAGAAACACCAACCAGCCTGTAACAGAGCGGCGAGTCAAGGGGCAAATGGCCCAGTCGGAATAACACCAACCAGAAAGACGGAGATCACAATCAGCTTTCAAAAGAATACCCTGTCCCGGTGCATGTTTGAGATATCTGACAACTCTCAAAGCAGCATGCCAATGATCTTATCGAGGCTCCTGTAAGAATTGAGACATGATATGCACAGCATAGGCTAAGTCAGGGCGAGTAAATGATAGATAAATTAACCTCCCAACCAGCCTCCGATAAGTCCCTGCATCCGCCATCTTTGGACTAGTCGATTCTGCCAGCTTGTAATTGGGCTCCATGAGAAAACCAGCAGGTCGAGACCCCATCAGGCCGCATTCTGAAATAATGTCCAAAGCATAATTCTTTTGACACAAGAAAATTTCTCCTGCACTCCGAGCCACCGCTATGCCAAGAAAGTATTTCAACACACCAAGGTCCTTCATGTGAAAGCAAGAACTAAGGTACTTTTTTGAAAGCATCTAAAGCACCTGTGTCATTACCAGACACAATCATATCATCCATATAGATCAAAACATGCAACTCTACCTTCCCTTTAAAAAAAGAGAAAAGGGAATAATCGGAATGAGATTGAATAAATCCATAGGATATCAGAGAAGCAGCAAGCTTAGCAAACCAACAACGTGGTGCCTGTTTCAATCCATATAGAGACTTACGCAGGCGACACACTTTGTTGGGTTCATTATGCGAAAAACCTGGCGGCAACTTCATATACACTTCTTCTGTCAGATCTCCATAAAGAAAAGCATTGTGCACATCCATCTGGTGCAAAGTCCAGCCTCTTACAGCTGCAACAGCCAAGAATGTCCGAACTGTAGGCATCTTAGCGACCGGGGCAAATGTCTCTGAATAGTCGATCCCCTCAACCTGATGATTATCGAACACAACCAGCCGTGCTTTTAAGCGCTCAACACTGCCGTCAAATTTGTACTTTATTTTGTACATCAATCTACTTCCCAATGCTTTCTTCCCATGAGGCAAATCGACAAGACTCTATGTCCCATTATCTTTCAGAGCCTGTATTTTAGTTTGTATAGCCGCGTACCATCCTGAATCTCGCGAGGCCTGGCGATATGAAGTAGACTCAACACCTGCAGTGATAGCTGCAAGAAAATCTCTGTGTCCAGAAGTAAATATGTCATAACTTAGAAATTGTGTTAAAGGACACGAAGTACCTGAGGAAGTGACGAGAACAGATGAACTGTGGTGAAGGGGAGGACTTTTACTTCGAACAGCATTCGTCACAAAATCTTGTAATCGTACTGGCTATAATTTCTTTCTCATTCCTCTTCCCAATACTACCTCGTCGGGCACCTCTGGCAACACTGTATCCCCTGTATCATCAGTAGTAACCGCATCACCCCCAGCGGACTCTCCTGTCAAGACTTCTGCATCTACCTGTGCATCCTCACCACTCGGTGCCTAGCCACCAGCAACCACTTCGGCCTCAGCAACTGTAGCCGGCACCAACCCAAAAGCCTCTATATCGTCTCCCGGTACCGCAACAGATGTATAGCGTGTCGCAGAAGATATCTCGCTAGCAGAGCCACACCCAAGAAATTCTTTTTCATAAAAAGTAACATCACGGGACACAAAAAAATCACCAGTCTCCAAATCATACAGTTTCCATCCCTTTTTATCAAGTGGATATCCAACAAAGATACATTTTCTGCTCCTGCTAGCAAATTTATCATGTTGGGATTTCAGATCATACGCATAGGACAGACAACCAAAAATACGTAGATGATCATACGAAGGAGCCGAACCATATAAAACTTCATAAGGAGACTTAAAATGTAAGATACTAGAAGGTGTTCTATTTATCAAATAACATGCACCCAGAACACATTCTTCCCAAAAATCTACGGAAAGGGAACCCTGAAATCTCAATGCCCTGGCTATATTTAAAATATGTCGATGTTTTCTTTTCACCCTTCCATTCTGTTGAGGTGTCCCAACACAGGATATTTGGAACAATATACCTTGAGATGAAAAATAATCTCGTAAACAATTAAATTCAGTGCCGTTGTCACTCCGCACATGACGTATATCAGCCCCAAACTGATGCTTCACCATAGCAATGAATTTAAGAAACATAAAATAAACAGCACACTTATCCTTCAATAAAATAACCCAAACAGCTCTAGAATAATCATCCACCAAAGTCAAAAAATACCGTGCCCTATTAGATGACGGAACACAATATGGTCCCCACAGATCACAGTGTATAAGTTCAAAGCATCTCAAAATACGACTACTACTATCAGGAAAGGCATCACGAGTCTGTTTAGCTTGATGACAAATATCACAAGCCTTATGAGAAAACACACTACTACCAGAGAGAAAAAGTAAAGTCTGTATTACTTTATCTGAAGGATGTCTCAGTCTACTATGCCAAACCTCGGAATCATTCTCTTTGCATGCAAGGATTACCGAAGCCAAAGAAGCTGAGACCGCCCCCAAGAAGTAAAGTCCACCCCTTTGTTCATCTGCTCCAATCACCATCCTCGTACTTCGGTCATGAAGAAAACACAAATCAGGAGTAAATAACATATCATAATTTCTGGCACCAATCAATTGTGAGACAGAGATCAAATTGCATGTCAATATCGGAACATAAAAAACATCCGTCAACACCAATGAAACAGTCAGAAATACTTTGCCTCTCAGAACAGCCTCAATAGTGCTCCCATCAGGCAAAATCACAGGACAGACAAGGCCCTCAAAGCAATCAACTAAACAGTCACGAGAGCCTATCGCATGAAGAGTAGCCCCAGTATCGAATATCCAAGGGACAGACGAATTCTTACCCATCAGACGATCAGAGTTTGATGAACCAGGTTTGGAAGGATTGTCGTTACCCAGCAAGCTCATCAGTTTCTGCCATTGTTCACCTGAGAGTGGTGAAGGATACCCTCCATGCATCATGTCTGTCGAACTCCCAGCAAGACCGGCAGGGACACCATGACCAGCAGCGGCGACATGATGAACAGCCCCTGTGCCACCAGTACCGCGACCCCTATCTCGTCTCTGCAGTGGTGCCGGGCCTCTGCCACCACCAGCACCATGTCCACCCTCACGCCGAGGACGAGTCTCCTACCACTCTGGATAGCCAATCTTTGCAAAGCAAGTTGCAACATCATGACCTATTTTCTTGTAATGAGTACAGATCATACCTGATTTGTCCCTGGAATCTGAAGTTCTACTATTAGAAGTAGTAGAAAGACGAGGTGAAGTCGTGACAGCTAGCGCCAACACCTCCTCAGTAGCGGATTGGACCTGAGATTTTTGCATATCCTCCTCCTCACAGACTGCCTGGTATGCCCGATCTAAACATGGCTGAGGATCCTGAGCCAGAAGATTAGATTGGGTATGACCATACAACTCAGCATTCAAACCATACATGAAGTCCTGAAAGTGGTCTTCATCCCTCATAGCCTGTAGCTTTACAGCAAGTTCACCACAGGTACAAGTAGGCAATGGGAAATAAGCAGCTTGTTCATCCCACAAAGACTGCAAATTTCCAAAGTAGGTTTTCACAGACATCGAAGCCGTTTGTTTACACTCAGCCAAAGTCACCTTAATTTGTTGCTTTCGAGTGCCATTGCTAACAACAAATCTTTTCTCCAACAAGGTCCACAAGGGATAAACTTCCTCAAAGTACGACAAAGATTTCTTCAGAGACGGATCAATGGTATTAAGAAGCCATTGAACCAATAGCACTTGCACACATCTCCAATCAAGCAACTTAATAGCATCATTAACAGGTTTGACTTCAGTACCTTCCAGAAAAGTGATCTTTCGCCTAGAGATCAGGGAGAGACGTATCGACCGAGACCACTAAGGATAGTTCGGTCCACGAAAAACAATAGGAGTAATGATATTTTCTGGTTGATCAGCAGAACTTAAAAAATATGGATCCTTCGGATTAGGATAATTTGGATTGTGTGCACCGCCACCGCCGGTCGCAACGGAGTAGCTGAACGCAGCATCATCTGCCATCGCGGATGTCGGGTGTACAAACTTTTGTACAACTCCGACGAATTGGCCACTGATGGACGGGGTCGGCGGCGAATCGGCCGCGATCAGGGGCGTCGAATCGGGCACGTAGAGGCGAGCGGATGTCGGGTGTATAAAAGTTTGTACAACTCCGACGAATCGGTCGCGTTCAGGCGCTGGACGGGGAAGATCCGGCGCGGACGGGGGTCAGGCGCGGATGGTGATCCAACGCGGACGGGGTCGGCGCGTCGGTCAGGCGCGGGCGCGGTCGGCGCGGTCGGGCGTGATCGGCGCGGGCACGGTCGGGAACGGTCGAAAAAAAACTTCTCGTGAGGACGACGAGGATCTCGTTCTCTCTCTCGCGTTCTTATTTCCTGAAATCCCCGTCCTACGAACTGGGTTTCTCGTGAGGACAACGAGAATCTCGTTTGTACTCAAACTAATGGCCTTCTTGGAAAAAACTTCCAACAACAGCACCACAAGGAAATTAATGGCCACCACAAGGAAATTAATGGCCTTCTGAAAAAAAATTTCGTGAGAGATCCCTAGCGGACCCTTCCGATATAGATTGAGGGACAATTCCGATCGATCAATCCGATGACGATGACGAAAAGCCAAGCGAGAACCACACTAACTCGGCCGACAGCGACGACGAGCCGTTCGTAGAACTGGACCCGAACCGGCCGCTACGGGCGGTACGACGACCTCCTCGACGAGGAAGGAAGATGGCGGCTAAGGTTTTTCGGGAGGCTCTGATACCATGTAGGAAATAATAATACCTTGTTCTCATTGATGGGGCTAATTACAATATATATAGTGTCTACACGTGGGCTTTATGGGCTATATTACAGTAGGTACAAATATAATCTAACCAAATATAATCTAACAATAGCGCTGACGATTTTCCACAGTAACCCAGTACTTTTGGAAATGGTCGAGCTCTTCAGACACCACCAAAATAAGTCATATCAGCGACGGATTTAGCGACTCTTGAAGTCGACATCGCTAATATTTTGGAAATTAACGACATTGTTAAAAGACGTCGCAATACGTTACTGTCAGCGACTATCAGTGACGTTTAGCAACTCCCTTTAACATTATGAAGCTGGCGTCGTGGATTAGTTGCTGAACGTCGCTATATTTTTAATAACAACGACGTCTAACGACTTCTCACCTCATACGTCGCAGTATATTAAAACTTTAGCAATGTTTAGCGACGTAGACGTCGCTAAATTACTTCATATAAAGTTCCACTAGAACATTTCGACTTTTTATTTGTCACCCAAAATTTTCAGTCCCCCTTCGGGCGCCTTTACCCCGCCCTCCCTTCGTCGAGCCTTTCCTTTAGTGGTTTGGGAAGCATTCCCTTATCTGAACGTCGGCAGGCATTCTGGAATTCCCCTTTTGGGGCTCCGGGGTTGTTTTGGTTTCAACATAGGCTCAAACATTCTTGGAAGGGTCCTAGCTACGCCATGCGTTCCAAAATTAAAAAAAAAGAAATGGGAGAGAAAGAGCAGATGGATCCTATCCCCTATATCGAAGACTCATTCCTATCTATTGATAGAAAGATCTTCGTCAAATACCGGACGCTACGCGCCTTTGTTATATAAATATCTTAGGAATTCCTCCTATCCAAGTTCCCACAAACACCCCACCCATACGAGGGGGGTTGTTCGCCTTTTGAATCGACTTAGCCCCTCTTGGCCACCTGCCCCGGCCCCCCTTGACCCTCTTGTGTCAGGTAGCCCTAATCCTATCTGCTTCTTGCTGACACGACACAGACACGGACACTCTCACACACACACTGACACTGACATGGACACGTACATTGTGTAATATGTGAAATTATGATTTATATAATTTTAAATCTCTACAATGGCTCTGATACCAGATAAAGTTTCAAAGTACGAAGGAAAAGAAAAGAAAAAAAATCTTATTAATTATTTTATCTTACAATTCAAAATCTTATTAATTGTTTTATTTTACAATGGAAATATCAAGTCTTAAGTATAGAAAATACAAACATCCTAATATAACAAGTTACAGGAGATGCTAATAAGAGTCATTATTTGAAGGAAGAGAATGTGATCGATCTTCATGTAATCTTCTCCACTATATATATGTAATCTTCTCCACTATATATTCAAAATATTATTTTGCAGCAAATTTGCTCGATTCTAAATCTGGGATTTAATTAGCACATTAACATTGAATTTGTTTTGTACGTAAAACGCTGAATCTCCGTCCTGAACATATAAATTAATACTTTAATTCACTGTGTAGTACTCTACTTATGCAACTAACGAGCGATTAGCAGCTTTAGTGACTATAAGTGTAAGCACTACGCAGTAGTATTAGTATACTTCAGAATAGATCTTTGTACACTGACTAAACCTAGCCATGCATGCATGCATGCATGCATCATCTCGTATCTAAACAAAACATTCTTGCAGGCGACAGCCTCGACGGAGACGACAAAATCGAAGCCGTCGATATTAACCTCGCCTTCTTCTCAGTGATCATCTCGAGCTTAGGCGACCAAGCCCTGTCCTTTGGACTAACCAGCTGCTCGTAGTGCTTCCTCAGCTCCGGCGTCGTGCAGAGCGACCCCCCGCAGTCGTGGACGCCGTCGCTCTCCGCGGAAGCATCGGCGGTACGAGTAGATATGGCCCTGATGATGAACTCCGGCGCCACCTTGATGAGCGTCCTCCCGTCCTTCCCTTTCGAGTACTCGAAGGGCGGCTTCCCCGAGCCTCGGCCGCCGCCGCCGACGAACGAGTGCCTCTCCTTGGAGGCGGACAGGGAGGCGAGGGAGGCGGTGGTCAGGGTTCGGCAGGACAGACAGTCGACGGGGAGCACGAGGTAGGTGTGGCCCGCGAGGAGCTCGTCCTCGATGGCGAGGGCCGGGACGGGGCGGCCGATATAGAAGGAGTCGGCGTGGCAGACGATGCGGTCGGGGTGGCGGAACAGCAGCTCGCCGGCGAGCTGCGTCCTGGGGAGGAGCCTGGTGGCGCCTCCCCAGAAGACCAGCTTCACCTTGGGCCGCCGGGAGGAGGAGGCCGGGAGGAGGAAGCATGGGGAGAGTGCAATGTTGCCCATCGGTTCGTTTGACAATGTATTGATTTGGCATATGGTTCTCTTGTAGTTATTTATATAAGCTAAAGCAACAACTTGGTTTGTTCCTCGCATTATATTTTTGGTCGGTGGTCAGAGGAGACGGCTGGCCATGATTTAGCTAGCAAAGCTTGCTCGGTTAATTGTCAACTAAATCATGAGGCACACGAGAGATCTAAATTGCAACTTTTTCTCATAATAATGGAGATTGTGATGTGCAACTGATAGCTATATATCAACAGTTGAATCAGTCTGCTGCAGGCTGAGCTACAATGCATGACTTTTGTTCATTTGTCTTCCCCAAGGCGTGTTTAAGTTGCAAATATGACGTGCATTTTAAGCGTATTTTATTAGCAATATCAATTAATTATCATATGAAACTGGACATTTGACTTATGTATATATATGTCTATTGTTCCTTCGAACTTGGTCACGAATTCTATAAAGTTTTGTAAATTGATGGACTGACTTTTGAGACACTCATGTGCATGCAAAAACAAGTTGGGTTTCTCCAATTAAGCTTGGAAATTGAGAGAATCATATATTCAAACAGGAAGGAAAAAAAAAATTGCCCCCGATTTACGTGATGCGCCAATTAGTCCGCTGTCACGTTCATGGTCGTAAAAAGCACTAGGCACTAGGCAGGTGGACACCTAGCGCCTAACACGATTAGGCGGCCGCCTAGATCTAGGGGGTCCAATAATTAAATAAATAAACCCAAAATTTTCACTAAAAATGCAAAAAAAATATCATAAAATTCCAAAACATGCATAGTCGGAGGGTCTAGACGGACGTCTAGGTGGACATCGGACGAGTACCAGGAACCTACCGCCTAGACGGCCACCTAAATTGCCTTTTAGAACATTTGTCACGTACATAGGCGTACCCACATACAAGGCTGGGGTGGGCTCCAGCCCACCCCGAAATTTTTTTTGCTTTTTTTTTAGAATTTTTTTCATGTGAATTAGTCTACACTTAGCCAACCCCCGCCCACTCCAGTCCTCCCAAACTCAATTTTCTGGTTCCGTCCTTGGTCACGTAACAGCCACCCATTGCCCCTCCTGCTAGCACCAAATTCTACTTCCTAAAAAGTCGGACTAGGGGACAGTGGGCAAGGCCGGATCCAAGTCAGGGCTGAGGTGGGCTCCACCCTGCCCCAAAAAAATTGGTTTTTTTTTCATATATAATTTTTTGGGGTAATTTTTGTGAGTCGCTCTATATCTAGCCCACTCTGACCCAGTACAGTCCATCCCACCCAAAAAAAAAATTTTCATATATACTTTTTTTGGGATATTTTTTGTGAGTCAGTCTATATCTAGCCCACCCTAATCCACTACAGTCTATCCCAACTTAGATTTCTGGTTACGTTCTTGCCAATGGAAGGCCGCCACTTGACGGATTGGCCTGCGGCAGCCACAAAACTGCGGGCAAATTAAATAGCAGTGCCCATTCAAATAAGAATGGAGAAAGAGTATGATGAAAATAATTTACAATGAAATGATCAAAACGCGGATTTTGAGCGTGGATAAAGATGGAAGTGTTAGCCAATTAATAGGCGTGGGAAACGTGCTTCATGCTTGTCCTTAGGTTGTTAACTAAAACTCAAATGTTGTTGGATGGTCAATAAAGCCTATTGTTTTTATTTGTATATATTGGAACTTTATTCATATTGCAATCTCATCGAGCTTATGTATATATATTTGCTGATGGACATCTTCTCTTGCATGTAGTGGCGTCTACAGTTTTTTGATGCATGATCTATTCAAACATGCATGTATGTTGCAACAACGAATAAAAGTTCGGAAAATATAGGTTGTACTCATTTTATTTTCTTTACATATTAGACCCTTTCTTCTCTCAAGAAAGGGCTTCGGCGCTTTCGCGCGTGCTCGTGCCGCGGCCTCGCCCATCCTCCCACCCCCTCGTGCTCCGTGTCCGGCCTCCTCCTCCGTCACTGCCATTTTATTTCTTTACATATTAGACCCTTTCTTCTCTCAAGAAAAGGCTTTGGCGTTTTTGCGCGTGCTCGTGCGGCGTGCTCCGTATCGGACCCCCTCCTCCCCCACTACGTGCATGCATAAGCGCACGCAAAGCAGCAGAGTTGTTCTTGAGAACTCAATAAAGTATTTTATATATATATATATATATATATATATATATATATATATATATATATATATAATTATTTTTTTAGATGTCCAGCAATACATACAAGATTTTGTGCATACTACATTGCATGTTTGCTGGGCTCACCGTCCCCACCTCACCCTCGTGCGGCGTGCTCCGTATCGGGCCTCCTCCTCCGCCACTACGTGCATGCATAAGTGTTGGTGCTCTTGCTCCTTGACATGAAGAGAGCTTGCTCTCAACATGCCTTGTAAAGTTTAGTCCCACATTGGAAAAGTACCACGAGTTATCTCAACATATATACTTGTATGTGTTGTTGGGATATGCACATAGGGTGGTGACCCAAAGAAGAAAACCAAGTGGGTGATTTTACTAGGAGGTAAGGATAAGGCTCCAAGTTAAGCATTAATATTTTTTGTTCTTGGAAAATTAATTTCCATTGAAGCTAAGCCCCGTAGGGACTTAGCGACCCGGACTCGGGCTCATGAGCTCATGAAGCGTAATGTGACATTTTGTTGGCGCAGTTTGCACTTGCGCGCAGTGTGCGCTGATGGCACGCGCGCAACTCATCCAATGGCGCAACTCGCGTAGTTCGTGGTTGTCCACGTTCTGACTGATTCATAATGTGCGATAACTGATCCTGGAATTATGGATCTGATATTAAAATGTGGTGCACATTGCGGATCTGATCAGTTACTGTAGTGGCCACTACAACAAAAAATCATTTTAATGACGGCTAAAAAGTGTCATTAATGACGAACCATGACGTTTTTTTTTCAAAGCAACCGTTATGAAAACGGGTGTTATAAATATTTTTTAAAAGCGTTATAAAAAAAACTATCATGAATAGTTTCTATAAAAGCGTTATGAATAGTTAATATATAGTGCACAATTCAGGATATTTTGAAAGCGTTATGAATAGATAATCTGTATAAGCTCAATGGAGAACATTTATAACACTCAATATTACTGAACTCGTCACATTTATAACGCTTAATACTGCACATTATATATTACTTTCCAAAAACTTCTCAATTCAATTTTAAAACAACCACTTTGAACTATATTCACAAGAAAACATCGAAATGTTATATCACCATTTTCATTACATTATCTCAAAATAGGGTATCCAAATACATATATTTACAACTACTACTTAAATGGATCCTCAAAACAAGTAATTACTTTGGCTTCAACTTGAGCACATCAAAACTGTCAACATCACGTGTAGCAAATCCCTGAAAAAGATAAAAACATGGTTCAATATACATTATGCCAGAATGATATGGCCATCAGAAGTTTGATTTGAAAAATGGATGCAAGCTTTTATTCAAAAAAAAATGATGAGGGTGACTTGTATGTTCAGTCGACGCCTCAGTATGACGACCGACAATAGAGGCTCTTTGCCTTGTAGGTTATAGTGTTCCTGTCATCAGTTGCAAATAAATGTTAGTTTTAATACATATCCATTACCGATAATCATTCAAATTTGCATGCAATTTTTTTGGCCAAATTGTTCATAACCAACTCAGTTTTCTTTATAAAAAAAACTAGAAACATCTCAAAGGTTTGTCTTTTGGCCTTTTACCATGTTACTTTTAATGAGACCATTAAAATCTGAAATAAAAAAGTAGAATGAGAAGATGGAGAAGGATCTGTAGAGTGCCTTGACAGAGAATAATATGTTTGTAATCAATCTCCAAGATGTGGTGTCCAATGAATCTACATTAACACAAGACACTACTAAAATAACCCATTTTAGCGACGTCAGAAGGCGTCGCTAAATAAGGAAAATACGTCACTAAAATCTATTTGCGACGTATTTAGCGACGAAAATTTGACGTCGCTTATAGGCAAGTCGCATATGACACTTTAGTCGCAAAACGTCGCTATTTGCGACGCTACGTTCAGTGTCGCTAGACGTCGCAAATTTGGCGACCGATAGCGACGTAACGTTACGTCGCCAAAATTGCGACGTAAAGCGACCACTTTGCGACGCTGTAAACTTTATATATGATGACATGTCATGGCAGCCACGTGGACAATTTAGCGACGCCTAGCGACAGCGTTAGCGACGTACGCCCTCAGCCCACGTCAGCAGTTTAGCGATGTCTAGCGACGTTACGTCACTATTTAGCGACGTATAGCGACGTCTACTTTCCGTCGCAGTACGTCGCAGACCGTCGCTATACGTCGCAGATATTATAAAAAAAATTAAAAAAATATAATTGGTATTTTTGTTATGCTGTGTGTCTGTGTTTACAGTGTGTGTGAAGTGCAGTGTTCGAACTATCGACAGTTTCGCTTACTGTTCTATGTTTTATCTTGGATAGAAAGAACAACAGTTCAGGGTGCACTTCTCAGAGCTTCCTCTTCACGTCCTTCATCTTCTCGGGATCCTTTACGACGTCCCGAGAAAGTGAAGGACGTGGAAATGAAGCTCTCAGAAGTGCACCCTGAACTGTTGCTATTTCTATCCAAGATAACACATACAACAGTAATCGAAACTGTCGATGGTTCCGAACACTGTATTTCACATTCACTGTAAACACAGACACACATCATCACAAAAATATACATTATATTTTTTTAAAATTTCGGCAGCACCTTCTTTGTATATCAGATCATCGCTTATAACCCAGCATAGGTATATTTGTCATCCCCGTCGTAGATATCACAAAGTAAATATCACAATAAAAATATGAGACAGTGCAAAGTAAATATCACAGACATACATCCTCACAAACATCCAATAGAGTCAAATAAAAATGGAAGATGATAAAAAGTCTCCCACCAAGTGTATAACCAATAAACAATTTGCCCATAGGGCCAATACATACAAGTCATAAAAAACCAATAAAATCACTGCGGACCCCTGCCGCGCAACTGGGATAGAATGTAGTCATACTGCTCCATGGTGAGCTGTACCGTAGGGGCAGTAGGAGACAGTGCAATGTCTGGAGTCAGAGCCGTCGATGGACCGGGAGGACGCATCTGCTCCAGCTCTCGCAGTCGGTCACCATAAACAGCAAGGGTACTCACCACCCTCTCAGTACTCGCCTCAAGCGAAGCCGAAACCTGAGTGAGTGAGACAGACATGCTCCTCTGCGATCCCTCCAGCTCGACCTGTCTACGCTCTGTGCGCTGCGTAGACTCGGTGAGCGTCTGCAAGCTGGCAGCTGTAGCATGATGCAGACTCATCAGCTCCTGTATACTGCGCTCGACCGCATCAAATTATCCGGTGACGATCGGAGGGTCGGATGGTCGCTCGACCGCATCAGAAATCTGCTGCTGCAACTCGCGACGCAGCTCCTCGATCTGACGACGAACATCCTCAGCTCGTGACGACGCCTGCGAAGCCGGAGACTGCGTACTGACAGAGGGGGCCCGGGATGACTCCGAAGCCAAATACGTGCCGTAGGATCCCGTACCGTAGTACTTACCCTTCTGAAGACCGCCAACGGCGGTCATCCAGAGCTCGTCCGGCGATGGAGCTGTAGGCGGCTGGGAGGAAGTACCAGCCCCTCCCTCTGCTTGCGCACTAGCAGCAGCAGCAGCAGCCGCCTCCTCCTGTAGCCGAACAAACTCGGCCTAGAACATGTTTGCTAACGTGTAAGTGTTTGCTAAAGTCTATATTGATATCTATTTTCATGTTTTCTAAATTATAGTAAATTAATATAAATAATAGAACGTACATATGCCTGCGTCGCCCTCTCGTCAATGAACTCCCCAGCCCTCCGATGGGTGACCAGGAAGACGGTCACCATGTTCGGGTCCTCACCCTTTTTTACCTGTTAAAATATATTATCCATTATTAGTATTAAACATTCTATCGAACTATATATAAATTAATGTCCGTCATAGAAAACGTACCAGACGACGAAAATGCTCCGTCATCGGAATGGAGCCACCACACCACTTACCGGCGCACGACCGCGCCACCTTGGCCTTCTCAGACCGCTCCTTGTAACTGCGCTCGTTGAATCTAGCCTTCATCGCAGTCCACTGCTCTGGCGTAATCCAACCATGGATCGGCTGTCCGGCGCGATCACGACGCTTCTGGTCGTCGATCGCATCACAGATGAGCTTGGCTGCGACGGCAGAAAATTGGCCCTCGATCCTCGCCGCCCGGTGTGGTGGATAGAAATAGGTCCTCTACAAGAAGTAAAATACAAAAGTTGTATAATATACACAAATGATTATTAAAATTTAAAAATAAACAAATTTTTTACCTTGAAGTGGGCGAACCAAAAGGTCTTCCTATCTGCGGGAGCATCTGAGTAGTTAATCCAAGGCCCACCATAGTTCTGCCTCAAAAATACCCCCAGCTGTCTCTGTACTACAGAAGGCCGATATCTGTACAATAATAATTTTTCATGAATATATATATGTACATATAATCATTTGAAAAATATATATTAATTAATTAACTTACTTCATAGGCCTGTCCGTCCAAATCTTCATACGCGTCTCGCCCGGAGGAGCGCATGGAGGGTCGCTCTCACCTCCTGCCTGGGCAGGATCAGTCTGATCGCCGTCCTCCATATGCTCGGCGTGGGCTCCCTCCATAGAGCCGTCGACAGGAGGAATGCTGGACGGGGGATCAGGGATGCTAGACGCGGGATCAGGAAGGCTGGATGACGAGGGAGGAGTCGCCAACCTGCTGGAATTGCCCTGTCCCGGTAATGGACCGGGAACAAAACGGTACACTGGCGTACTCGGAGATGAGAATGAGGGTACGGAACTGCCCTCTCCATCCCCAGGCCGAGGCTGACGGAACTGCCTAATGTAAAATCCTCTGCGTCGTCCTCCTGGTCTAGTCATACCTGATAATAACATATGACAATAAAACAAAAATACATATTTATATGATATACATCACAGTTTTTGAAAAATATCATAGTCACAGATAAAAGTGTCAATAAAGTGTCACTGAAGTGTCACAGATTTATATGATAGAAGTGTCACTAAAGTGTCAAATATGATGATAAAACAAACGTACAGATTTAATCCTCTTCTAAAAATTCATCTAGTTCGTTTAGCTCATCTACTTCTTCTTCTTCTTCTTCTTCTTCTTCTTCTTCTTCTTCTTCCTCCCCTACATCTTCAATTTCATCTGCATCTTCCTCTTCAGATAATTCTACTTCTTCTACACAATTAGATGTGTAATGAGGAACTTTCATCGTGTCCACTTCTATAATATTTGTTATAAGAGGTAGTTCATCCTGTTGATAAGCTATATCGTCAACCTCAAAGGTATTTCTAGCTTTGGTCTTGCATACTGCCCACCAGTCCGACCTTGTTGTTCCCTGTTTAGGATAACTTATGAAGTACACGAGCTGAGCCTGACTTGATAGGACAAATGGTTCATAGGCTTGATATCGACGTCGATAGTTTATATCAACAAGACCGTGCTTGTCTACTTTCCAACCTTGACCTTCAATCGGATCGAACCAATCACACCTGAATAACACAATCTTAGCAGGCTCTATTCCATAACTATATGTCAGCTCCACGATCTCCCGTAGCACGCCATAGAAATCGTTGCCCGCATCAACATCTTTGTAGTTCGAAGATCTGATACACAAACAGCTATTTTTGGTGGAGTCGAGATCCACAAAGTTGTCTCTGATCGGGCAAGTTGTTGACTTGAACCTAAACCCATTAACACAGTAGCTTGGCCATATTTTTGCAGCATAAATTGGTCCCTTGGCTAGCGTTCTAATAGACTCACTCTCAAGTCTTGCGTATGAACGATCGACCTAAATACCACGAAAGAAGCAATTAAGCTCATTCTCAATCAAGTGCATATACAGAAAGGTAATTACAGAGTTCTCAAGTCTTACATATGCACTCAACCATGATGGAAAATAACGCCTCATTTCTTGTTCTAGTTCTTCTTCTGTTATGTGTGGCCTACCTGACCTCACATCATCATTAAATATGCTGAAAACAACATCGTGCAATTAATGTAATAGTATCATTCTCAACACTATTAAAATAATGTAGACGTATTATTTACTTATCCCTCCAGTTTCTCTACTTCCTCCTCGTCGCAGTTGAGTAATACATACACCTGAGCAGCCCTTAGCTTATCATCGTTCAGATATCTCTTCTTCATTTTATCCGATGGCTTTCCTGGAGCATTGAATACCTTCAGTATTGTATCATTACTTTCATGATCTTCGTCGTCGTTTCTGGAAGCTCTCGTTCTATTAGTTGCAACATGAGGCTTGAAATACATCGAACAAAAGTTTGTAATCTCCTCGAGAACATAGGCTTCACAAATAGAACCCTCGACCCGTGCCTTATTTTTTACCTTTCTATTTAGGTGATTCAAATGTCGCTCGAACGGGTACATCCATCGATATTCAACGGGTCCACAATACGTGCCTCATAGGATAGATGAATCGGCAAATGCTCCATAGAGTCGAAGAATCCAGGAGGAAACACCCTCTTTAGCTTGCATAGTGTTACCGCAATGTCCTTCTCTTGCTTTTCTAGACGATCAACGAGCAATTTCTTAGAACAAAGATCCCTGAAGAATATGCTAAGCTCCGTCAATGGATCCCAAACTGCCTGCGGTAAGAATTCCCAAAATGCAATCGGAATTAACCTCTCCATGAATACGTGACAGTCGTGGCTCTTCATACCCGTCAATTTGTTTTCCTTCGGATCGACACATCTTCTCAGATTTTACACATATCCGTCTAAAAACTTTAGGCCCTGGATCCACCGACAAAGTCTCACTTTATCCTCCTTGTCCAGCGAGAAAATTGACTTCGGCAGGAACTGTTTTCCATTCTGCTGTATCAAATGCAACGCAGGACGTTTGCATATTTCTTCTAAGTCTAACCTGGCCTTGGGATTGTCTTTCGTTTTTCCCTTTACGTCCATCACAGTATTAATTATGTTATCAAACACATTCTTCTCAATATGCATGACATCAAGATTATGTCTGATCAGATTGGTACTCCAGTATGGCAGATCCCAGAATATGATCCTCTTTGTCCAGTTATGATCTCTACCAAATCCATCGCACTTGTACCCAGTAGTAGGATCTTCGATAGCACTAGAAAAATCTTTAACCTCCTCCCATATCGTAGCTCCGTACCACCTTGGCGGTGGATCACCCTTCTCTACAACGCCGGTACGGAATGCATTCATGTTCCTTCTGAACGGATGATCTTTTGGCAGAAATTGCCGATGACAATCAAAGAAGCACGGTTTTCCTCCGTGTTTCAAGCGAAAAGCCTTACTACAGTCCATACAATACGGACATGAGAGACGGCCATGAGTGCTCTATCCAGATAACATTCCATAGGCCGGAAAGTCGTTGATGGTCCACATAAGGGTTGCCTTCATCTAAAAATTCTGCTTCCTGGAAACATCGTACGTGTTAGCGCCTACTTCCCATAACTGATTCAACTCATCTATCAAAGGCTGTAAGTACACGTCAATGTTCCTCTTGGGATTGTTCGGACCAGGAATTATAACAGTTAGAAACATGTACTGAGTCTTCATGCACACCCAAGGCGGTAGGTTATACGGAGTGACAATCACAGGCCAGCACGAATACAGGGATCCCGAAAGACCAAAAGGAGTAAAACCGTCAAAAGGTAGTCCCAACCTGATATTACGCGGATCTGAAGCAAAATCAGGATACACTCGATCAAAGTGCTTCCACGCTTCTCCATCGGATGGGTGATCCAACACTCCTTCAATCTGTTCTCGCATGTGCCAACTCATATTTTCGGCCGTCTCTTTCACCATAAATAATCTTTGCAACCGCGGCGTTAAAGACAAGTAGTGCATTGAATCGGTCGATCTTCTTGCACCGGTAGACCTTCATGTACTAGTTGTCTTATAGCAATCAGCACCACAAAATCTGTACACATCTGCGTCCTTGTCGTCTTTGTAGTACAGCATGCACCCATTGCGACAGGAATCGATTTTTTCGTACCCCAACCAGAGCGATCTCACCATCCTCTTAGACCGGTAGAAGTCTTTAGGCAACTTAGCACCTGCCGACAAGATCTCTATAATCAACTCCAACACTCGGTTGTAGCATTCTTGTGACATGTTAAAATTTGACTTAATGCTCAACAGTCTTGTAACCACCTCCAACGGTGAATGATCCTCACAACCAGGATACAATAGAGTCCTTGCATTCTCCAGCAACTCCATGAACTGTACAGCATCGGCGTTCGGTGCCTCCTCAGGTGCATCATGAACGAAACTAGGCCCCGCAGCATCGAAAACCATGTTCACGCACCCGTCGTCGTATGCATGATTATCTGAAACAAAATTAGGTCCCACATGCATATATGGCTCAACATAAGGCTCCGGCTCTGATGCTAAAGACACAAGTTCTCCGTGTGCGGTCCACTGATAGTAATTAGGCATAAAACCCCTCGAGTACAAATGATATGTCACTTCCACTTCTGGATAATATTTCACGTTATGACATTTCACACACGGACACTTAATTTTGGTGCCGTCCATTTACTGAGAGAACGCCTTACACTACCAAAATACATGGATTTACCGATGGCCTTATCCGTCGGTAGTCCGTCACCAAAAATAAATACCGACGAATTACCGACGGATATTTTGGTAAAACAGCCGTCGGGAATAACCTCGTCGCTAAAACATATCCGTCGCTACTCCGTCGCTCAGCGACGACTTAGCGACGGAATACCGTCGGCGCATTTAAATATATATAGCGACGGATTACCGACTAGCTTTCGTCAAAACATGTATCAGGATATAGGATTAGCGACGGAAAAATCCGTCGCTAAAGAGTCGGCAAAACCGTATCAGTGATATTCTGATACGCAATATCCGTCGCTAATCCGTCGAGGTGTACGACGGATTAGCGTCGTATTAGCGACAAAACATCCGTCGCTAACTGCAAAATTTATGGACATCAAACAGAACCAGGTCGACGGACATTCCGTCGCTAAACCGTCGCTCAATGTAAAATACTCCAGGTAGCGACGGATATTACGTTGCCAATCCGTCGATACATTAAATTCCTACAGTTAGCGACGGATAGTCCGTCGCCAATCCGTCGCTTTATTGAAATGCTCCAGGTAGCGACGGTTTTTACGTCACCACTCCGTCGCTAAACTCAGTTTCTCCAGTTAGCGACGGACTATCCGTCGCTGAGTGGTCGCCAGTCCGTCGCTAACTTCTAATTTTTGAAAAAAAAAATACTGCAAACAGACTCTTTCCTGTTTATACAACACATCCAACACAATATCAAACATGCAAAATATCCATATACAACACCATATATCCATATCCAACACGAATATCCAACGTATCCAATATCCAACACCATATATCCATATGCAAAATATCCATATCCGACACCAATATCCAATAAAATATTACCAACACAATATATCCAATATCCAACATTAAATTATCCAAACATAAAAAAAATATCCGAACATACAATGTATCCAAATGTCTACAAAAATTTCGACAGCACCTCCTTTGTATATCAGATCATCGCTTATAACCCAGCGTAGGTATATATCCAAAAATCACATAGATGAAATATGCACATACGAATTTAATACACACCAATTATCCAAGAATAGACATCAATTATACTGAAGAGTAACCTAATATCCGTCGTTATACTGAAAATTTATCTTCAAGTGTGAGAACGGATGGCTCAGAATACACAACCCAAAATTCATTCTAGCATACATTAGTGTGAATCATCTATGTTCTGTACATATGGTGTAGTATATGATCTTATCGTATCTAGTATCTGAAGAACGTAACAGAATCAAGATGAACTCACATAATGTAATACTAAGACATCATCTACTACTATATAAGATATAGTGATAGGTTGTCGTATCATCATTGCCGAGGGATGAGGGTCGGAGGACAGTCAACTTATCTACGGCTACATAGTTTCTGCCTCGCCAGTCGAATGGCTGCAGGAACTATATATGTCCTGATCACCATGTCGTACCGTAGATTAATGCAAATGGAGCTGGAAACAAAATACAGAAACCAAAAAATAAAATACAGAATCCAATCCTTGGGTTCGCCGAAAATACGAAACACAGAATCCAATCCCTGTATTTTAAGTGTGAGAACGGATGGCTCAGAAGACAACCAAATCGGAGAGGATACTCCAAGAGATACATCTGAGTAGGACGTATACTCTGAGAGATCACCCTTACAGAAATGATATCAGTAGTGGGATCGAATGTTGGAGAAGATATTATCACAGTATACGTCCTCTCCTCCACGATGGCTCTAGACCCATCTGCTCGTCCCTGCTTCCATTCTTCTTATTTGACTCTCTCAGCCACACATGATATCCAGCTCAAGTGTAGAGTAGGCGAAAAAGAAGGGGGCAGGAATAGGAGGGGGAAGCAGCACAGCCGGCGGCATGACCCGGAGAAAGTACAGAGGTTTTCTTCAACATACGTAGGAGAACTATAAGGATATATGTAAACACAACATATCATCTTGTCAAAGACCCTAAATGTGACAACCATGTTACCGCGGTGTCGGAAGACTAACATGTCATAATTTTATAAGCCGTGTGTTTTGACATAATCCTCCCAACCGGATTTCAGTTCTATGTAATAATGCGAGATTACGACACAGGAGGAAAGAGTTGGAATGATTATGTCAAAACACACGGCTTAGAAAATTATGACATGTTAATATTCCGACACCGCGGTAACATGGTTGTCACATTAAGGGTCTTTGACAAGATGACATATTGTGAAAAGATAAATCCTTATAGTTCTCCTACGTATGTTGAAGAAAACCTCTGTACTTCCTCCGGGTCATGCCGCCGGCTGTGCTGCTTCCCCCTCCTATTCCTGTCCCCTTCTTTTCCGCCTACTCTACACTTGAGCTGGATATCATGTGTGGCTGAGAGAGTCAAATAAGAAGAATGGAAGCAGGGACGAGCAGATGGGTCTAGAGCCATCGTGGAGGAGAGGACGTATACTGTGATAATATCTTCTCCAACATTCGATCCCACTACTGATATCATTTCTGTAAGGGTGATCTCTCAGAGTATACGTCCTACCCAGATGGATCTCTCGGAGTATCCTCTCCGGTTGGTTGTCGTATCATCATTGCCGAGGGATGAGGGTCGGAGGACAGTCCACTTTATCTACGGATACATAGTTTCTGCCTCGCCAGTCGAATGGCTGCAGGGACTATGTCCTGGTCACCCATCATGGGTGTTATCTGGTAAGTATATGTAACAGAATGTAAAAGAATGTATATGTTCTTATCGTATCTAGTATCTGAAGAATGTAACAAAATACAGAAACCAAAATATAAAATATAGAAACCAAAATACAGAAACCAAAATACAAAATATATAGAATCCAAAAAAGGACCCTCTGTGAGAACGGATGGCTCAGAACACAAACCAACCGGAGAGGATACTCCGAGAGATCCATCTGGGAGGGACGTATAATCTGAGAGATCACCTTTACAAGAATTATATCAGTAGTAGGATTGAGTGCTGGAGGGGATATTATCAGAGTATACGTCCTACTCAGATGGGTCTCTCACCGTTACTATTTTTTTCTGACAGCATGGTGGATGTGCTCCGTCCACAGATTCTGGCTCCGAGCCAAAACTTTATTCCGGAGCTCAAGTGGACATCTTTGGTGTATAGCTCGAGCGAAAGGTTCCTGACAGCATGGTAGTCTCGTTTGTCAAAGTATCTGTGCTCGTCCCACAACCCATGTGGGATGAGCACGGATACTTTGACAGAGGAGACCACCATGCTGTCAGGAACCTTTCCCTCGAGCTATACACCAAAGATGTCCACTTGAGCTCCGGAACAAAGTTTTGGCTCGAAGCCAGAATCTGTGGACGGAGCACATCCACCATGCTGTCAGAAAAAAAATAGTAACGGTGAGAGACCCATCTGAGTAGGACGTATACTCTGATAACATCTCCTCCAGCACTCAATCCTACTACTGATATAATTCTTGTAAAGGTGATCTCTCAGATTATACGTCCCTCCCAGATGGATCTCTCGGAGTATCCTCTCCGGTTGGTTGTCGTATCATCATTGCCGAGGGATGAGGGTCGGAGGACAGTCCACTTTATCTACGGATACATAGTTTCTGCCTCGCCAGTCGAATGGCTGCAGGAACTATGTTACCGCGGTGTCATAGTCCAATATAATCCAGAGATTGACACAGTTCTAATTCATATATGTAGTCCAATACAAATAGTCTAAAACAAAAATAACCCAATAAAAATAGTCCAATACAAATAAGTACTAATAGCTAATGCTTGCCACGCTGCTCACGCAAACGCTCAGTGATACTTTCACGCAACCACCTCCGAAAAACGAGATTTTTGGTGCGAGGAGAGGCGTCGTCCCTTGCCAGGACTGCATCAAAAGCACTCTCGGCATTACTAGCTACCGGTGCTGGATGACTAGAACTCCCGGTCTCACTAGCAACCGGTGCAACTTCCTCCTCAACTGTAGGAGGAGCCACCTCAGCATTCACTGTTTTCTTCAAACGACGTGCCGCTCCTCGGGTCATGGGTGCCATCTGGTAAGTATATGTAACAGAATGTAAAAGAATGTAACAGCTCAAATTCAAAAACCAAAATCCCCATGCCAACATGAATCATAACATATAACTTAAACCCAGACATGGCATAGGATTAAACCTAATGATTTAATCATCCTTAAATCAGTAAACACAAACAGTGTACTAATTCTCAGTTTTTAGTCCAATGTAATTCAAAAGCCATCATCCCATGCCAACAAAACACTCCATACACAGAAAACAACAGATTTTTGATAAGTACTTATTTGTGTAGACAATTCATTTAAAAAGGAAAAGATGAAGTCTAAGGTCTATCACATACCCAAGTGATATAGGACCAATATTGGACTGATACTCAAACGAATGGGTCTGCTACTGCTATGGAAAGAACACTAGTTATAAACTGTGACTGAACATATAACTATAGTATGCAGGATAAAATAGTAGTAGGGGTATCATCTGACTGCACACAAGGGATGATGAGCTGGACAGGTGCAATATGGATGCAGTAAGCCACCCCAACAATGCCCGGCCCCCTCCCCCCCTGCTGTATTTAACTGCTGCTGCTGCTGCATTTAACTGCTGCTGCTGCTGCTGCATGCTTCTGCTGCAGCTGCTGCATTGCTGCTGCTGCAATGGTATATATATATAGGCAATATGATACCATGAGATACTCTCAAGAACACATCTAAAATCTGAGAATAAATATACAAAATATTCATTCCAACAATAAATCAAACACTTGATGTGTCCAAATAGGAAGTTTCCCACATGGCGACGTGATTTAATAATACGTCGCTATTCGTCGCTCATCAGCGACGAATATTTATGCCTGTCGCAGAACGTCGCTAGCCAGTGACGTTTTGCAACGTTATTTTTATGACGTCGCTATTTTCAATAAATAGCGACGTTATTGGTCGCCGTCGCTAAATGACGTCGCTAGCCAGGAGAGAGGCAGTGACGGAGGCAGCTGCCCGCCCCCTCCCACCGCCCCCTCCACACCCCCCGCCCCCTCCCATCGCCGCCCCTCCACACCCTCCGCCCCCCGCGGCCAGCCCCCCTCCACACATACCCCCCCCGCACCCCGCGGCCAGCCCCCGCCCCCATCGTCCCCCCCCCAACGCTGCCCGCCCCCTCGATCCCACCGCCCCCTCCACACCCCCCGCCCCCCGCCCCCCGCGCACGGCCAGCCCCCCTCCGCAACCCCCCGCACCCCGCGGCCAGCCCCCGCGCGCCCCCATCCCTCCAACGCTTCCCGCCCCCTACCACCGCCCCCTCCACACCCCCCGCCACCGCCGCCACCGCCGCCCCCCGCAGTCGACGCCGCCCCCGCAGCCCCCGACGCCCCCGGCCCGCTGCACCCACGACCACCGCGCGCGCGCACGAGAGAGAGAGAGAGAAAGAAAGAGAGAGAGAGAGAGAGAGAGAGAGAGAGAGAGGGAGAGGGAGAGGGGATTACCTTTGGGAGAGAGAGAGGAGAGGGGGTCACCGATCACCGCCGCGGGAGAGAGAGGAGAGGGGGTCGCCGATCGATCACCGCGGGAGAGAGAGAGAGAGAGAGGAGAGAGAGTGAAATTTGGGGAGAATGAAAAAGTTCCCCCCGTCGTTTCAATTTAAGTCTGGAACGTAAATTTAGCGACGGAGTAGCGACGGATTATTCCGTCGCTAAGTAGTCAGTAAATCTCGCGCCAGAGTAGCGACGGATTATTCCGTCGCTAAGTCGTCAGTCAAATCTCGCGCCAATATTTTAGGCTTTTGCCGCCAAAATATACGACGTTCTAGCGACGGATATAAAACCGTCGCTACTTGGCCGACGACCTATCGACGGCGTAGCGACGGATATGGACATAAAAAAATATAAAAAATTGTCCACTGCTTTCCGTCGGTAGTCCGTCACAAATCCGTCGGTGATCCGACGGTAATAGCGACGGAAAATTTCCGTCGCTAAATGGCCGTCGCTAAAGTACTGTAATTTGGTAGTGTTAGCAAACTGTAGGAACTGCTCTACTCCCGCTATGTATTCATCCCGCACACCACACATTTCATCAGGACGACGATTGTACATCCATGAACGATTCCGCAAGTAGTAATTCATATCCATTTGGAAATAATTCTGCAAAGATGGAGACACATTATCCAACAGGCACAAATTCGTCTATTATGTCTTATTAGGGACACACATTAGTAGCGGACAGTTACTAATAATAATGATATGCAATCTAGGTCAAACTAGGTTGTACTAAGTCAAACAAAGTCAAACAAGGTCAAGCTAAGTCAAACAAAGTCAAACAAGGTCAAAGTAGGTCAAGGGTTGACCTATAGTTGACTTTGTCAACTCTTAGTCCAATCTAAGTCAAATATCCTATTTCTAGTCATTACCTACCAAGGTACCGTTTACCTTATCGCTATTGGTATCCCAATACCAATACCTTAAGTTGGTACCCTTTACCTTATCGCTATTGGTACCCTTTACCTTATCGTTATTGGTATCCCAATACCAATACCGCGGTAACATGGTTGGTACATTAAGGTTCTTTGACAAGGTTTATAAAAATAACTAATAAATCTCTATCCCAACTAATAAATAGTCAACATGTGTCAAACAAGGTCAAATCTAAGTCAAATATCCTATTTCTAGTCATTACCTACCAAGTCTGGTTGATATTATTGCATTGCATTGCTAGGTTTGCCAAGTCTTCATCCATGTGTACACCTAGCTCATTTTGTTTCCTAAACTAAAAGAAATGAGACACTAGAAGACGCAAAATCCATATGGCTAGCTCTATACAATTTAAATGTATCCTTCTACAAATTTTAAGATATTCGTTTAAATAATGAGTTTGTCAAGAATTTTGGGTTAAGCAAATTTCGACATTAGAAATAAAACTTTGAAAGAGCTTTTGTTTATATATGGACATGTATATAATTTTATTTTTGTAAAAACCTTTCACAACTACTCATTAAATGAATTATCAAACATGAATTTGCTTAACCATAGTAGACAAATGGAAACAACCAAGGTGAACCTGAATTTAAACGAGTTAAACCCATTGGGGAGATGAATTTGCTTCATCAAAAATCCTAACCATAGTAGACAAATGGAAGAAGGAAAGTATTTAACATGGGGACTCGAGGGCGATGACAGGACGTCTCGACCCCATTGGGGAGATTCGATGGCGGTCTGCAGTAATCACGACCATTGTAAAAAACTGTTACGTTTCAGAACCAAAATATTGAAGAAGAAAAAAAACAGATACCGACGGTTACACGAACATAATACTTCAATAACCTGAATAAGTACAGTCGCTATTGTACAATTAGATTTGGGGATGACTCTAGCAATCTATCAATCAATATATTGGTTTGTAGACAAACATTAATCTCAATCCAAAATCAACACAAAGAACACAAGTAATTTATAACGAATACACTAAAGCATCCCCAAATGCAATTCAATACTATAAAGTCTAGAATCAAAGAGAGTATTAAACATAAAAGATAGTATCAAATGTACATAGCCATGTTGTCAAGGCGACTAGAAACAGTTCCAGAAAATAAGAGCTAACACTTGTTCTATAACATGCGATAAAGAAAATTTAAAAGAATAGAATAGTAGGAGGAATGGGGAGTCGAAAGCAGCAAAAGAATCTTCGAATTTGCTATAAAAATCTTGGAAAGAAAAACGAGATAGATTAATCCCCTAGTAGCAAAGTATCTATTTCTTCGTTGCCTGTCTCCAAATCTGCTATGTATTGCGTGTCTGCAAACCACCTAAAATATTTTTCTCATCTTGTCCTAATTAATCCCTATGTGTGTGTGTGTGTCTGTGTCTGTGTCTGTGTGTGTGTGTGTGTGTCTGTGTCTGTGTCTGTGTGTGTGTCTGTGTGTGTCTGTGTCCGTGTGTGTCCGTGTGTGTATGTGTATGTGTGTGTGTCTGTGTCTGTGTCTGTGTGTGTGTGTGTGTGTGTCCGTTTTCGTGTGTGTCCGTGTGTGTGTGTGTGTGTGTCCGTGTCCGTGTGTGTCCGTGTGTGTGTGTGTGTCCGTGGGAGAGGAGGAGGAGGAGGAGTTAGGGTTTACCTGACGAAGGGGAGGAGCTCGAAGAGGAGGAGCTCGAGGAGGAGGAGGAGCACGACGGGGTAGGGGTCGCCGAGGGGGAGTCGCCGGAGGAAATTGCGGGGGGGGGGGGGGGGGGGAGTCGCCGGAGGAAATCGCGGGGGGGGGGGGGGGGTCGCCGAAGGAGATCGAGGAGGGGAAAAAATTGGGAGAGGGGGAAAAATTTTCGAGTGGGGGAAAAAAAGAGCACAGCGTGCCCTAAGTAAAATATTTAGCGACGTCACCAGTAGACGTCGCTAACCGTCGCAATAATTTTAATATAAGCGACATATATTAATAATATGTCGCTGGACGTCGCTATTCAGCGACGTAGTTTATATAGTGTCGCGGAACGTCGCTAGCCAGCGACGGTTTGCGACAGCAATAGAAGGGAGTCGCTATATTATATGTTTAGCGACGGTTTGCGACAGCAATAGAAGGGAGTCGCTATATTATATGTTTAGCGACGGAAGCATTTCCTTATCTGAACGTCGGCAGGCATTCTGGAATTCCCCTTTTGGGGCTCCGGGGTTGTTTTGGTTTCAACATAGCTAGGCTCAAACATTCTTGGAAGGGTCCTAGCTACGCCATGCATTCCAAAATAAAAAAAAAAAAAAAAAAATGGGAGAGAAAGAGCAGATGGATCCTATCCCCTATATCGAAGACTCATTCCTATCTATTGATAGAAAGATCTTCGTCAAATACCGGACGCTACGCGCCTTTGTTATATAAATATCTTAGGAATTCCTCCTATCCAAGTTCCCACTACAAACACCCCACCCATACGAGGGGGGTTGTTCACCTTTTGAATCGACTTAGCCCCCGAGCCCACCTCCGGCAACCTCCGTCGACCCCTTCACCGTCGACTCCTCCGAGGCCCCGACAACACACCCTCCCCCTCGACCCTCCTCGCCCCCTTGCCTCGGTGTCCCTCTCGACTCCAGCAACCCCTCTCGGCCACCTGCCCCGGCCCCCCTTGACCCTCTTGTGTCAGGTAGCCCTAATCCTATCTGCTTCTTGCTGACACAGACACGGACACTCTCACACACACACTGACATTGACACTGACACTGACATGGACACGTACATTGTGTAATATGTGAAATTATGATTTATATAATTTTAAATCTCTACAATGGCTCTGATACCAGATAAAGTTTCAAAGTACGAAGGAAAAGAAAAGAAAAAAAATCTTATTAATTATTTTATCTTACAATTCAAAATCTTATTAATTGTTTTATTTTACAATGGAAATATCAAGTCTTAAGTATAGAAAATACAAACATCCTAATATAACAAGTTACAGGAGATGCTAATAAGAGTCATTATTTGAAGGAAGAGAATGTGATCGATCTTCATGTAATCTTCTCCACTATATATATGTAATCTTCTCCACTATATATTCAAAATATTATTTTGCAGCAAATTTGCTCGATTCTAAATCTGGGATTTAATTAGCACATTAACATTGAATTTGTTTTGTACGTAAAACGCTGAATCTCCGTCCTGAACATATAAATTAATACTTTAATTCACTGTGTAGTACTCTACTTATGCAACTAACGAGCGATTAGCAGCTTTAGTGACTATAAGTGTAAGCACTACGCAGTAGTATTAGTATACTTCAGAATAGATCTTTGTACACTGACTAAACCTAGCCATGCATGCATGCATGCATGCATCATCTCGTATCTAAACAAAACATTCTTGCAGGCGACAGCCTCGACGGAGACGACAAAATCGAAGCCGTCGATATTAACCTCGCCTTCTTCTCAGTGATCATCTCGAGCTTAGGCGACCAAGCCCTGTCCTTTGGACTAACCAGCTGCTCGTAGTGCTTCCTCAGCTCCGGCGTCGTGCAGAGCGACCCCCCGCAGTCGTGGACGCCGTCGCTCTCCGCGGAAGCATCGGCGGTACGAGTAGATATGGCCCTGATGATGAACTCCGGCGCCACCTTGATGAGCGTCCTCCCGTCCTTCCCTTTCGAGTACTCGAAGGGCGGCTTCCCCGAGCCTCGGCCGCCGCCGCCGACGAACGAGTGCCTCTCCTTGGAGGCGGACAGGGAGGCGAGGGAGGCGGTGGTCAGGGTTCGGCAGGACAGACAGTCGACGGGGAGCACGAGGTAGGTGTGGCCCGCGAGGAGCTCGTCCTCGATGGCGAGGGCCGGGACGGGGCGGCCGATATAGAAGGAGTCGGCGTGGCAGACGATGCGGTCGGGGTGGCGGAACAGCAGCTCGCCGGCGAGCTGCGTCCTGGGGAGGAGCCTGGTGGCGCCTCCCCAGAAGACCAGCTTCACCTTGGGCCGCCGGGAGGAGGAGGCCGGGAGGAGGAAGCATGGGGAGAGTGCAATGTTGCCCATCGGTTCGTTTGACAATGTATTGATTTGGCATATGGTTCTCTTGTAGTTATTTATATAAGCTAAAGCAACAACTTGGTTTGTTCCTCGCATTATATTTTTGGTCGGTGGTCAGAGGAGACGGCTGGCCATGATTTAGCTAGCAAAGCTTGCTCGGTTAATTGTCAACTAAATCATGAGGCACACGAGAGATCTAAATTGCAACTTTTTCTCATAATAATGGAGATTGTGATGTGCAACTGATAGCTATATATCAACAGTTGAATCAGTCTGCTGCAGGCTGAGCTACAATGCATGACTTTTGTTCATTTGTCTTCCCCAAGGCGTGTTTAAGTTGCAAATATGACGTGCATTTTAAGCGTATTTTATTAGCAATATCAATTAATTATCATATGAAACTGGACATTTGACTTATGTATATATATGTCTATTGTTCCTTCGAACTTGGTCACGAATTCTATAAAGTTTTGTAAATTGATGGACTGACTTTTGAGACACTCATGTGCATGCAAAAACAAGTTGGGTTTCTCCAATTAAGCTTGGAAATTGAGAGAATCATATATTCAAACAGGAAGAAAAAAAAAAATTGCCCCCGATTTACGTGATGCGCCAATTGGTCCGCTGTCACGTTCAAGGTCGTAAAAAGCACTAGGCACTAGGCAGGTGGACACCTAGCGCCTAACACGATTAGGCGGCCGTCTAGATCTAGGGGGTCCAATAATTAAATAAATAAACCCAAAATTTTCACTAAAAATGCAAAAAAATATCATAAAATTCCAAAACATGCATAGTCGGAGGGTCTAGACGGACGTGTAGGTGGACATCGGACGAGCACCAGGACCTAGCGCCTAGACGGCCACCTAAACTGTCTTTTAGAACATTTGTCACGTACATAGGCGTACCCACATACAAGGCTGGGGTGGGCTCCAGCCCACTCCGAATTTTTTTTTTCCTTTTTTAAATTTTTTTTTTCATGTGAATTAGTCTACGCTTAGCCAACCCCCGTCCACTCCAGTCCTCCCAAACTCAATTTTCTGGTTCCGTCCTTGGTCACGTAACAGCCACCCATTGCCCCTCCCGCTAGCACCAAATCCTACTTCCTAAAAAGTCGGCCTAGGGGACAGTGGGCAAGGCCGGATCCAAGTCAGGGCTGAGGTGGGCTCCACCCTGCCCCAAAAAAAATTGGTTTTTTTTTATATATAATTTTTTGGGGTAATTTTTGTGAGTCGCTCTATATCTAGCCCACTCTGACCCAGTACAGTCCATCCCACCCAAAAAAAAAAAATTTCATATATACTTTTTTTGGGATATTTTTTGTGAGTCAGTCTATATCTAGCCCACCCTAATCCACTACAGTCTATCCCAACTTAGATTTCTGGTTACGTTCTTGCCAATGGGAGGCCGCCACTTGACGGATTGGCCTGCGGCAGCCACAAAACTGCGGGCAAATTAAATAGCAGTGCCCATTCAAATAAGAATGGAGAAAGAGTATGATGAAAATAATTTTACAATGAAATGATCAAAACGCGGATTTTGAGCGTGGATAAAGATGGAAGTGTTAGCCAATTAATAGGCGTGGGAAACGTGCTTCATGCTTGTCCTTGGTTGTTAACTAAAACTCAAATGTTGTTGGATGGTCAATAAAGCCTATTGTTTTTATTTGTATATATTGGAGCTATCATGGCTCCCCAAAAAAAAGAAAAAAAAAAGAAAAAAAAAACTCCTACCAATAAAAAGGAAGAAATAATACGCTATTATGACTCGATCCACTGATCTTCTGCCATCCAATTAAAATCTTATACCTCTTCTCGATAACCACAAAAACCACTCGGATGTATTACATTATTCTCTCTTGTTCGATTGACGTTTCATTCTATGTCAAATGGGTAGCTGGAAACATGGAATTATTTTGATTTAGCTAGGGATACAAATCATTCTTTGTATGTACCAATCCCTGTCTCTCTCTCTCTCTCTCTCTCTCTCTCTCTCTCTATATATATATATATATATATATATATATATATATATAGAGAGAGAGAGAGAGAGGGTCTTTCTACAATACATGTGATGTATCAATACATTTCAAACAATTGTATTAAAAATGTATTAAAAATTGTGAAAAACGTTAACTTTGAGTTTGACTTTATATGTTACTTTGACTTTGGCTTTAATCTGAACCATAGGATCAACATCTAATGATTGAGATTTGAGATGTATTGATACAAATTTCTACATGGAATGCATTAAAATTTTTTCCATATATATATATATATATATATATATATATATATATATATATATATATATATATATATATATATATATCAAGTCAATTCATTTAATATTAGCCCTTACAAAAAATAATAATAATAATAATAATATATATATATATATATATATATATATATATATATATATATATATATATATATATATATATAGAATAAGGGAGGTGAGGTGCCACCCTACCGTAGGGTGGCACCATGTCACCCCCCCATGCTATCATCATGCACATGGGTGCATGATGATAGAATAGGGAGGTGACATGTAGCCACCCTCCAAAGGGTGGCACCTCACCTCCCTCATCCTCTATATATATATATATATATATATATATATATATATATATATATATATATATATATATATATATATATATTTGCAAGGACTAATATTAAATGAATTATATATATATATATATATATATATATATATATATATATATATATATATAAAAAATATATATATATATATATATATATATATATATATATATATTATTATTATTATTATTATTATTTTTTGTAAGGGCTAATATTAAATGAATTGACTTGAATTCAAGTCAATTCATTTAATATTAGCCCTTGCAAATATATATATATATGCAAGGGCTAATATTAAATGAATTGATTTGAAAATAGAGACGCCGAGATGTCTAATGCATGCATCTTCATCATCCTGCTCATGGGTACTGACCAATGTTTTAAAAATCGGACCGATGGTCGAACCGAAATTTTTTGGTATAGGTCGGATTGAGGTTCAACCGGAGTTCAACCGGGTTCAATCGGAGTTCAATTGGAGTTCAATAGACTTGATTTGGTTTGGTTCAAATAGGTAAAATATCCATATTTACTTCTTAGTTTAGTTTGGTTTGGTCATAAGTATGTTAGTTCGGTTTAATTTTACAACTATAAGGTCGATTAAAACCAAATAAAGAATCAAATGGTCCAAATTTTACATGATAATTTATTTTAAATTTTTTTACAATGAAAAAATAACCAAAATTGACCGGTTCAATTGTGAACCGGTTCGGCCGGTTCACCGGTTGAACCCGATTTTGACAAAAAATCGACGGTTCTTTAAAAGATCCGATTTTAGTCGAACCGGAACGATTTTTTGACTTAAACTGGTTGGACCCGGTCCAACCGCCGATCCGGTCCGGTTTTTACAACATTGGTACTGACTGAGTTGGACACACAATCCAATTGATATGTTGATAGCGCTATTGAGTATTGATCACGAGGAAGATCCAATTAATTTGAGCTTTTTAGCATAATGAACAGCTGTGACGTCCAACTGCTAGCTACCATCAGTTGAATGAGTCAGGACGGAACACTGTCATTTGTTTAATTGCGCTCTGAGTAATTAATATATCATTGTTCAACTTACAAATCCGACATGCATTTTAAGCGTATTAAAAAAGCAAGTATCTGGATGTAAAATGAAGAATTTGTGAAGGCATTGACTTGCGACTTGTGAGACAATGTGCATACAAAGCAAAGTTGACTTTCTCTAAGCTCAGAACTTTGTAAGTTGGGAGAAGCACTTCAAAAAGGAATGTGTTGATTTGTAATCTATTAATTGTCACTTTAGTCTAGCTAGCATCGCCTGAAGTACAGGAGGATGTCATAACTTGTTCCTATAAATGTACAAAGTCTTCTCATTTTGTAAAGATATTAAGAGATTAAAAGTTCTTTTCAAATTTTATGGTACCAGAGTATATTAAAATTTGGAGAGGACTCTAACTCTAAGTTTAGCATCACATAAGGTCTCGTTGTAAGGTGACTTAGCCTTGTAGAAGGCAACATCATAATTCTGCGGAGCTGATTTTGGTTTTAGCTTCATCGAAGGAGTTAGTTCCGTCGAGTGCTATTTTAAACCTTGTCTTGCAGTAGATTGATCTCAAAGGCCTATCTTCGCCAGAGGCTCTTCGAGTTTCGCCAAAAGTTATAGCAACTTTGTCGGTGGATGTGGTAGCTTCGTCGAAAGTTATCGTTGCGAGCGACTTCTTATCGTTGATGTCAATCCTCTTCGAATCAGGACCAAACATTGAGCAACATTTGTCGTTACTATCTAGAATTTTGTTATCCGTGGCTCGTGAAGATGGTGTTAAGTCACTCGTTGCTCCTATTATGGTACAATCAGACAACTCAAAATTATTATCCATATATTTCTTGATGAGAAGAACTTCGATTTGTGGGCTCCCCTCATTCAAACCCATATCACTAGAAGGAAGAAGATAGGATATATCTTCGTGGGTCTATCAAGACTCCAAACGAGAATGATTCCAAGTACGATGATCGGCTCTATGAAGATCAAAAAAATTAAAAGTTTGTTGGTTGTTGTCTTCACGAGGCCTAAGATTTTGAACCGGTACATTTGCTTTCCTACTTCGAACTGAATTTGTGACTCTCTTAAGACGACATATTTCGATGGAAATGATGAAATTTGGATATACACCATATGTTAAAAGCACCTTGACTTGGACAGAATGGTCAATGCTTGGCTACGTACTTTGGAGAATTAACTAAAATCTTTCAGGTGTTGACCCAAAGTAATAATAGAATTAGATTATGATTAATTAATATGTATATAAGTCTATGCAAAAAAATAAGGCTAAACTGCAACTTAATTAATATCCTAAACTATCTGAATTGTTCAACTTCATATCCTGAACATTAATATGTACTAACTTAATACCCTCGCTCAAATAATATTTTTAACTTGGTACCTTCCGTCCCTCACCGTTACATTTTTCGTTTTTTTTAAAAAAGGACACTCCCACCCACCCCCCCCCCCCCCCTTGACGGTCTCTCCCCTACTCCACCCCTCCCGGTTCCCCCCTCCTCCCACGCAGCCCACTCCTACTATCACTGCCGCAACAACGCTCGCACGCTTCCGCACGCTACTCCACCGTTGCTACTCCAAATGCTGCTCCACCGTTGCTATTCCGCACGTTATCGTTGTCGCCATCGCTACTATGCAGTGTTGCGCCGTTGCCTTTGCTGTTGTGCTGCCGCTGCTGCTCCGTCGTCACCGGAGAAGGGGGAGGGGTTGCCGGAGAAAGAGAAGGAAGAGATAATAGAGGGAATATTTTTTGCCATTTTTCATCGTAGGTTAACATCGACATGAAGAAAATTGGAGGGGGTATTAAGTTTGTATCTATAAAAGTCCAGGATATCAGGTTGAAATTAAACTTATCGTGAGGGTATCAATTTATAATTTAGCCAAAAAATAATAAGAATTGCTTGATATATAAGCTCCTCCAAATAACTCTTTTTACTCCTAAATAGAAAAAAATATATTAGAATTGCTTCATATGTGAGCTTCTCCAAATGACTAGTTCTAAATGCAAAAAATCATTAGAATTTCTTTGATATATAAGCTCCTCCAAATAACTCTAGTTATTGAAAAGACATTTTGTACGTAGAAAGTGTTAGTGCCGGGAACGCCGGGGCACAATTTTTGATGGAAAACTGAGAAAATGAAACAGTTGTAAAGACAACGTTTCTAATACAACTCCTTAAAGAAGGTTTTGCAACAGAGATCCAGAAGGATTCTGCAAATTACGAAATCTAAAATGATATCGTAATACACGAATAATCTAAAGAGATTTTCGTGATCGTAGCAAACTGGCAGTAGTGCCTTCTAAAAAGAAGATACTGACAGAACTGCTAAAGGCAACAGAAGGATGACAGGCGAGAGATGGAATTGCTGGGGTGAATTATCACCGTTGCTCAAAGTTTTATTCGCCCTCTGCGAACAGCTTCCAGGAACCAGCAAGGTTGACGGAAAACCTTGGAACACTCCTGCTCTTCTGACTCCTCGGAAGACGGCGAACTCCTCTGGCAATGGTACTCTTCTCTCTCTGTTTGAAGTAACAGAACTCACGCGTACTAAAAAGTACTAGTGTTTGTATTAAACAACACGCTCACTACTCTGTTGTGTTAAAGAACACTTAGAGTTTTCTCTCTGGAATTCTGATTACTTCTGCCCACAGAGAGAGAGGAGAGAACCTGCATATATAGCCCACGGGGCGGTTGCCAAGCAGTTGCCTGCACTTCAGGGTAGTGGCAGAACCACTCCTGAACATGCAGCAACTGCTGCAACCGTTTACGCTCTAATATGCAGCCAGCCATACGCACATACGCACTCTACGCACACTGCGTACGCTGCGCACACTGCACACACTGGGCTGCGTACTGGGCTGCATAACTGGGCCAGCGTAACTGGGCTCGCGTAACGGGCCGCGCAACGTGGTCGCGCAAGTGGCTCGTACAACGAGCGCAACTTAAGCGCACTATGCGCCTAGCGACGATGCTGACGTGCTAAGTGCAAAGTGCGCCAACAAAACGCCATATTACGCCTCATGAGCCCTTGAGCCCGAGTCCGAGCCCGAGCCCGAGCCCAAGTCCGAGTCCGAGTCCGAGTCCGAGTCCGAGTCCGAGTCGCTAAGCCCCAACGGGGCTTAGCTCCTATGAAAATAAATTTCCCAAGAGCAAAAAGCTTACAGCTTATTAATTGTTGATTAAGCCTTTATACCATCAATAATTAATTCCACATGGCACACACCCATGTGCACTACATGTGCATCTCCATAAAGAGCAAAGACTCATATATATGGAGATACACATTCCTTTCTAGCCGATGTGGGACTAAAAACCAAAACAAAAGGCTAAAAAATCCAACAATCCCCCACATATCTCTATATATATGAGTACGAGTGTTCCCCACAGTAACTGTCCATTATGCTTTTAGGATAGATGCCACTTAAGACTTGAATCTTTCCACGTGAGTCAAAAGTCAAACTATAATACAAGAATGGACTAAACCTTGAATTCTGCATCATAGCTGAAATTCTTTCCACTCACATAATGTAGTTACATGTACCTCTGGCTGCACATTTAAGGCCGTGTGCCAGCCTGGTTTCAGTGTATAATATTGGGCGTCTACAAGTTTACCCTCAAGAGACGGCCTGATATCTCTTTGTCCATACACTATAGGTGAGTTCTTTATTAAAGAGACATGGCATGAAGCGTCCAACGCTTCCTTTGCGGTGCTACGCCGCTATGACATGGCCTTAAGCCGAGGACCTTACCCCGAATCACCGGGAACCTCATCGTAGTGTCATACTACCCGTAGCATGAGGTCTAGCCCCTTTGTAGTGCCAAACTACCCAGCATGAAGCCTTACGCTTCTGTACGGTGTTACGCCGCTACGACATGGCTTGCAAGGCCGAGGCTTTATCCCTAGCCGGGTTTACCTCATTGTGGTGTCGTGCCACCCGTAACATGAGGAACACCTCCTCTTTGTAGTGCTGACTACATCCCTCTTTAATTTAATATACAGCATTAGGTAAACTGCCTATTTGCGGTGCTACGCCGCTGTGACTTGGCTAACATAGCCGAGGCTTTACCTCCTTCGAGAACCTCATGGTGGAGTCACCGCCATACATAGCATGGAGTCACACTCCTTGTAGTGCTGTGCTACCATGCTTCCTGTAAAGCATACCAGACATTCCAAATGCCTGAGAACTCATTAAGGCATTTAAGCCAACCTCCCACAGGACCTGTTTTTCGTAGAAAATAACAGTAGACAACAGTGGTTATAGGTCCGTAACCTCTCCATGCCCAATAGAACATGTACCCACCGTTCCTGATATTCTTCCGATTAGTGGTCCTCCCTTGAACCAAAAGCTAGATGCCTAGTAGATAAATCTTTGAACTAATAGCATAAAACTTTATGGTAGGAATACAATAATACAATATCAGAATGCCTTCAAGCCCATTTTACAAGCTGTGTCATCGACCAGCTGTCGCTTGAGGCCCTTGGTGAACGGATCCGCCAGGTTCTCCTGACTCCGAACATCAATCACTGCAATAACACCTCTCTTGATAAGATCATGTACTGTCCTGTGCTTCAACCACATAGTCCTCTTCTTCCCGTTGAAGAGATCATTTGATGCCACCGTCGCAGTCGCCTAGTTGTCGCAGTATATCGGTATCGCCGGTACTTGCGCCCCAACCACTGGAAGATCATACATGAGCTTCCGAAGCCATTCTGCTTCCTCGGCTGCGGTATCAAGTGCAAAGAACTCAGATTCCATGGATGACCGCGAGAGCATAGTCTGCTTCTTCGACTTCCACGATATAGCAGCTCCACCCATTGTGAAAATGTATCCACCTGTGGACCTCTCGCTCTCCACCTCTGAGCACCAACTGGCATCACTGAAGCCTTCCACTACCTGCGGATCTCTGCTGTAGTACAGTGCATATGTCTGAGTCTTCTTGAGATATCTCATAACCCGTTCCACAGCTTTCCAGTGTTCAACACCTGGATTGCTCGTAAAACGACTCAGCATTCCCACGGCGAAAGCTATGTCAGGCCTTGTGGCAGTAGTAGCATACATCAAACTCCCGATTACGCTTGCATACTCCAGCTGCCTGACGCTTTCCCTTAAATTAGGCTTCAGCTTCAGATCACACCTGTACGACGTATCGATCCCTGGAAGATCCTGATACCCATAATGAGTGATCATTTTCTCAATATAATGGGACTGTGACAGCGCTAGTCCAGTGTCTGTCCGGATGATCTTGATCCCTAAGATCACATCAGCTTCCCCCAAGTCCTTCATACTGAACTTGCTTGAGATGAATTTCTTTGTCTCCGTGACACATCTAATATCCGTACCTAGGATAAGCATGTCGTCCACGTACAGACAAACGATCACACCTCTTCCATCAGCGAACTTCGTGTAAACACACTTGTCCGTATCGCTGACCATGTAGCCATTTGACCTTATAACTTTGTCAAATTTCTCATGCCACATCTTGGGAGCCTGTTTAAGACCGTACAAGGATTTCACCAACTTGCAGACTTTGTCTTCAAGACCTCTGATGACAAATCCCTCTGGCTGTTGCATGTAAATCTCTTCGGTCAGCTCGCCATTTAGGAAAGCCGTATTCACATCCATCTGATGTATCACCATCTTATTTATTGCTGCGAGAGCAATCAACATTCTAATGGTGGTCATCCGGACTACTGGAGCATATGTGTCAAAGTAGTCAATCCCCTGCTTCTGAGAAAACTCCTTGGCTACCAACCTAGCCTTGAACTTGTCAATAGTTCCATCTGCTTTCATCTTCTTCTTGAAGATCCATTTGCATCCGATGGGTTTTGCTCCTTCAGGAAGATCAACCAACACCCAAGTGTTATTTGAGGTGATTGAATCAATCTCATTGTCAATCGCCTCCTTCCAGAAAACTGCATCTCTGGTCTTCATCGCCTCATCATAGGTAAGTAGATCTGCTTCCACATGATAGGTGACAAAGTCACTTCCGAAGTCCTTCGGCCTCCTCACACGCTTAGCTGACGGTTCAGCTTGTTCTGGTTCAACCGTTGTTTCAACAACAACATCTTCTTGGACCACATCTTCATTGAAGACTTCAGTCTCTTGTGCACCCTTATTATTCTCCAGAACATCCGGAAGAACAATATTCTTGTGCCTTGCAAACTTGTCTTCAAAATATTCTGCATCACGAGATTCAATGATATGATTTGACTCAATATCAAGAAATCTCCGAGCATCACTCTTCTCGGCATACCCCAAGAAGATCGTCTTTGTAGTCCTTGTCCCAAGCTTCTGAATCTTCAGATCTGGAAGCTTGACATATGCCAGACACCCCCACACTCGAATAACATTCAAGTTAGGTCTGACTTTGAACCAGAGTTCATGAGGAGTAATATCAGAAGTTGCATGAGGCACTCTATTTAGAATAAAAGTGGCCGTCAATGCAGCTTCTTCCCAGTAGCACTTAGGAAGGCCAGCAGTCAACAACATTGAATTTATCATTTCTGTCAACGTCCTGTTCTTCCTCTCAGCTACTCCGTTTGATTGAGGAGAGTACGGAGCCGTAGTCTCATTGACAATTCCATGTTCCTTACAGAACGATGTGAATTCATGAGACCTGTACTCCCCACCTCGATCACTTCTTATCCTTTTGAGTTGTTGTCCAGTCTGTCGCTCAGCTTCAGCTCTGAACTCCTTGAACTTCTCGAATGCTTCGTCTTTAGCCTTCAGCAAGTAGACGAACGCATACTTTGAGAAGTCATCGATGAAGGTTATGAAATACTTCATCCCGGCCTTTGTAGAGAACTGTTTGAAGTCACAGATATCGGAGTGAACCAACTCCAGAAGATCTGTACTTCGATTAACCCGAGGAAAGGGTTTCCTTGTGATCTTCGTTTGAGCACAAACTTCACATTTCTCTACCTTACCCCCACATTTGGAGATAAGTCCTAGACTAGACATTCTGTTTATTCGTTTACAATGAACATGTCCTAGCCTATTATGCCACAACTCAAGAGTATAAGCAGAATGAGTGACTTCATTAATTACATTGGACTGATTTACAAGCTGAATCTTGAACATTCCTTCGGTATAAAAAGCTTTCCCGAAATATGTTCCCTTGATAGACATCACCATCTGGCCAGCATTGATGTCCATCCTGAGGCCTGCATTGCAGAGTAGGCCTCCCGAGATCAGGTTCTTGGCGATAGCAGGAACGTGCTTCACGCCTTGAAGCGTCAGAGACTTGCCCGAAGTCAGCTTCAACACCACCGTCCCGATCCCGAGCACTTCAGCTTGTGCCTGGTTCGCCATCATAACCACTTCAGAAGTAGGTGTATAGGTGGTGAACCACTCCTTACTGGAGCATACATGGCAGGAGGCTCCAGTGTCTACCCACCAGTCAGAGTCAGTCCTTACTGCATCAACCTGTGCAATCATAGCAACTACGTCAGTGATCATAGATACCTTACTAGGCTCTCCTTGCTCTGATTGCTTGGTCTTTTCTTTACACTCATTCTTAAAGTGGCCCTTCTTGCCACACTTGAAGCAAGGCATTTCTGACTTTGGCTTCTTTTTCTTGATAGAAGTTTCCTTGACTTTTAGATTGTCAGGGTTCTTCTTCTTGCTGTGGAAAGCTGCCTGCTTTCCCTTTGGTCCCTTGGTCTGAACCAGATTGGCGTTAGCCAATTGCTTGGACAGTGTGTCCAATTTCAGTTGAGCCCGCATCTGGTCCTCAACATAGATTTCCTGTAGGAGATCTTCAAGGGTGATCTCCAACTTCTTCCTATGCATGTTTGCATAGAACTTGCTCCACCCAGCGGGGAGCTTTGAGACAATCCCTCCAACAACAAACTTGTCGGGGAGGGGCATCGCCTCGTCTTCCAACTTCTGTCGCAGTTTCAGGAACTCCTTCACCTGCGGCAGCATAGACTTTTCGTCCTCAAAGAACCACTTGTGATATTTTTCAACCACAAATATTTTACTGCGGTTCTTGTCTTCTTCGTAGAGTTTTTCTAGAGACTCCCATATGTCTCTAGCGATATTCTTCTTACAATAGGATTCTGCAAGGGAATCCTCCATAGCATTCAGGATAAGGAGCCTGCAAATGCTATTTTCTCTTCTCCACTTGGCCTGAAGTTTAGTAGCCGCAGATATTGCAGCAGCAGACCCAGTATCTGGAACAGTAGGTTCCTCTTCAAGCAGTACGTGATCAACGTCTCTGAGTTGAAGAGTGAGATAAACCTTCCTCTTCCAGACTTGATAATGCTCTCCATCAAATTTTTCTAACTTACAGAAGTCAGTGTTGAGGAGTGAAGCATTAATGTTTTCCATCGTAGCAATAAAGCTTTGAGATTGTTAGTGCCGGGAACGCCGGGGCACAATTTTTGATGGAAAACTGAGAAAATGAAACAGTTGTAAAGACAACGTTTCTAATGCAACTCCTTAAAGAAGGTTTTGCAACAGAGATCCAGAAGGATTCTGCAAATTACGAAATCTAAAAAGATATCGTAATACACGAATAATCTAAAGAGATTTTCGTGATCGTAGCAAACTGGCAGTAGTGCCTTCTAAAAGAAGATACTGACAGAACTGCTAAAGGCAACAGAAGGATGACAGGCGAGAGATGGAATTGCTGGGGTGAATTATCACCGTTGCTCAAAGCTTTATTCGCCCTCTGCGAACAGCTTCCAGGAACCAGCAAGGTTGACGGAAAACCTTGGAACACTCCTGCTCTTCTGACTCCTCGGAAGACGACGAACTCCTCTGGCAATGGTACTCTTCTCTCTCTGTTTGAAGTAACAGAACTCACGCATACTAAAAAGTACTAGTGTTTGTGTTAAACAACACGCTCACTACTCTGTTGTGTTAAAAAACACTTAGAGTTTTCTCTCTGGAATTCTGATTACTTCTGCCCACAGAGAGAGAGGAGAGAACCTGCATATATAGCCCACGGGGCGGTTGCCAAGCAGTTGCCTGCACTTCAGGGTAGTGGCAGAACCACTCCTGAACATGCAGCAACTGCTGCAACCGTTCCCGCTCTATATGCAGCCAGCCATACGCACATACGCACTCTACGCACACTGGGCTGCGTACTGGGCCAGCGTAACTGGGCTTGCGTAACTGGGCTCGCGTAACGGGCCGCGCAGCATAAGTGCAAAGTGCGCCAACAAAATGCCACATTACGCCTCATGAGCCCTTGAGCCCGAGCCCGAGCCCGAGCCCGAGTCCGAGTCCGAGTCCGAGTCCGAGTCCGAGTCCGAGTCGCTAAGCCCCAACGGGGCTTAGCTCCTATGGAAATAAATTTTCCAAGAGCAAAAAGCTTACAGCTTATTAATTGTTGATTAAGCCTTTATACCATCAATAATTAATCCCACATGGCACACACCCATGTGCACTACATGTGCATCTCCATAAAGAGCAAAGACTCATATATATGGAGATACACATTCCTTTCTAGCCGATGTGGGACTAAAAACCAAAACAAAAGGCTAAAAAATCCAACAGAAAGAAAGGAAAGAAAATTATTTCTTTGATGTTCTCTTTTCTTTGAAAAATTACAATTTCTATCAACAAAAATTTGGTATTTGGAAAGACCAGAAAAATTAGAAAAAAAAGTGAATAATTGGAATGGAAAAGTGAATCTTGAGGTGTATGGAGGAACCACTTTTCTCTCTATTTTTTTTCTTTTCTCTGTGAATTATTTTCTTTTATGCTCATTTACTTTGATGTCCAAATACAGAAAAGAAATGAGTTTACTTTTCTAAGATCATGATTCCGCCAAGACTTCCTCTACAACAAAACTGGTGCCCAACATGAAGAATTAATGGACTCTTTATCTCCACGTAAGAAAAGAACCCGTACCTAACATGAAAATCATGGGTTCTCCTAGGGGTGATCATTCGGTTTATTCGGTTCCAACTGAATCGAATAAACAAAAATCGAATTGGACCGAAGCCGAATAAGCAAAACCGAAATCGAACCGAATTGGTCAATAACCGAACCGAACCGAACCGAATTAAATCGGTTCGGTTTATTCGGTTTTTGGATTTTTTTTGTGTTTTTTTTTTTGTTATATAATAACTAAATATACCTAAACATATTCAGCATATACCTACAACATATACCTATATATATTTATTATATATCTATAATTAACACACACACACACACACACACACACACACACACACACACACACACACACACACACACACACACACACACACACACACACACACACACACACATATATATATATATATATATATATATATATATATATATATATATATATTTTTTTTTTTTTTTTTTTTTTTTTTTTTTTTTTTTTTTTTGGAACCAGGTAAATTGTTTCTGGAATCACTTCCACTGGGATTCGAACTCCTGACCACTCGGGCCGCATGCATCTCTCTTAACCACTAGGCTAGAGGTCATCTGCATATATATATATATATATATATATATATATATATATATATATATATATATATATATATATATATATATAAACTAAATTTTCTTATTCGGTTTTCGGTTTTGGACCGAAACCGAATCCCAAAACCGAAACCGAAACCGAATAAAAAAATTTAGTATTTTCAAAACCGAAACCGAACCGAATTTTTTTAAAACCGAACCGAATTCCTTATTCGGTTCGATTTTCGGTCCAAAACCGAATAATGCTCACCCCTAGGTTCTCCTACTCTTTTTGTACAACATATTAGAATGAGAAAAATGTGTTCAAATTGCTAATTAAAGTAACCGTGATCCTTGGCACGCGCTTTTACGCACGTCTGTGCACGAACACGATGGCTGACTGTGGAGCACTGTCGAGAAATGGGAAGGAATGGGCGGGCCACCTTGCGCGTGTACACGGGCGTAATTAAAGCACGTGCAAGGCGCCTTTTTGTTGTTTAAGTTTCATTAAAAGAATTTTTTGACTTACATCTCACTTGTTAATATGAATTTGTACTTACATCCCTCTTTTTATTTTTTTTAGACTTACATCCCATTTTTCGTCACAAAAAATATTCATTTTGTCACAAAAAGTATTTGTTTTGTCACGAAAAATACTTTTAGTGACGAAAGTGGGATGTAAGTCTAAAAAAAATAAAAAGTGGGATGTAAGTACAAAGTCATATTAATAAGTGGGATGAAAGTCAAAAAATTTCTTCATTAAATGAATCATAGGCAATTTATCATAAATGCTCCTATCATTTTTTGACCGCGTCAAGGTATTTCTAACTCCTTATTATTTATTTATTTATTAGTTCTTGATTATTCATTTAAGTAGATCTAAAACCACAATTTCTTTTCGGTCCAAGTAATTGTTACCTTCATAAAATAATGAAATAATATGACATGACTTACTCAAAAGCATTCATTCATAGGGGTGCAACTTGGGCGGGCTAAACCCGAGCCCGATCGGATAAACCCGTTAATGGGTTGGGTTAGGGTTGAAGATACTCGGGTTCGGGCTCGGGTTTGGGTTAAAATATTTGAACCCGACCAACAATCAGGTTGGGCTCGGGTTCATGTATCGGGTTACCCGAAGAACCCGAAACCCGACTTATATATATATTGTTTCATACTTCTTAAATAAAAAGTTTAAATCATAAATTTTTCCACCCAAACTCTTCAACTCCTTATCATAAATCTTATTTCAGTTTGTATTTTGTAATGATCAAGACTTGATTACTATTTGATTATGTGTTTAATATTACTTTTGTTTAAAATTATTGCAAATATTATATTAGAGTCCGATAAACCCGATGAACCCGACCCAATCCGAGTTCAACCCGATCCTCCGGGCTTGGTCTTGGGCTTCATATGTTGTACCCGAGGTCGGGCCGGGCTTGGGCTCGGGCTAGACTTATGATTCATCGGGTTGGGCTCGGGTTGACCTCAAGCCCGACCCAACCCGCCCGAGTTGCACCCCTATTCATTCATGTAACAAATAGGAATGACGAAGTTGCATATACAAATTTTAATGGTTTTTAATCGTCCAAGTATTTGAATGGTTTTTAATCGTCTAAGTCACACCTCTCAAGGAGGAATTTTTCTATTAGCTGTATAAGTCACACCTCTCAAGGAGGAATTATTCTATTAGCGAGGCTCATCTTGCACTCTTCAATGTCATTCATTGGATTGCTGAAGATTTATACATACACTCATTTCAATGCAATCCAATGGATGACACGAAAGTGTACGGTGAGCCTGACACACAGAATAATTTCTTCTTGTTTTATAGACCATGTAAAGTTGGATAGAATCTATCCGGATAGAGAGGGATAGATTTGTAAAGTTGGATAGATTTGTAAATCTATCCGGATAGAGAGGAATAGATTTGTAAAGTTGGATAGAATCTATCCAACTTTACAAATTATCCTTTTTTAAAGTTGGATAGATTTGTAAAGTTGGATAGAGAGAGATAGAATCTATCCAGATAGAGAGGGATAGATTTGTAAAGTTGGAAAGAATCTATCCGGAATGAGAGGGATAGATTTGTAAAGTTGGATAGAATCTATCCGGATAGAGAGGGATAGATTTGGTATATTTTATATTCATGTCCAAATTATCCTTTTTTACCAAATTCAAATTGGAGTTGGTTTCAAATTTGAATTTTTGCTTATCTCATATTAATGTGTCTGAGTTCCAACACAATTAATTCCTTCTAACTCATCAAAACGTTTTAATCTTCCTTTAGCCATTATTTTAGTCTTCCTTCATCCATGACCTTTTAGTCTTCCTCAGGCATTACTTTGTTCTTGATGAGCCATTACTTGTTCTCGATTCAAACTGTTCGTGTTCGGCTCGTGTTCGACTCGATCAAAGCTCAGTTCGAAACTCGTTCGTGAGTAGATCGGTACCGCGCTCAATCAATTTTTTTTTTCCTGTACGAAGTGGTATTCCCACCGAGTTCGACCATAGGTTGTTCGACTCGGTCTTGTTCGCAAAGTTGCTCAAACTCGACTCGGTTTCTCGTATTAGAATTTATTTTTGTTATATTTTTTTATGGATGTGTATAAATTTTACTTTTTATTTTTATTTTTTATATCATGGTAAATTTATTACGTAAAGAGCATAAGTAATTCAACAAAAAGTCTTTAAGACTTGAGAGTAGCCGTTAATGATTTATACAACAAGTTTAATAGGAATTTGGCTCAGGCTCGGTTCGGGTTCGTCCGAACTTGTGAGCTAAATTGCGTCGAGCTCGATCATTTAGAATATCTAATTGAACCGAGTTCAAACACCATTTTCGAGCTCGACCTTAAGCTCGACTTGAATGAAAATCGTTCGATCGTATAGTCGAACCAAGCTCGTTCGTTCGATTTTCAGCACTAGGGTTAGACAATTTAGAGCAAAAACCCTAATATCAGCTTATGTGTGAGACCCTACTACTTTTTTCTATTTCGTATTTTCTATTTCTTATTTCCTATTTTCTATTTTCTATTTTCAGACCCTATTACTCTTTTTTATTTTTTTTATTTTTTAATTTCTATTTCTTAATTTTTATTTCCTATTTTATTTTTCTATTTCCTATTTTTTATTTCCTATTTCCTACAAAAAAAAATAAAAAATAAAACATAAAAAATAAAACATAAAACATAAAAAAATATAAAAAAAACATAAAAAATATAAAATAAATAATATAAAATATAAATATAAAATACAAAATACAAAATAAATAAAATATAAAATATAAAATATAAAATAATCAAGAACAAAGTAATGGCTCATCAATAACAAAGTAACGGCTCATCAATAACAAAGTAACGCTTGAGGAAGACTAAGGCCATCTCCAATGGGGATTTCTATCTCCCCATGACTTCTATAATAATTTCTATCCTACATGGCGATGATGTAGGATGGAGAATTTTTACATGTAGAAATTCTCATACAAACTCTCCATCACTCATACCAATTAATGTTGGGCCCCACATCATTAACTTGATCCTTTTATTTTGTTTCCACATGATAGAAATGGAGAACCATTAGAAAATGTTTATTTGTATGTGCAATTTCTATATAGAACTCTACCAACTATGATAGAAATTTTATAAAGTACAATGACACTTATGATAGAAATCCAATTTTAGAAATCCTCATTGGAGATAGCTTATTTGTATATGCAATTTCTATATAGAAACTCTACCAACTAGCATAGAATTTTGTAAAAAGTACAATGACATATATGATAGAAACCCAATTTTATAAATCTCTATTTGAGATGGCCTAAAACTTAATGGCTGAAGGAAGGCTAAAATAATGGCATAACTATTCTGGTTAGAAGGAATTAATTGGATTGGAATTCTAACACATTAATATGACAAGATAAGTGAAAATTTAATTTGATTTTGGTAAAAGTATAATTTGGGCACAGAAAAGTATGACATAAGAGAAAGAGTTAAAATATTAATAAAATATACGAAATCACCCTCTATCTGGATAGATTGTATCCAAGTATCCAACTAGCTTTATTGTATCTACCAAAGTACTCCCAACGTTGTCTCATCTTTAAAAGAATTTTATGCTAGCTCTTGAGCAACAATAGTTTACTCCTGAAATTGGATAACTGATATTATTATTTTCTTGTTATAAATTTGTCAGCAAACATATTGGAAATAATCAATTCAGGCAAGTTTTACTTGTTCAAGTATAATAATCCAAATATTCACCAAAGTGCTCCCAACTTTGTCTTGTATGTAACCGTCCAAGAATTTTATGCTACCGAGTAATTAATAGTTTACTCCTGAAATGATAACTTGATAATCATATTTATTTGGTAATTATTAATTAGCAAATATATTGGAAAGAATCGGTTCAAACTAAGTCGTACTAGTTCAAGTATAATAAGCTAAATATATTATCATTCACCAAAGTTCAAGTATGCTACCAAGTAATTAATAATTTACTTCTGAAACTGGACATACATGGTATAGTTATTTGCTTATTATTAATTAACTAGCAAATGTATTGGTAAAGAATCAATTCAAGCAAGTTGTGCTTGTTCGAGTATACTATAAACTAAATACTAATCTAAATATAGTATTATTCACCAAAGTACACTCCCGACCGTCTTATGTTTTAGAGCATCTCCAACCCTATTGTGAGTTTGAAAAAATGGTTGCCACATAGGAATGACAAGCATTTTTTTCAAAAGTACTTCTCCAATGCAAATGTGAAATAAATTGTGAAGTTGACATGGCAATGACATGGCAAGGAGAATATGAAGTTGGTTGTCTAGATCTACACAATGCACTTCACAATGACTTTATGTCCACATCATCAATTATGAATAAAAATATATATATAAAAAAGAAGTAAAAAAGTTGTCTTGGAAGTTGAAAAATAATAATTTTATTGTCTTCTCAAACTTTTGCATTGGAGAACATATTTTTATCTCATTGTCTTGTGTGAATGTTATCTTGCCACATAGGAAAGACATTGTCTTATGTCTCATGCCACATAGGATTCACAACACAAAACAAGACAATAGGGTTGGAGATGCTCTTAGAGCATCTCCAACCCTATTGTGAGTTTAAAAAAAATGGTTGGCACATAGGAATGACAACCATTTTTTCCAAAAGTACTTCTCCAATGCAAATGTGAAATAAAGTGTGGAGTTGACATGGCAATGACATGGCAAAGACAATGTGAAGTTGGTTGTCTAGATCTAGACAATGCACTTCACAATGACTTTGTCTCCACATCATCAATTATGAATAGAAATATTTATAAAAAAATTGAAGAAGTGAAGGAGTTGCCTTGGAAGTTGGAAAAAATACTTTTTATTGTCCCCTCAATACTTTTGCATTGGAGAGAGTTTTTCTATCTCATTGTCTTTTGAGATATAATTTTGCCACATAAACAAGACATTGACTTGTGGCTCATGCCACTTAGGAGCCACCTAAGACTCACAACACTTAACAAGACAATAGGGTTGGAGATGCTCTTATCATTGAAGAATTTTATGATGTTAAGTAATTATTAGTTATTGTCTTACTCCCAAAATTGAAAATTGGTATTATTATTAAAATCTTTCAAATGATTAAATGTTTCTTTTACAAATTAGGATGAGATGTCATAGCTTTGTTTTATTAACCTGATAAGACATTTCTCAAAAGTTAGGCATTTTTTTTTTACTTGGGGGATGTCAGACAATCAAGAAAAGAAAAAACTGATGTTGTAAATATTGTCTGAAGGAACAATTGGTGTAATGTGGTTGAAAATTTGTTACCATGTTGGTCATTGAAGACCCAAATACACCATCAACTACAGTGCTTGCTTCTAGATACTGATAATAAGTTCATGATCTTTGCTATGCCTACAACCAAATGCTTACAACTTCCTTACAAGTGCCACGTGTCGGACTTCGATTGGAGGAAGGAGGAAAGTGGTGGGGTCGGATGGAGCCCATATAGCAGAGGGTGAGAGAGGAGGTGGGATCCAATGGAACCCATGTGTAAGGGGTGGAAGAGAGAGGTGGTAAGCATAGCATTTTCCTAAGTTCATATATACATTTTGCTCAAAAGTCTGAAGGAACAATTTTGGGGAATATCTTCAGCATGAAGACAAAGATTTCAATGCCCTGATTTATGATTTACACTCTAAAACACTCTTATTCCTTATTTATTTCTGCTGCAAGTTCGACTGTACAAATATCAAACAAGGGACTAGATGAGTACACAGTGATTGTAACGCAGTCGTTATCTGGTGTCATTTCCTATGCTAGTTTTCTCAGACCTGGACACCGATTCTCTCAGCAACCTGCGGAATTAACTGAACATCAGAACCTGGATAATAGTCTCAAGAGACGATATAAAAGTCAACAAACCTATTAGAAATGTTACTTCTTTCTATTGCTAACTAATTTATTCAAACATTCAAAGTAAAATGTCTGATGAACTGAGTACTATTGTTGTACCTAAATATAAAAACAATAAATGAATAAAATAAAATCGTACCAACAAGGAATAGAGCTCATGAGACATACCTTGAAATGGGGAGAGGTTAACATTGTTTTGGGGGGGGGGGGGGGGGGGGGGGGGTATCAGCTATAATTTTGTATAATCAATTTGGTTTTATGCTGAGAGCTTAGAGAAGAAGAGGGGTCTACATATGGTTTCTTTTTTACCTTTAAAATCATCATGTAGAGTAAATGTTGGGGATTTTGGAAAACAAGTCTCCAGAAGAGTATCATGAAAATACTATTTTCTAGGAATATTCAATTGAGCTTCCGTGGTGTATAATGTTTGTTGACGATATTCTGTTAGCTGATGAGAGTAGAGAGAAAGGTTAGCTTATAAAATAAAATGGGAAAGAAACTGTGGAATCCTAGGGTTATTAAATTAATAGGACAAAAAAGTGTATATAAAATGTAATTTAAAATGAAAATGTTGAGCGAGAGAAGTCCACATGGATTGACAAGAGAGATCATGGGTGATATTTTTCTGTACTTAGGATGAATAGCTCATTGTAAAAGAGAGATTAAGAAGGAACTTCTTCATAGAATTGCATTTACACCAGTACGCTTGGAGGAGAATACTCCTCGAATTTTTGTGCAAATGTTCACGTAAACTCCCCCTCCACACCCCCAACACACACACACACAGAGGTGCAATCTTTATCCCAAAATTTTGGGTTGTCTATTGAATCCTTTTCTTCCATCGAGCTATGTTAGTGGTCATGCCATCGTAACATTAACAGAACTCATCCTCTTGCAGCCTCTCCGTGTATCCTTGTAACATCAGACCTTAAGAAAAATGGTCTCCTCTCTCTCTCCTCTATCTCCATTGTTTTGCAAAAGGCCCATAGGCTTGAAGCAGCCAATCAACGGAAATTGGCTAAGGCAATAAAAGTCGTACATTTGGTTACACCAAATGACAATGGGCACGTAACAATTGGCCAAGTCATGACCATATCAATTGGTTGCACCAATTGACATCGGCCAAGTGAAGACTTAAACCAATGACAAAAGTTTTTTATTATTACTTACAAAATTCAATGCTTAGTCAAGTAGATAAAACAAAGAGGCTTATGTCAGTAAGTTTACCTCCTTGAAGGAGTAGACATCGCTGCCCCAAAGCCATGCATCACAACCTGCATCTCTGGCGCCCATACATCATTCCGGCGGTCATCACTATATGCACTGCATCCTCAGGTTTCACTCCCAACAGGTCACATGCTTTCAGAAAGATGGTGGGATTGGTTTTCTGCTGCTACCTGATGCAAAAACACAAAAAATGGGCCTTATAATAAAACAATCTTAGCCAAATATAATTTAATAAAACTAAAATTAGAGTGGGTGTTGCTGGGAGAGAATAGAAGAAGAAACCAAAATTACTAAAATACTGCCACATAAAAAATAAAGGTGGAAGGAAAGAAAGTGGCTGAACAAAATGAAAGGTTCACTTTCATTAACTATATCCAAGGGGAGTATCACGAATTCAAAGAAACGTGTACCAGGAAATTTTCACATTTTAGAAATAGAAAAGTGGAAGGAAAGAAAAGTAGATGAAAAAAATAGATTTATTTTTTCTTTCATCTCAACTATATTCAAGTGATATTATCCACAGGATTTTCTTTCAGTCCTGTGATCTACTATGAACGAAATTTGGTTCAGATCTCCTTGATCCCATCTTGTCTTGAAAAAAAAAGAATTAAAAGGAACTTGTAGCAGGAACTTTTCACCTTTGAGCAAACAGAAAGAAAAGAAGAAGAAGCTATTTTCAGGTAATTAAATGAAAGGAAACAAAAGAAATTGATTTCTTGGTGTCTGAAATCAAGTGATATGTGTGCGATTGGTGTGGTGATGGTGGTTGGTTGGTGGTGGTGTTTACTTCTTTTTTCTTTTCCCTATCAAACATAACCCATGCTTAGTCACTACCTTTGCTCTCATTTAGATCAAGCACAGCCAAGAAGACTAACATATACAGAAATCGCAATATACCTCAGCTGACACCGCAACTGCATCAAACCATTATCACATTTGAGCGCCTGCAGAAGCGGTCTTAATCTGGTGTCAAAGTTGGAGACTACAGCTGATTTTACTCCAGATTTTCTCAGAGCTTTAAAAACATTCTCAGCATCAGGATCACAAAGGCGCCAAGCCTAGCAAACAAAATAACTTTTAGTCACTATTAACAGTATATGAAAGTCTAATCACATAAGAATCTGCTAAAGACCAATATAACCTTGTCAGTCGTATAATAATTATATAGCTCTTCAAAGTAAACTGGATCTGAACAACCAGTGGAAGAACTGACTATGAACTGCCAAAAGGGCCTCCCGTCATCCACATACCTTCAATAAATGGCATCCCAAAAGTAAGGAAAACGGAAAAATGAACTAGTTAACTAATTTATCAAAAACATGAACTGGGTGCACAATCGTGCCAAGCTTCCAACTCTAGACTTAGTAATTCAGATCGATAACTAACGCATTACATGTGGCATAAAATAGCAATATCAAACTTAAAATACGATTTAGAAGCAATCATTATGTGCTTCAACAACTTACATGAACTGTTCACAGAGGCAATTCTAGCTTGTTAATGTATGGAGGATTAAATTTACATAGTCACTGGTTTTCATCAAATACATGAATGATGAGTAGCCCGATACGTCTCCTAGTTCACTATTCACAAATAAGCATAAGCTATTCTCAAACGTTGGACATATTTTTCAGAAGGATGGAAGAAATTGGATCAGCTGCATCAGTATTATTAGTCAGGTGGATAAGCACATAAACATCACAATTATGGCAGGAATCCCTAACCTTGAGTTAATTGTCGATCTTTCTACTTAAATCCTCACTCCACATAGGTTACAATCTATTATAAGCAATTATGGAGACACATGGTATGAATTATTTATTACATAGTAAATAGCAATCAGAACCGAAGCTTTATTTACATTACTCATACAGTATGACTAATGATAGATGGGACCACTAACTTGTGTGACCACAAAAGAATGCCATCTCCGACTGCCATAACTTCATTCACATGACAATCAAGGTGACACTCCATTGTTGGAGTGGTTAAATACTTGTTAGTCTGCTTGTTATCATCCAAGTAGAATTCTGAGAGTAATATATCTCATACCTCTAATCTATTGAAAATGCAACTCCAATGATCATTCCACACAATTTATTAGCATTAAGATGTATCAACTTCTTTCTAATTTCTGCTAGTGAAACTTCCTGTACACATTTTCCTAGAATATATCACTCTGCATTACCAAATATCAAGGACATTTTAGACCATTCATTTAGTCCTTGGTTGCAATTTGCTTTAACCATCCATGAAGGAAATATAAAATAATTATAACTATCAAAATTATTTCAGTGAAAGATATATTCACATCTCCTCAAGCCAAGAACAAGGGCAAATACAACCTAATACCAAGTATACTTGCTTTTATTATAAAATAAAAAAGCCATGATGTGTTAAGGATTTTCCATACTCTCTCAATTAATACTTGGTTGCTTGAGGTGCAGTACAGTTATCTTGGATTACAGCTAAATGTTCGCATTCTCATTTCAGTTCCACTGGGCCTCCGACAAGGAATGGCACGTCTTAGTCATACCTCCAACTCCAAGTGATATTGTTAGCTACGCGGTCAGTTATGGTTCTAGAACTTGCAGTTAGCTATATGTTCTTTGTAATAGAACCATTAGGTAGCTAATTGTTTATACAACGGAAAGTCAATAAAACGAAGAACTTCATGAACTATTTACTTTTAGTGACTGCACTTAACTGCCAATTCATGTATGGGAAAGTCATTACAGACACAGCCAGACAGGAACATGTGATTTTTTGCTATAGCCTACTAAGAGTCTAAGACGTTAATTTGGTTCTTTTGTACTACCATTAGGATTCCAAAACCTTTTCAGTTTCTCCAATATAACTTCATATATCATTTGGTTGGAAATCTGTTTTTGGATTGTATAGCGTCTGAATGTGTTTACTCCTAAGAAGCACAGACATTCCAAAATTGATGTCGTGTCCTTGTCATGCTGGACACGTATCAAACACACATGGACACTCCAAAATACACTAAGACACCAAAATAGGTGCCTGATGTGAATCGACCTATTCGATTCACAAAAGATTTGTAGAAAAGAGAAACAGAGAAAGATAATGATCTTTTTGTGAGAAAAGAACAAACTCCCAACTTTGGTGGACGGACAAAGTCTAAATCCTTCTTATTGATACTTGAGAGTTTCTTCTCAATACAAGCATGGAAAATAAAAGATGGCTAACCCTAGTTTATATAGGGAAAAACAAAGGCTTAATTAAGGAAGGGTTATTATTGGTGAAAGACCAAAATAATCCTTCCTGACTAAATAGAAAAATGACTATTAAGGAAGGGTTATTATTGGTGAAAGACCAAAATAATCCTTCCTTACTAAAATAGGAAAATGACTTATTAAGGAAGGGTTATTATTGGTGAAAGACCAAAATAATCCTTCCTTACTAAAATAGGAAAATGACTATTAAGGAAGGGTTATTATTGGTGAAAGACCAAAATAATCCTTCCTTACTAAAACAGGAAAATGACTAAAATAGAACATAGGCTAAATGATGATAGGTGGGCCCACATCAATACCGTCCCCTAAAAGAGCCACCTTGTCCTCAAGGTGGAAATCTGGGAACTGCGTATGTTGCTATAGCGGCCTCTTCCTCCGTCGGATCCTCCGCCTCCTCCTCTTCCTCCGTGGTGGTCGTCGTAGGGGTAGATCCCCTCTCTGGAAGTTGGCGGGATCCGCCGTTTCTCCAAAGAAATTGCTGCCTCCGGCGTGCCTCGCTCCTCCTGGCGGTTCCGCTCCTCCCATCCAAGCCGAAACTCCCGCCAAGCCCCTTCCCGGACCCGCGAACCGATCTCCGTAGTTCGCTGTCATCGTCCGACCCCCGTAGGGGGCCCCAAGCCCTAGGGCTTCTCCCGAATGTGGAACCGGTCCGCCGGGACCGTACGGATCGACGGCGTCCGGCCACGGCCGCTCGCCGGCGGCTCCTCTGGCGCCGACCGGCCAGGGGTGGCGGTCGGGGGCCGGCCAGCGACCGCCCCCAACAGCAGCGGCCCCGCCCGGGCTCGCGCGGTTGGCGGCGACGCTCCCGCGGCCTTCGGCCGCTGTCCGGCGAGGGTCGCGGCCGCCAGGGCCCCGCCCGGCGGCGCGGCGGCGACGGCGGGTGCGGGCCAGCTCCCGTCGGCCGGTCCTCCGTGGTCGTCGGTCGCTTTCCCCTCCGTATGAACAAACCCTAGTTGGTCGCCTAGGGTTTGGGTTGTTGCCGCCTCCGCTTCGCCGCCATTGATCTTGTTCGAGATGTTTTGCAACAACTTCATCATTGCCGGAATCGACGTCATCTCCTCCCGCATGCTTCGTACCTCGGTCTGGAGATCCTCCTGTGTGGACGCTTGATCTTTGATTGCGGCCTTCAAACTTTCGATCTCGATGTTGAAATCCTCCCGAAGCCTCTGGATCTTCTCCTCGATCGTGTTCCTTGTGCCGGACGCCATGGATCGTAGAGAGCTCTGATACCAATTGATGTGAATCGACCTATTCGATTCACAAAAGATTTGTAGAAAAGAGAAACAGAGAAAGATAATGATCTTTTTGTGAGAAAAGAACAAACTCCCAACTTTGGTGGACGGACAAAGTCTAAATCCTTCTTATTGATACTTGAGAGTTTCTTCTCAATACAAGCATGGAAAATAAAAGATGGCTAACCCTAGTTTATATAGGGAAAAACAAAGGCTTAATTAAGGAAGGGTTATTATTGGTGAAAGACCAAAATAATCCTTCCTGACTAAAATAGAAAAATGACTATTAAGGAAGGGTTATTATTGGTGAAAGACCAAAATAATCCTTCCTTACTAAAATAGGAAAATGACTTATTAAGGAAGGGTTATTATTGGTGAAAGACCAAAATAATCCTTCCTTACTAAAATAGGAAAATGACTATTAAGGAAGGGTTATTATTGGTGAAAGACCAAAATAATCCTTCCTTACTAAAACAGGAAAATGACTAAAATAGAACATAGGCTAAATGATGATAGGTGGGCCCACATCAGTGCCATCAGCATCTTTAGACACAACATGGATTCAACACGACACGTTTCTTCAATCTATGCAAATTGGTGTTGAATCCATGTCGTGCTGGACACACTTATTGAACACACATGGTCTAAAATATTTTGCCCTAGCTTATTTCTAGATTTCTTCAATCTATGCAAATTTTGATTTTGTATGAATTGTCATCTATCAGCATCTTTAGCAAAGATTTGCAATTATTAGTTAGTATTTTCGGAGTAGCTGTTAATAGCGGTATTGGCAGTTTGATTACAGATTAACGAACAGTCGAATTTTGAATGGTGTATATGTTGAGTACAAGAGGTGGTAGAGAGCCATATCTGGAATTTGTGGGCATGTTTCAGTATGCGGAACCTACTAAAATAAATTTCAGGTCAGGTCCTCTATGTAGAGAGCCATATCCAACCCATCCAAAACCAGGCTTGGCTTTCAACTTACTCCAGACTGTATCCTAAGATTCACTAAAATACAGAATCTTACTCCCTAATTTTACATCTTTTACTGCACTAGACCTACAAATTTGGGTGAACTAGGTTTATGTCAAACTTGACCAACCAGAAGCTCAACTCTTAACTTTTGAACCAAACCCCAAGTATCAATGTTTGGTGACTTCGGTGTGAGCAGGATCCAAGTAAATTTTGGGTATGGGTCCAGGTCATCGCTCAAAGCAACAGCTTTAATTCTATGTATTAATTTGTGGAAGTAAGAACATGTGTAATGCTATAAATTTTGGAAACATACTGCAATTAATCAAACTTTATTTAATATTTGCACCTTCAATCATTATCAACAATCCATCCTAACTGAACTGAAGGAAAGAAGAACAGTGTACCAAAATGCTTTCATATCTACTAATAAGACATCATCCGTAAACAACAGTGTTCTAAATGGCTGCCGCCTAGGCGGTAGGCGGTCTCTCTCCGCACCGCTTTTCTGTAGGCGGTGGTGTAGACGGCCAACGGAGATTGGCGGCATAGGTGGGTGCCTAGGCGGAGTAATACCTAACAGCATATTTTGGCCAAAAAGGTTTTGTAAGCATTATGGGCCTATGGTTCAGTTTTACAAAACTAAAACCTTATAAATATTCGTTCTACAACTTAGTTATGCATGGAACACCCTTAAAATATGCGTATAATGCAAAAAATAGTGATAAAATAGTAAAAAAAAAATGTTCAAAATGTATTGACCGCCTAGGCGGTGCCTAGGCGGCCTAGGCGGTAGGCGGACTCTCTCCGCCGCACACCCGCCTACCGCCATTTAGAACCTTGGTAAACAGTTTTTTTCTATTATTCTCAACCTTCATGGAAATCATTTATTTCACCTGATATACCTTATTTATCAGATGTTCGCCTACATTTAAGTTTCAATTCATTTTTTTTAGAAAAGATGGAAATTTCCACCCTTTAATAAAAGATGACAAATTCAAAAAGCTAAAAGAAATCTAATAGTAAAATAAAACAATATAGATAAGTAAGGTCTCTGGGAGTACAAGATACATGCAGATATTCCTCCTGCTGCATCCTCGGCCCTAACAGATACAAAGCCAATTGCACACAGATTCTCCTTGTCAATGGAAACTCATTGCCCATCACAGATTACCAGTGACGAGTATGGTAGCACTCTCCCACTTCCTCTATGTTGGGGAAATAGCGACCATGATGACTCTTTGCTAGTTGTGCCTCTAAAGGAGAATATCCATCTAATGGCGAGTCACAACTCACTGCTACTGATTGCATGGAAAGGCCGGCTAAACATAATCAGAGAACTCATCTATTCTAGCCACTGATTGCATGGTTGGTCATATATGTGGATCTCAGACTTACGAATGGAGATTGGAGACATCCCCAATAATCACGAAGTAAAAGGTAACATGGAAAACCATCTCGCCTCCCTGAGTAACCAATTTACTAGTTCCACTGGTCACATGCATCCATCAAAAAATGTGGCTGCTCTGGCATTTCACGTTGAGTGGAGAAAACACCACGAAATACACAGTGAAGCTTTTACAACTTACGAAGTAAAATGGTGGGAATAAATGTCCCCGTTTTTCTTTAGTCTCTTTGGCCATAACAATATGGGCATTGCCATGGATGGTGACACCCACAATGTTGCCCACACTGACGAGATATGGGTGGGACCCCTTGTGCTTCACGATAATGATGGCCAAAAATATTGAAGCCTACTAGTCGAAGCTCGATACCCTCTTAAAGAACAGACCTGATGCCTCTTGACCGGACATGGACTTGAAGGGGCAGAGAACCAAGGCAGCACTGGATAAAAGGAAGGGAGAGACCAAGATCATTGTCCACCCCTTTCCGACTGCGATGCAAACGACTACCTCTCAGTGGCTAACCCTCTTAACGTATCCTAATTCACAGTATTCCATCCCCAGCAATCCTTTTAGTCCTCCTCACCAGTCAATGAACCCAAATCGATGCTCAAATTGCAACTCCATGATGAGGACACCATTGTGATGACGAATTTGTTGCCATGGTGTGCACTCCAACATCATCAAAACAATAGAGGAATGGGAGGGAGTGCTCACCCGGTGACGTTTCGAACAAGAAAGGGGAAAGGGAAGAGGAGGGGGGGGGGGGGGGGGGGGGGGGGGAGGGGGGGGGGTGGGGGCGTAGCTCGAGGTAGCACTACTCTAGTTCTACAAATCGTTAGCTTCGAGATCCAGGAAGTCATAAGTATATCGGAAGTCAACGCCAGTCAAGTGTCCAGTATGTATGAAATTCAAAAGTGGCTTTTATCTCTCTCTGCTGTCTCTGAGCTGGCTTGAAACTATGATGAAGCTTTAATGTTGCTTTGAATACATTGGACAAAAGTTTTATCAGATCTTAGTTCGGGCTCCATTCATACTTCAAAATATAAATATGAATACATTATTATTAAAAAGTTACTTTAAAATGATTAACGTTAGAAACTGAGTAGAGGCAACAAAAATTAAACTTAGTTTCTTTCTGGTTCTAAGAGAACTATGAATGGTATGTTCCATACCGCAAAGATGCATGCACAGGTGACGTCCTTTGTTACCAGATATACACTTGGACATCGTTGGTCCAGAACTGCAACTCCCTACCCTAACTCTAAACACCCCACACCACCCCCACCATGATTAACGTTAAAGGTATGTTCCATACCACAAAGACGCATGCATGCACAACCTGTCTACAATTGACGAACTCTGTTACCAGACATCCACTTGGACGTCGTAGTCCATGACTGCAATTCCCTAACCCAAAACCCCACTCCACCCCACCCAAGCAGATGAGTGGCAAGTTGGTAAGTAAAATATTTACTAAACAACCAAATTAATTTAATCCAAAAAAATTTACTTTCACACTGTTAGACAGGCGACAGAAACTAGTAGCCCCATCAAATAATTTTACGATCTATTAGAACTCAACCCAGGTTTGGTTCTGAAATGTCCATATTAAATCACATTCCAAGAGTATAACATAAGATAATAGTTAATTATAAACTTTAGTAAGAAGGACAAGCAGGATTAAAAAGAAAATAGTAATTATGTGTTCTATGAGAACAAGTGTTACACCAACAAGAAAGCTATATCCATTCCCGATCATGAATGTAAGGTAAGAAATAGCTAGCCATCCTGATAGTATATCCTTAGTAATAAATACATCAATATCTATCAACTATAAATATCAGTATTCAGTAAGTTGATATCAAATATCTCCTTTCCTTCCAGTTGCTTTGCGACATCCCATTCCCATAGGTGATAAAATCGGACACCACTGGCTTGTCAATGCAATAGTAAAAAAACACTGACGATTCCAACCTGGATAACTAGCAAGAGGTGATAATTATATATGGAAGTTATTAGCATCCTTTTTCCAGCAGAACAATCTATATGTTCTCAATAAAGTAAAGGAAAATTTAAAAAAGATAAAATATTCTTTGGCTTCAAAATATCCCTTGATACGGCACCCACTTAATCTCTTTTTTTACAAAGTAAGACAAAATTTCCTACTGGGAGGTAGGTGAAAGAAGAGCAAATCCTTCACTTTCTTTCTCTTATCACTTTCCACCAATTGCAAGTCCCAAACTTTCAAGTTTCAAGATTACTTCAATGGATTAAGTAGATGGTCATTAACAAACATTCTGAAAAAAATGGTAAGATATGCTGATCTCTCTCTTGTATAATTGGAACTCTAGAAAGACAACATCAGTTGTTGGCCATCCAAACATCTATGTCACCAGTCACACATCGAAAAACTTCTATGTGGTGACAACATGCAACCAATTCAGTTTTGTCATACCCAAAGGGAGTGGAGAATATGGCGAGCCCATTCCTTGTCTAAGTAGAACCCGGAGTTCGAATCATGTTACCTCAAACGAGGCTCCCGGGGATCCTACAGGTACTCGAAGAGGACATGGCACGTCGGTAGCGAACAATAAATAAAGTAGAATTCACAATGCCCATCATTCACAGCATTGAGTAGTTCAATCAAACATACACGTCGATGTCGTATAACAAATCCACGAACCAATCCAACCACTGAAAAGGAACGTCAATTAACAGGAGGAAAACCTACAGAGTAGACCATCTATGGATAATCAAAGAGAACTATAAACACTACCACCACACGATAATATTACGAAATTTCCAAATTTACTAATGAAATTTTTAACGACAGAAAATTGAAGCACACTTAGGCAAATTGCGTTAACAACCCCTATATTTTATACTTATTACAGAAACCACCCCTATATTTTATACATGGATCGCCCCTATAGTTTATATTTTCTATAGAAATATATAACACTGACCACCCCTATGCTTTATAAAATTTATTTTATAAAATATAGGGGTGGTCAGTGTAATTATTTTCGGAATAGGGGTAGCCTCTGTACTACTCATGGAACAGGGGGTGGTCACTGTATTTATTTCATATACCTTAGCCGAGACCGGCCCCAAGGCTGCTCGTAAGCCCATCTGTACCGATCCAAAATCTCTTCTTCTGAGTATTCAACCCCATACTTCTCTCCGATCGTCTTGTAAACCTGAAAATTAAAAATAAATAAAAATAAAAAATTGCATCCAAATATGTCTACCACTTAATAAGGATCACTAATAGACGATCTCCATCGCAAGTGAACAATATTAGCCACCAAAACAAAATTCGAAATCGCGACTAAAGAACTATGATCATTGTGTTATTGGTTTTTTACAAAAAAAAATGTAGAAGAAGGGAAAAAAAATTCTTTATTTTTCAATAACTATCAACAATAATTATCAATTCGTAATATGAAAACCCTAAAATAAGAAGAAAATTGATACAAACCACAGAGCCTCGTGATTCTTAGCTATAATGTGAATAATATACCACTTAATTTTTCCCCAACAATCGGTCAAACTCACATTCCAATTGCTGCAGCATGCACAATCTTCTAAATTATCGAAGGAAAAAAAAAAGGAGGAAGAAATAGGAACCTGAGCCATGGGCTGAGCTGGGACGACGAGCGTGCCGACAGCGTCGACGAGGACAGCCTTGTGCGTGACCTCCCCGTAGAGAGAGCGCCTGTACTCCTCGTACTCCTTCGCCGCCTCCGTCGACGCAGAGGCCGACGACCGGCGGATCGCCGCGGCTACGAACGGAGACATGTTCGCCGCTGGCAGCTTCGTCTTCATCTTCATCAACATCCTCGTCGCCGCCATTGATTCTTTTTCTGGTCAGTTTCTTGTTTTCTCATTCCAAGTCCCGATTGTTTTGCTTGGAAGAGAGTGTGTGTCTGTGCGCTCGTTCTATTTATTTATGAAAAAATTTGAGTGACACCATACTTGGATGGTCTATTTATGCGGTGCACCCCATATTGCTTGCTGTACGTATAAGTAGTTTTACATCTAAAAACGTCACTTTTGACGGTCAACGATGTTTGACCATTAAAAGAAGACGAAAATGTCCATCTTTTTCTTTGTCTTCTTCTCCGAACCCAATTCTTCCCTTCTCCTCCTCTCTGGCGAGCGCCCCTCCCCCCTCCTCTCCGGCGAGCGCACCCCCCTCCTCCTCATGTTGGAGTAGGTGGGGTTCCCATCTATGTGGAGAATATCCCGGAGAGCGAAGAGCGCCATCTGTGTGTCGGAAAAGCTTGGGGAGTGCATGGATTTTATTTTGGTACATATATGGTAAGGAAATATATGATTGGATTTCCATATTTACTTTGATTATATATTTATGATTGGACCCTTCATATAGTAGATTTCCATATTATTGGGTTTCCAATTATGGTAAGCTAATTATGATTGGATTTCCATTAAATATATGATTGATTTATATTGAAAGTTTTCATATATATTGCCCTTCCATGTATGGGTTACCAAGGGGTTATAAAAGGGTGATGCATGCTAGTTGTAAAATCATCTCAAAACAAAGAGTGTTTTACAATCTTTGAGAGAGAGAGGATTAAGGACTATTGTGAAGGAGAGATTGCTTCGAATAATTTTTCGGCATCTCTTGTTCTTCGAAGTCCGCAATCAAAAAAAATTTTCTTTCAAGTGAGTTGTTGTAATCCGTGTTGGATCGGGAGGAGCTTGTAGAGGGTGTATTCTCTTTATTCCATTAGTGGAGGTTCTTCAGGGTTGGACTCCGATCGTCCCGTGGTTTTTTCCGCAAGGATTTTCCACGTCAAAAATCTTTGTGTCTGCGATTGTGTTTGGCGTTTTTGGTTTGTGTGCTTTTGCTCTGTTCTCTCGCAGGACTTTCTGGTTTGGGGGAACGGTTTTCGCGCTTCGTTCCCAGCAGAGTGGTATCAGAGCTTTGGGTTCAAAGATGTGTCAGGAGTTGACAATCAAACCAGGAAGCAGAGATGGACGTGAAGCCGGTGCGCATGGTGACCTGAACAGTACCAACTACCATTATTGGCGTAGCAAGATGAAGGATTTGCTGTTCGTCAAGAAGCTACATCTTCCAATATTTGCATCCGAGAAGCCCAGTGATAAATCCGATGAGGACTGGAACTTCGAGCATATACAGGTGTGTGGGTACATGCGGCAGTTCGTTGACGAGAACGTGTACAACCACGTTGCCAATATTGAGCATGCGAGTTGTGGAAGAAGCTGGAATCTTTGTACGCGAAAAAGATCTGGGTAAACAAATTGTTCATGATCCGGACGATGATGGGTCTGCGGTACAAAGATGGTGCATCCATTACGGATCACTTGAGTGAGTTCCAGGGCGTGGTGGATCAGCTATCCTCGATGGGAGTCAAGTTCGACGACGAGGTTCAAGGACTTTGGTTGCTATGTACATTGCCAGACTCGTGGAAGACCGTACGAGTATCTATGATCGCTTCTGCACTGGAAGGCGTGGTCAGTCTGGAGTTTGCCAAGAGCGGGGTACTAAATGAAGAGATGCGGAGACGTTCTCAGGGCATTTCATCCACATCCTATCACTCAAAGGCACTAGTTTCGGAGAGCCGCGGAAGGGGCAAAAGCAGGGGTCCAGGTGGTGGCAGAGACAAGAGCAGGGGGAAGTCCAAGGGTCGGTACGAGGACTCGGAGTGTTACCATTGTGGCAAGAAGGGCCACATCAAGCGAAACTGTTTCGCTTGGAAGAGAGAGAAGAAGGGCGACAAGGGAAAGCAATATGAGAACACTACAGCGACGGCTTCGATACATAGAGGCGATGTGATCGTCGTAGGTGATGAGGTTATCACAAACCTCGTCTGCGATGACAATTCTTGGCTGGTAGACTCAGGGACTTCAGCGCATGTATCTCACAACAGGGTACTATTTTCCACATACACGACAGTCGACTGTGGAATGTTGAAGATGGGCAATGGAGATGTGTCAAAGGTGGTTGCCGTTGGAGATGTGCATTTGAGGACGAAGACGGGTGCAGTTCTTGTTCTCAAAGATGTTCGTCATGTCCCTGATATCCGTTTCAACCTGGTGTCGGTTGGAAGGTTGGATGATGAGGGATTCTTCAGTCTCTTCGAAAATAGTCAGTAGAAGCTTTCCAGAGGTTCGATGGTGATTGCCAGAGAAAGCAAGAAGTCCGGTCTCTACTATATGGAGGAGAGCGCACAGGGGGCACAGAAGGTGAACGCAGTCAGTGATGCGTCTACCGAGTTGTGGCACAGGCGGCTCAGCCATATCAGCGAGAAGGGGATGAGCTACTTGGTGAACAGGAAGGTAATTCTAGGGCTCAAGTCTACAAAGTTGGAGAAGTGCACGCACTGCTTAGCTGGAAAGCAAAATAGGGTGTCTTTCCAAAGTCATCCAAGTTCAAGGAAGCCGGCGTTGCTCGAGTTGATTCACTCAGATGTCTGCGGTCCTATGAAGGTAAAATCTATTGGTGGTACTTCTTACTTTGTAACTTTTATTGATGACTGTTCCAGGAAGGTTTGGATCTATGCCTTAAAGACCAAGGATCAGGTGCTGCCTACTTTCAAAGAGTTTCAGGCCTCTGTTGAAAGAGAGACGGGCAAGAAGTTATTGTGTGTTCGGTCCGACAATGGCGGCGAATACATCGGTCCATTTGATGCTTATTGTAGAGAGCAGAGGATACGACACCAGAAGACTCCGCCAAAGACACCTCAGCTCAATGGTGTAGCGGAACGCATGAACAGGACACTGATGGAGAGGGTGCGGTGTTTGCTGTCAGAAGCAAACTTGCCGGGTAGTTATTGGGGTGAGGCTCTTCTCACAGCCGTTTTTGTTATTAATTTGTCTCCTAGTGCTCCTTTGCAGGGTGATGTGCTTGACAAAGTATGGTACGACAAAGAGCTGTCATACAATCACCTGTGAGTGTTTGGCTGTAAGGCCTTCGTGCATGTACCGAAGGACGAGAGGACCAAACTTGAGCCGAAGACGAGGCGATGCGTCTTTGCCGGCTACGGTTGGGATGAGTTTGGCTATAAACTCTACGACCCGGTGGGAAGAAAGCTCTACAGAAGCAGCGACATGGTGTTCGTCGAGGATCAGACCATGACCAACACTCAGGATTCCGAGACGCCTTCTGAGGCTGAGGAATTGCCTGAGTTAGAGTCATTTCGCTTCGAGCAGTTTCCAGAGGACATCGCAGAGGATCCCATTATGGGGGAGCCAGTACATGGAGTTGCTCCCAACCTTGATCATCAGCCTGCTCATGGTGGTCAAGGTGTCCCTCAGAAGGATGAGCATGCCAGGGAGACAGTTCCTGAAGGGGAGGAGGCTGTTGGTATACAGCCAGCACCAGTGGCTCCACTGAGAAGGAGCGACAGAGATCGTCGACCATCTACGAGATACTCACCGGATGAGTATGTGCTATTGACTGACGGGGGAGAGCCCGAAAGCTTTGCAGAGGCTATGGAAGACGAACACAGGCAGGAGTGGATGGAATCCATGCAGGAGGAGATGAGTTCCTTGTACACTAATTCCACTTATGAGCTGGTGCGGTTGCCAAAGGGCAAGAAGGCTTTGAAGAATCGATAGGTATTTAGAGTGAAGCAGACGGATGATGCTACTCGCCCTCGATACAAAGCGAGGCTGGTAGTCAAAGGCTACGGTTAGCGGAAAGGCATGGATTATGATGAGATCTTTTTGCCTGTCGTCAAGCATTCGTCTATTCGGGTGGTGCTAGCATTAGCAGCCAGTCTCGACTTGGAGGTCGAGCAGATGGACGTGAAGACGGCATTCCTCCACGGTGATCTTGAGGAGGAGTTGTACATGGAGCAGCCAGAGGGATTCTGTAAGAAGGGCAAGTCACATTTGGTCTGCCGGTTGAGAAAAAGCTTGTATGGTCTGAAGCAGGCTCCGAGGCAGTGGTACAGGAAGTTCGAGTCGTTTATAGGGGAGCATGGTTATGCACGGACGACGTCGGACCATTGTGCATTTGTGAGGTATTTTGTCGAGGATGATTTCATTATTTTATTGCTCTATGTAAATGATATGCTATTAGTGGGTCGGAATGCCACTAGGATAGCGGATTTGAAGCGCCAACTGGGCGCAACCTTCTCTATGAAGGATTTGGGCGCAGCGAAGACTATTCTTGGGATGGAGATCAGCCGAGAGAGAGAGAGAGTCTAAGCTGCTACATTTGTCCCAAAAGAAGTACATTCACCGGGTACTTCAGTATTTCGGTATGGACGGGTCGAAGAAAGTGAGTTGCCCCCTTACGGCTCACTTTAAGCTCACTGAGGAGCAGTGTCCATCTACCGAGGACGAAAAGGAAGATATGGAGAGGGTTCCATATGCCTCAGCTGTGAGAAGTCTTATGTATGCTATGGTGTGTACGAGGCCAGACATCGCTCATGCAGTTGGCACAGTTAGCAGGTACCTTTCAAATCCTGGAAGGATACATTGGAGTGCGGTCAAGTGGATTCTACGATACCTTCAGGACACTGCCGATTGGAGACTTTCTTTTGGTGGTGACGAGCCGAAGCTGGTTGGGTATACTGACGCTGATATGGCTGGAGATGTAGACACGAGACGATCGACTTCGGGCTATGTGTTGATGTTTGCTGGAGGAGCGGTATCGTGGCAGTCGCGGTTGCAGAAGTGTGTTGCCATGTCGACGACAGAGGCATAGTACATTACGGCGACGGAGGCTTACAAGGAGTTGCTGTGGATGAAGAAGCTGCTACAGGAAATAGGACTGAAGCAAGAGCAGTATACTTTGCTTTGCGACAGTCAAAGTGCTATTCACCTTGTGAAGAACCAGACATTTCATAGTCGGTCCAAGCACATCGAGACTCGGTATCATTGGATACGGGATGTGGTTGAGAAGAAGGATGCGACGCTTGAGAAGGTTCATACTGATGACAATGGAGCGAACATGCTCACGAAGGTTCTTCCGAGGGGGAAGTTTGAGTACTGCAGGCAGATCGTCGGGATGACGACCTCCTCCACATAGTTGTGAAGGGGGAGATTTGTTGGAGTGGGTGGGGTTCCCACCTATGTGGAGAATACCCCGGAGAGCGACGAGCGTCATCCGTGTGTCGGAGAAGCTTGGGGAGTGCATGGATTTTATTTTGGTATATATGGTAAGGAAATATATGATTGGATTTTCATATTTACTTTGATTATATATTTATGATTGGACCCTTCATATAGTAGCTTTCCATATTATTGGGTTTCCAATTATGGTAAGCTAATTATGATTGGATTTCCATTAAATATATGATTGATTTATATTGGAAGTTTCCATATATATTGGCCTTCCATGTATGGGTTACCAAGGGCTTATAAAAGGGAGATGCATGCTAGTTGTAAAATCATCTCAAAACAAAGAGTGCTTTACAATCTTTGAGAGAGATAGAGGATTAAGGACTATTGTGAAGGAGGAATTGCTTCGAATAATTTTTCGGCATCTCTTGTTCTTCGGAGTCCGCAATCAAATTTTTTTTCTTTCAAATGAGTTGTGGTGATCCGTGTTGGATCGGGAGGAGCTTGTAGAGGGTGTATTCTCTTTATTCCATTAGTGGAGGTTCTTCAGGGTTGGACTCCGATCGTCCCGTGGTTTTTTCCGCAAGGGTTTTTCACGTCAAAAATCTTTGTGTCTGCGATTGTGTTTGACGTTTTTGGTTTGTGTGCTTTTGCTCGGTTCTTTCGCAGGACTTTCTGGTTTGGGAGTACGATTTTCGCGCTTCGTTCCCAACACCTCACCCCCGCTGTCCGTCGTCGCTGCTGTTGCTGGTGGTGGTTGCTGCTGTTGCTGCTGTTGGGGTAGGGGCAGAGCGGAGTGGGGGAGGGGACGAAAGGGGGCGGAGCGGGACGAGGGAGGGGGCGGAACGGGATGGGGGCTCAGGGGCAGTGGTGGTGGTGGTGGTGATGGTGATAGTGGTGGTGGTGGTGGTGGTGGTGGTGGTGGTGGTGATGAACGCGGCAGCAGTGGGGCGGAGGTGGGGGCGTGACCGTGGCGGGGCGAATTTGGGTTTGAGAGAAGACGAGGGTATTTTTGTCATAAATTATCGGTCAAATCCTGTTGATTGTCAAAAGTCATGTTTTCTGTCAGATGTGTGAGTACTTATACATATAGCAAATAATGTGGGTGTACCACATAAATAGGCCATCCAAGTGGGGTATCACTCAAAAATTTTCTTTATTTATTTTTTTTATCTTTCTTTATTCATTTTTATTTATTTTATTGGATTGGATTAGTGTTGTTTTTTTAAAAAACCGGAACACGGACCCCGTAAGTACACTTAAAGATTGTATAGACTTTTAATCTTACATTAAATATCTATAGTTCTACATTAGCAATAAGAATAGTTAACTTTATCTTGAATTTGTTTTTCTTCCAAATTATATAACTTTATTAATTAAAATGGTTCATCTATACTACTATATAATAAAAAAAATTGACTTCACCTTTAATTTTTTCTTCCAAATATGTCTTTACCTAACTTTACTAATTAAAATTGTTTATTAAATTTAATAAGGATAGCTAGATAATTACATATAGAAAAAATATATATAGTTTGCTATTATGATGACTTTTGCTCTTTCCAAGTAAAAATTTTTTTTTAAGGAGGTTAAATTACGTACAAGGTAGCTGCATATATACTAGGTATGGGTGTCAACGGATGCTTATCGGTACGGACAGGACAATATCCGTATCCGAATCCGAATTTTTTTTGTAATATCCGAATCCAATCCGATATCCGAACGGATATCTCTTTTGACACTCCGAATTCGTATCCATCTAGTTTAACGGATATCGGATAATATCCGATCCGATTAGCTAAAAAAATTCGAATGCTAGTATTCGAATATCCGAAATCCGAAATATTAAAAATTTAGTTATTATCCGAATATCCGAAATCCGAAATATTAAAAATTTAGTTATTATCCGAATATCCGAAAACCAAATTCAATTTCTCTACATATTTGACTCATTTCTTCTTCTGTTGTAAATTGAAATTAATATATATTACTATTATATATAAATTATATTATAATTAATTTATGTAAAAGTCAGCTGAGAATAAAATACTTTAATATTCTCTATTAATTGATATATATTACATATACATTATAGTATAATATATATAAAATTTTGGATATCCGAATCCGATATCCGAATTCAATATCCGAAATTTGCAATATAAAGTCGGATCGGATATTAACGGATTCGAATACCTTAATATCCGAATTCGTATCCGAAAATGGATAATATCCGAAAAATATTCGGATATCCGAATCCGATATCCGAAATTTCGAAAAATATCTGAAAGTTCGGATACGGAATCGGATCGGATTCGAATTTTCGACTATTCATTGACAGGTCTAAATTACTAGGATTACATAATACACAACTACATATATATACTATTTAGAAGTTCTGCATGTTTACTATAGTAGAAATAGTAAATATATTAATTCTAATTGCATGTTAACTCCAAAACACAACTCAAAAGTCATCAAACCGGTTCAAAATCCAACTAATCAGATAGTCCGATGGTTTGACCGGCCGGATCGACCGAATTGACTAGGTTGTTCGGATTTTTTGGAAAAAAAAAACAGATTGATATTCAACCAGAACGAAAAAAGTTAGTGGTTCAAGACCGGTTCAATCGGCCGATCCAATTTTAAAGCACTAATTCTGAACTATGCTCATTTATTTATTTATTTTTATTGATTAGATTGAATTGAGAATTTGATAGAGATCAACTTATTTTCCAGTGCAAATTAATTTTTCACCGATGGTTTACAACTAAGCGAGTTTTAAATATGATGTTTAGGTGAAGGGTAGGGGTGTAAACGGGTCGGACGGACACGGACAGTCTACTGTCCGTGTTCGGTCCGAAAATGAAAATGAGTTCGGACGGACGGACACGGACAGTCCACTGTTCGAGTTCGGGCCGGACGGACACGGACAACCACTGTTCGTTAATTCAATCGGACGGTCCGCGGACAAATGAAATATATTACCAAAAGCTATTATTTTATCAAGATACCTTAATAGTTGGTACAAAAAATCAAATTAAAAGAAAATACAATTGAAGGTTACAGAATACAACAAACAATAGTAAAAGGTTAACAAAAATGGAGACCGAACAACAAAAAATTAATGCAAAACCAAAATAATATGACATAATTGATGCAAAACCAAATGAGTCCCCACTATCGGACGGTTCGCGGACAAATTCGGACCGGACATGGATATGACTGTGTCCGGGTCCGCTTTTTAAACGGACCAAAATAAATGTCCAAATTATGTTCGTTAATCAATCGGACGGTCCGCGCTCGAACCATTTATCGAGCCGGACACGTACGGACAACGGACTACTTTGTCCATTTTACACCATTTATCAATCCGACCTTGTTTGTTGAACAGATCCCATTTGAGTCCAATCTCAATTTGGGTTACAACACAAATAAAAGTTTGATGTGTTTCGACAATTCCTTAGTTTTTACACAATTAAAAAAATTAAATAATAAACCTTTAAAAGTGAAGATAATTTATTGAACATGTGTCATTCGAATCTGAATTTAATTTGGATTACAACATAATAAAAATTTGATGTATTTCAACAATTTCTTAGTTTTTTAAACAATTAAGATTAAATAATCAACCGTTAAAGTTGAAGGTATTTAAATCTAAATTAGTATATAAGTGCACTAAAATTATATCTCAGTCCAACCGTAATATGTTATAAATAATATCCATAAGAGTAATGATATGGGGTCACACTTTTCTTAACACACTTCATAGTCACATTAACGTAGCAGTATATTATTGGATATCAAAAAAAAAAATGGAGATAATAATTGACATCCCTTATAAAAGTTTAATAATTTTTAAATGGAGATAATAACGTGGGGCTATAGTAGATATTGTGATACCTGGCAACTATTCGAAGTCGTCGGTGTAGTTTTTGACTCTACCAACGAAGTATTATATATAATCAAATTTATAGAAGTTTCATTTTAAGGCTTATCATGAGTTTTAGTTCAATAAATGGGTAGGATTAATTGAATTATAAATCAGGAAATTAAAAAATATAATATAATATAATATATGAGTTCGACTACATAATGTCACGTCCCAGAACCAGAATACTGGACGGAGGCGGACACAGCTAGCTACGCAATCTCAAAGTACGTTAATACTCTGAAATCACGTATAAGCTGTCAAGACATGGGGGTTACTCTACAAGCCATCAGTCAATTCTAAGGTTTAACAATCCTAGGTATCTCAATCACAGGCAATTACACAAGAGCAAGGAGTACGATCATCATACATATAATAGTAAGGCGTCCCGAACCATATATACATGAATGATCATGAAGTCAGTATCACCGAATTGATGACTAGCTAGAGTATTAGTCGTACATGATAAGGACTAGCTATAGTCTAGAATACACATATCATGTTTATGTCCGTAGGCTACAATATTAAGAAAAATACCAAAACACGAGCTAAACACGTGCTCGGGGCTAAACGTTACAAGAGGAGAATTTACATATCAGTGGAAGAATGAAGAAGAAACCCACTGAGGCGCTCTGGTGCTCCGGCTGGTCACCGTCGAGTAGATGGTGCGGTAGATCCTTCGGGCTCTTCTATCAGAACCTGGCCATGCAAAACCAGTGGGGTCAGACCCCAAATAGCAAGTACCACAAAGGAGGCCGAACTATGAACTTAAACCAGCAATCATAGGCAATCAACAGGGAGAGAAAGCAATAAGTAAATGAGGATCGAGATTCGTGCAGTACCAATGCACTTATCCCGAACATAGGAAGACAATAAGTAAATCATCATTTGACTTAAAGTAAACTGGAGAACATATTAAATAAATAGAACTGGGAAGGTGATATACGATGAGATAACCATGGGACAATTCAGGTAACCAGGTTACAACCCGTAAACCAAACAAGGACCGGGGTTGTAACCCTTCGTCTTAACAGAACTTGGTTTCTCCCACCATTTATCGGCAGGATAAAATAAGAAATCAGGACATGTAACAATCATGTACAAGATCAAGACGAGACTAGACTGAGTAAACTCCATACAACATTCACGGCCAAGCAATAAGTACGGCTTGATACTTTAACTAACTAGGGTTATCACAGGCTTAGTTACTAGCAAGATGCAATGAGAATTCCAAGTCCGGTTACCTGTTTGTTACTACCTGAGTGATCCCAGCAAGAAAAGGAAAAAAATAGCAAGATATAGCAGACACACTGTAGTAAGATAAATGTGTCCTAAGGTACCACACTCGACGGCGGGCAGGAAGTGCACTCATCTCGACGGATAGCAACAAATCCCATGTATATATATATATATAAGGCCGGGACCAAAGGGACAACAGGTAACTGGAAAATTCTCCATGAAATATTTTATCAATCTAGTCATTAACCTAGCCAGATTCAGTATGAATCCCTGACCGTGGTACTCAGGGATCATGCCCTAGACATGATGCAAGACACAACCGGACTAGTAGTTTATACAAGCACAATCATCCACGGTGTCCAGGCCAATGAATTGATTTGTCAAGAGTGGGCCACGACGGGCCACTATCATTATCATTATTACTTATCAAGAGTGTGCCACGACGGGCCACTATCAAGCATGTCAGGGTACCTGTCAAGAGTGCACCACTACCGGTCACTGTCGTGTCATGTGTAGCAGGTCAAGTTATCAAGTCAGGAGTGCACCACGGCGGGCCACTATCAAGTTAGGTTATCATGCCAAGTTATCATGTCAAGTTATCATTCCAAACATATTAAATAAATTCGTGCTTATCAAGTTCATGACAAAAGACGTACATGGCATGAATGTAATAAAACAAATAAAAATATAAAATACAGGACTTATGAGAGAGCCATGCGGCTCAGGCAAAAGCAAGACCATGCGGCTCAGGTGGGACAGGGAGCAGAGCTCATGCGGCTCGGGTAGGGCAGGATCTCATGCGGCCAGGAATGACTGGGAGCGCATGTGGCTGAAATGGGCCGAGTCTCATGCGGCCAGAAGGAATTGGGTCTCATACGGCCCGCAGAGGAGAGGGTATATGCGGCTCAGGATTAATAAATCCCATGCGACCAGGTCGGGGAGAGCACATGCGGCTCGGGGAAGAAGGACATATACGGCAGGAAAGGATGGGGTGCATGCGGCTGGAAATCGCTTGGCCCCATGCGGCCAGCGGAAGGGAGCGCTCATGCGGCTGAATCATGCTATACGGCTTGAAAATCACATGCAGCCCAAAGTCCATGCGGCCAAGAATAAGACTTGTCACATAAAGCTATGCGGCTAAGTCCAGATAGACTCATGCGGTCGGGTCATCATGCGGCTAAGTGGGAAGAGAATTTATGCGGCTGAAATTGCAAGGATATTCATGTGGCTGAGGGCGACTTGCCGCATGAATGTTCATGCGGCTAAGTACTGCCATGTGCCAGAGAACTGTTCTTCTTCTCCAAATTTTCGAGAAGAAGAACACTATGAACCCATGCCTTCTAAGCGGCATAACTCTATCATCCGGAGCCCAAATTCGAACTTTCATAAGTCAAAATGGGGTAGAACGAAATTCTCTACAACATGGAACCGTCAAAACTTAGAAATAACAAGACTAAATAGATCAAAACCCAAGAAATCCGAAAGTGAAATAAACTTAGATTTACAAGAATCTAGTCATGGAAATTAAAAATGCTCAGTACTAAAAAGTGTTAGAATGCTGCAAGGAAGAGAATGGAACAAACGAAATCAAAATCGTCCAACATTTGGCAAGGTGTACTTGCCTCTCTCCAATGGCTAGGGTTTGGTGGAAATGAAATGAATGAGGGTGAATGAGGAGGGAGAGAGAAAATTGGCTTATATAACAAGCCCAAGCAATCTCCACCATCCATTCCTCTCCACTCAATCTAAACCATAAACCTCTCTCATGAGAACCAAACTAAACCAAACCAAACCAAACCAAACCAAGTCAAAGTGGAACCGAACCAAATAAAACCAAGTCCAAGTTAAACTAAGTCATGAAAATCCTATATCTTGGAAAATTTTAAAATATCGCACAAACCGATAAATACGAAATACGGCTCAAATAAACACGTATCCGTATAAAATATCGATACAGTGAGACGGGTCTCACAACTCTCCATACCTTAGAAAAATTTCGTCCTCGGAATTTCCTGAGGCTAGTCGAGCAAGATAACAAAACAAAAGCTCCAGGAAACTCAACAATCTCAATAAATCAAGCAGGGCATATAGTATAGTAAAACAACCAGTAATGTAAGTAAATGCGTAGGCAGTAAATAAATGCACAAGAACAAATACAATCATGATCAAGAAGGGCTGGAGGCATATGGATCAATATGTTTCCTGAGACAGTTGTGTAGAAACCAACGTCCTCGCTGGCCTAAGTTGTCTCCCAAAAGTGGATAAAAGTCAAGCCTCAAGGTAAGTCGATACCAATGACTTAGTTCAAGACATGACTCTACCCAGGACGTGTCATCGTAGCTGAAACAGATGCATGAACTTTATCACCTGTCTCAAGATACAAAGACAGAAGCGACTGGCTGATCGGAATGGACTGACATCTCTGCCTGCATGCTGAGACTGGTCCTCCATAACTGGCCTGACTGAAAAATGCTGAGCTGCCCTCGGCAAAACACGAACAAGATAATCAGAAGGATCAAGAACAGTGCCCTTGAAAGTTGAAGGACACAAGATCAAATCATGGGAACAGGAATGATCAATGATCAAAACAGATATCAAGTCAAGTATCAGGGGTAGAGAATAATCCGAAGGAGATCAATAAGGATAATTGTGATTGAGATATCTAAACATGGTAACCCCCACAAAACTGAAAATTCGAGACCTGCATGGGCTACTACTAAAACCATGTCACGTCCCAGAACCAGAATACTGGACGGAGGCAGACACAGCCAGCTACGCAATCTCAAAGTACGTTAATACTCTGAAATCACGTATAAGCTGTCAAGACATGGGGGTTACTCTACAAGCCATCAGTCAATCCTAAGGTTTAACAATCCTAGGTATCTCAATCACAGGCAATTATACAAGAGCAAGGAGTACGATCATCATACATACAATAGTAAGGCGTCCCGAACCATATATACATGAATGATCATGAAGCCAGTATCACCGAATTGATGACTAGCTAGAGTATTAGTCGTACATGATAAGGACTAGCTATAGTCTAGAATACACATATCATGTTTATGCCCGTAGGCTACAATATCAAGGAAAATACCAAAACACGAGCTAAACACGTGCTCGGGGCTAAACATTACAAGAGAAGAATTTACATATCAGTGGAAGAATGAAGAAGAAACCCACTGAGGCGCTCTGGTGCTCCGGCTGGTCACCGTCGAGTAGATGGTGCGGTAGATCCTTCGGGCTCTTCTATCAGAACCTGGCCATGCAAAACCAGTGGGGTCAGACCCCAAATAGCAAGTACCACAAAGGAGGCCGAACTATGAACTTAAACCAGCAATCATAGGCAATCAACAGGGAGAGAAAGCAATAAGTAAAGGAGGATCGAGATTCGTGCAGTACCAATGCACTTATCCCGAACATATAAAGACAATAAGTAAATCATCATTTGACTTAAAGCAAACTGGAGAACATATTAAATAAATAGAACTGGGAAGGTGATATACGATGAGATAACCATGTGACTATTCAGATAACCAGGTTACAACCCGTAAACCAAACAAGGACCGGGGTTGTAACCCTTCGTCTTAACAGAACTTGGTTTCTCCCACCATTTATCGGCAGGATAAATAAGAAATTAGGACATGTAACAATCATGTACAAGATCAAGACGAGACTAGACTGAGTAAACTCCATACAACATTCACGGCCAAGCAATAAGTACGGCTTGATACTTTAACTAACTAGGGTTATCACAAGCCTAGTTACTAGCAAGATGCAATAAGAATTCCAAGTCCGGTTACCTGTTTGTTACTACCTGAGTGATCCCAGCAAAAAAAGGAAAAAAATAGCAAGATATAGCAGACACACTGTAGTAAGATACATCACTCGACGGCGGGCTGGAAGTGCGCTCATCTCGACGGATAGCAACAAATCCCATGTATATATATATATATATATATATATATATATATATATATATATATATATATATATATAAGGCCGGGACCAAAGGGGCAACAAGTAACTGGGAAATTCTCCATGAAATATTTGATCAATCTAGTCATTAACCTAGCCAGATTCAGTATGAATCCCTGACCGTGGTACTCAGGGATCATGCCCTAGACATGATGCAAGACACAACCGGACTAGTAGTTTATACAAGCACAATCATCCACGGTGTCCAGGCCAATGAATTGATTTGTCAAGAGTGAGCCACGACGGGCCACTATCATTATCATTATTACTTATCAAGAGTGCGCCACGACGGGCCACTATCAAACATGTCAGGGTACTTGTCAAGAGTGCACCACTACCGGTCACTGTCGTGTCATGTGTAGCAGGTCATGTTATCAGGTCAAGTTATCAAGTCAGGAGTGCACCATGGCGGGCCACTATCAAGTCAGGTTATCATGTCAAGTTATCATTCCAAACATATTAAATAAATTCGTGCTTATCAAGTTCATGACAAAAGGCGTACATGGCATGAATGTAATAAAATAAATAAAAATATAAAATACAGGACTTATGAGAGAGCCATGCGGCTCAGGCAAAAGCAAGACCATGCGGCTCAGGTGGGACAGGGAGCAGAGCTCATGCGGCTCGGGTAGGACAGGATCTCATGCGGCCAGGAATGACTGGGAGCGCATGTGGCTGAAATGGGCTGAGTCTCATGCGGCCAGAAGGAATTGGGTCCCATGCGGCCCGCAGAGGAGAGGGTATATACGGCTCAGGATTAATGAATCCCACGCGGCCAGGTCGGGGAGAGCACATGCGGCTCGGGAAAGAAGGACATATGCGACAGGAAAGGATGGGGTGCATGCGGCTGGGAATCGCTTGGCCCCATACGGCCAGCGGAAAGGAGCGCTCATACGGCTGAATCATGCTATGCGGCTGGAAAATCACATGCAGCCCAAAGTCCATGCGGCCAAGAATAAGACTTGTCACATAAAGCTATGCGGCTAAGTCCAGATAGACTCATGCGGTCTGGTCATCATGCGGCTAAGTGGAGAGAGAATTTATGCGGCTGAAATTGCAAGGATATTCATGCGGTTGAGGGCGACTTGCCGCATGAATGTTCATGCGGCTAAGTACTGCCATGCGCCAGAGAACTGTTCTTCTTCTCCAAATTTCCGAGAAGAAGAACACCATGAACCCATGCCTTCCAAGCGGCATAACTCTATCATCCGGAGCCCAAATCCGAACTTCCATAAGTCAAAATGGGGTAGAACGAAATTCTCTACAACATGGAACCATAAAAACTTAGAAATAACAAGACTAAATAGATCAAAACCCAAGAAATCCGATAGTGAAATAAACTTAAATCTACAAGAATCTAGCCATGGAAATTGAAAATGCTCAGTACTAAAAAGTGTTAGAATGCTGCAAGGAAGAGAATGGAACAAACGAAATCAAAATCGTCCAACATTCGGCAAGGTGTACTTGCCTCTCTCCAATGGCTAGGGTTTGGTGGAAATGAAATGAATGAGGGTGAATGAGGAGGGAGAGAGAAAAGTGGCTTATATAACAGGCCCAAGCAATCTCCACCATCCATTCCTCTCCACTCAATCTAAACCATACACCTCTCTCATGAGAACCAAACTAAACTAAACCAAACCAAACCAAACCAAGTCAAAGTGGAACTGAACCAAATAAAACCAAGTCCAAGTTAAACTAAGTCATGAAAAATCCTATATCTTGAAATTTTTTAAAATATCGCGCAAACCGATAAATATGAAATACGGCTCAAATAAACACGTATCCGTATAAAATACCGATACAGTGAGACGAGTCTCACACATAAAGTGTACTAGTTTCTCTTTAGCTGCTTGAAAAAAATAAAAAAATAAGATGCATGTAACCCGACCTTTCTTCATGGTCGAGTTTTAGAAATTAGGAGCTCATGAGCTCCTACTAGATTTTTGATAATATATTTGTTTGGCATGATGTAATTTAATAAATTCAAATTTTAGAATACAAGATAATTTTTTTACGAAATAATCTCATTTTAAATTCTAAACATGAAGTTAATTTGGACACAAGGTACATATGTAATTCATTGAATTTTGAAATAATAGCTTATTTATTCAACTTTTGTGCAAAATATTGAAAGTTGAGATACCACAGTGCTATTTTTATTTCTCATAGCCATGTTAACTAAAAAATAATGGGACAAACTCATAAACTCCAATATACCAAACTTAAGTGGTTCTTTTGGTTACCGAAAAGTGGTATAAGATCCTGACTGGATGACAAAACATCAGTGGATCGAGCCACGGAGATATATTATTTTTTCTATTTATTTGGTTGGAGTTGGAAACGGTGGACCTAAAAGACATGCAATGCAGCGTGTACTAAAAGTCTCGTGCGCATTGTCGAGCATCTATGAAAAAAACTCCAATACACATTAAATAAACATATCAATAGGTATGTCGTAAGCAAAAACAGAAGTATAGAGAGATATTTATCAAGTATAGTTTATTTGAGACTAAATCATTTTTTTTTTCAATTTTCTTTTATGGAAGTGATGATTAGATGACAATATTAAAATCAGTCCGTCTAACCAGACCGAGAGAGCACCGCGGTTCAAACTGGCATTACGGTTCCTCCCTCGATCAAAGAAGACTTTTTTTTCTTTCATTTTTTCAAAATAGTTGGTATCAAATAAAAGTCGATCGTAACGTCTCAGGGTTATTGCGATATGTCTTTGTTCCCTTGTGCTCACCTTGCAAATAGGGTTTGCTTCTTCCAACTTCTTATTGGGAGGGAGCAATCCAAGTCCAAATGTCTCCCTCATCCTTTTGTGGATTCTTCTTCCATACATCTTTTTCTCTCCTTCTTATCCTCTTCTCCTGATCCTCTCCTTTTCCATCTCATCCCTTCTCAATTGGCTCTCCTTCCATGTATGATATTACCAAAGACACGATATATCTTGTCCCAAGACAAATCGAACAACCGTTAAGAGTCCAAAATATTGAGGAACAAAAAATAAAAATAAAAATTATAACTTTTTGTAGTATTTTAAATATTAGTGCTCATACCATATAACATATAATTTACTAGTTAGGTTGCTTTTTGCTTATACCTTATATTTAAAAAGTCATGGAAATAAGACTTTTCAGTTTAATATATATATATATATATATATATATATATATATATATATATATATATATAGTTTTGAAGCAATTGGTACTTGTGGAGAACTCGTCTACACTGAGGCTTGAACTCCCGACCACTTGGGCCGCATGCATCTCTCTTAACCACTACGCTAGAGGTCATTTACAATATATATATATATATATATATATATATATATATATATATATATATATATATATATATATATATATATATATATATATATTTTGCAAATAAAATATATATATATTGCAAATGAAATATATATATATATATATATATATATATATATATATATATATATATATATATACACTAGTCATAATCCGTGCCCATCGGGCACGGTTCATTTAAGGTATTTTCCCTCAAAATCTTGGACCCCCAATTTTAAACGAACAATAATAATTATGAGGTCCCCATCAAAATATTAAATCCCAACCACTGCTGGATGTGAATTTTTTTTGGATTTTCCATAAAATTCCACTCTCAATAATGCTCATCCACAATCATTATGAGTGCAAATCCCACTCTTTGGATTCCCCATAAAATTCCACTCTCAATAATGCTCATTCTCCATAAAATCCCACTCTCAATAATGCTCATCCACAACCATTATGAATGCAAACCCCACTCTTTGGATTCTCCATAAAACTCCACTCTCAATAATGCTCATCCACAACCGTTGATTCACCAAGATTAAATCCCAACCACTCTTTATCTTGACACAGTCAGCCCTAGGATTCAAAAACCTTTGTGTTTTGTATATATATATATATATATATATTTTTTTTTTTTTTTGTATATATATATATATATATATATATATATATATATATATATATATATATATATATATTCTCCTCTAATTTGGGAGGTTGGGTTGTTATATTCGGATCTAATTTTGATTCTTTCTTGATCCTTATTGTAGACCGACGACCGAACTTTAGGGATCATCTGCGACCTCACCCTGTGAGGTCACGCTGTGTCAGAAGGATTGCCTTAAATATATGAGGGTTGTCCAAGTCCGAACAAAAAAAAAAATACAAATATATATTAATTTCTGGCAAAACTTCAGCCAATACAAAAACAAAGTTACTTAACTTGATGCTTAGCGGCACAAGAGTACTCCATATAGTCAGAGTAGCAGTAACTATGCTGACTGCATATCTATGCTATTTTTCTCGCCACAAGCATTGTATCCATACATGCGTGTTCTTCCAGCCATGAACATCAGTGACATGTGAGAGCCACCAATTCTTCGCGTAAAAGAGGATGTGGATGAGGAGGAGAAGCACAAGTTTGAAAAATAATTGGAGGGACCACGGAGACCTATCCACTGGAAAAAAAAAAGAGTGGTGAATAAGACTGGAAAAAAAAAAAAAAAAGGGAATAAGACTGGCTTGGATTTACTCACTGAAAGTTAGTTTTGAAAGCGATTCAAAAGTTTTGGGACAGCTTTTTGCAGCGGTTTCTAATTGGATGATGCTACATGGATTGGGTCCTGACCCCGCAGCCACGTGTTGGTCCCTCGTTGGATGGGGGCCAAAATTTCTAGGATGGGCTCCGAAGATTTGAGGGAAAGGAAAATGGGAGAAGGACACGTCGGCACGGACACAACCGCGATCACCTCCTTAGTCTCATATTATGTACACATAATTAGTTATCAATTTGACATGCGACAACAATATTGTAACAAACGTCGTCACTGAAAATACAAATATCGTCGCTAAAATTATTTCATTGGTGACGATTTAGTCTTGTGACTTGTGAACAGGCTCAAATGCACTGGTAGTACTCCAACTTGGGGCACTTTAATATTGAAGTGCTCAATGTATAATTCTTTACAATAAAATGACTAACGTTCAATTAACAAATAGAAAAAAGTACATGTCGTCCCCTTCCGTCTAATCTTTTCACATAATGTTAACGGCGGGGCCGCAACATAAGAAGAGGAGCTTCGCGAGGGCTTGCCCTCCCCCCGGCGACGACGAAGCCGAGGGCAGAGGCCATGCGGAGGACGCGCGAGAGGCAGAGCTCACGCCAGAGGACACGACTGGCGACGGCACGGAGGCGGCGGTTGACGCAGGCGGCCACCGAGACGACGCGGGAGTCGAAGTTAATCGAGCGGAAGACGAGCAGGAAGATGTTTTGTGAATGATTGGACGGAAGGGGATGGTAGGTACTTTTTCTATTTGTTAATTGAACGTTAGCCATTTTATTGTAACGAATTATATATTGAGTATTTTAGTATTAAATTGCCTTCAGTATTAAATTGCCTCAAGTTGAAGTTGTTGGAGTTTGGTCTCTTCCTATGTGATTTTTAGTCCCACATCGGCTAGGCCAAAGGAGTTTTATCTCTATATAATAGCTTTCCTATTTTAGAGATGCACATGTGGTGTGGAGGTGCACATGGGTGTGCCATGTGGGATTATTTTTCTAATGGGGAAAGGACTAAATAAACAATAAAAGCATTCATGCTTTTTGCTCTTGGGAAATTTATTTTCATAGGAGCTAAGCCCCATAGGGGCTTAGCGACTCGGACTCAGACTCGGGCTCATGGGCTCATGAGGCGTAATGTGGCGTTTTGTTGGCGCACTTTCCACTTAGCACGTCAGCATCGTCGCTAGGCGCATAGTGCGCTTTAGTTGCGCTGGTTGCGCAGTGTGCGCAGTTCAGTGCGCGCTCTGTCGCGCAAAGTGCAAGGAGCGCTGGGTGTGTGCGCAGTTGGCAGCAGAGCGTGCGTTTACATGTTCTGGACGATTGCTACATGTTCGGGGTGGTTATTACCACGTCCCTAACTTTGTGGCAACCGACCAATTGCTGCAGGGCCTATATAAGACATCCTCTCTCTCAAGGCTCATTACAGAAAAGAAAGAGAAGCCACCAGAAAGTTTACGAAGTGTTCTTTAGCACAAGTAAACATAGATTTCAGACGTGTTCTTTAACACAGTTCTGATCTGCAGCCTTCGAGAGAGAGAGAAAAGGCGCCGCACCAGCATTGCTTTTGCACGGAAGTTCGTGTCCATCCGAGAAGTCAGAAGAGTATGAGTGTTCCAAGTTCTCCGACGAACTTGCTGGTTCCTGGAAGCTGTTCGTGTAAGGCGAATAAAGCTTTGAGCAACGGTGATCATTCACCCCAGCAGGAGTTCTTCCATCTTTCGCCAGTCACCTTCTTCGTTGCTGCCAGTAACTCTGATTGTATCTTCTTTTTAGAAGTACTACGATCTGATTGCTGTGATTACGAAATCTTTTTAGATTCTCGTAATACCATAGCGATATCTTTTTAGATCTTCGTTATACTTGCGCAACCTTCCTAGAAGTGTTGTGTTGGAACATTGTTTTTACAATTGTTTCATATTCTCAGTTTTTCATCGAAAAATTGTGCCCCGGTATTAACAGAAGTACCACCCGTGCATTTGAGCCGGTAAAAGTTCAGTAGTGATACAGTTGCCCTCCTCTTTCTTATTGACCAAGGACCATCTTTTTCTTTTGTTACAGCAACCAAACCCATCGTTAGTCTCCGATTATTAGCATCCGTCGGCTAGTAGCTAAACCGTAGGATTACATTGTTCTCGATTTTGTTTCCGCGCGCATTCTCAATCTTAGGATTATTTACTTTTTGGTTATTACATAATATTCAAAATTTACTTTTATTAGGTTTTCATATTGTCTCGAAGATGATTGGATCTCTTCTTGACGGGACTTGGGATGACCGTTATAGTTTGTTGTTCAGTGTTGTAAAAGTAGCAATCAATTTATGTGTAAAATTGGTCCGGTCCGACTAAAACTGATTTTTTAAAGAGCCGACGAATTTTTTTTCCAAAGTCAAAGTTCAACCAGTGAATCGGCCGAACCGGTTCACAACTAAACCGACCAATTTTGCTTTTTTTTTTAAAAATCAGAAAAAAAAAATATCGTGTAAAATTTGGACCATTTTATTCTTGGTTTGGTTTTGATAGACCTTATAGTTGTAAAATTAAACCAAACTAACATACTAAGAACCAAACCAAACAAAAGTATAAACAAACCAAGTCTATTTGAATTCTAGTTGAACCCTCGTCCGACCTATACAAAAAAATTCGGTTCGATCATCGGTCCGATTTTTAAAACATTAGTTTATTTAGGTCTCCGTAGTATTCAAAATTTATAATTAGTAATAGGGTCTCGTATAATATTCAAATTTTGTGTTTACGTCTCCATTTTGACGGTCATCCCAAATACACCGTCCAGATGAGACCAAAGTTATATTCTCGACAATATGAAGACCCAGACACAAATTTTAAATATTATAAAACTAAACAACCCTCTATTTATATCAATCCAGTTTTAGCCTATATGCATCAAAATTTCTCGTATATCTTGTTCAGGAGGTGGTGATGGCGAGTTCTTTCATTTTTGTACTTCTTGTCGAAATTTCAACTAGTTGCATCTTATAAACAGTACATTGATAGTAATTTTGGGCTGGCTATATCTAGACATTTTCCTTGCCACAAGCACCAAACCTCTACCACATTTCCAGCCACCAATTCTTCACGTATTATATACTAATGGATAATCCGTACCATAGTGGCACAGACACGAATCCGGCCTTCTCGACGTAGGCGTGCAGGCACCGGACCAGCGTCAGAGAGTTCCGAACGGAGACGCGGCCTCCGAACCCGGCCTTCTCGACGTAGGCGTGCAGGCACCGGGCCATCACCAGGGACCCAAGCCCGGCGGAGGCAGACACGGCAAAGACCACGGTGGTGGCGTTCGGGGCGGCGTGGGGCCTCATGGAGGCGAAGACGCGCAGGGCCGTCGCGGGGCGTCCGAGGGCGGCGAGGTCCGAGACGGCGACGGTCCAGGAGACGACGTCCATGTGCGGCATTCCGTCGAATACCCGCAGGACGTGGTCGGCGGAGCCGCGTCGGGAGTAGGCGGTGAGCAGGAAGGTCTGTACGAAGGGGTCGGACCGGAATCCGAGGAGGAGGGCGTGTGCGTGGAGCGACCTGGTGGCGGCGGCGGCGGTGGTGGTGTTGAGCAAGGAAGAGAAAGTGTGGGTGTTGGGAGGGACGCGGCGGCGAAGCATTTGGGAGTAGATGGAGAGTGAGTCGGCGGAGATGGCGATGGCGGTGTTGAAGGAGAAGGGGTTGGGGTTGGTCATGGCGGAGAAGAGGGAGACGACGAAGGAAGGGTCGGCGTCGGCGGCGCAGTGGAGGAGGCTGCTTGCGACGAAGGGGTTGCGGAAGAGGCCGGCGACGGCGGCGTGGGCGAGGATGGAGCGGAGGAGGCGGAGGGAGGGGCGGTGCAAGAGGAGCTGGAGGCGGGGGTGTTGTTGGAACAACCGGTTGCTCCGCACCCAACATGGGACCTCCTCCTCTCTTATAGAGAGAGGGACAATTTAGTCCTTTCATCATCGTTGAACCAAAGCACATGGGTCGGACCAAAAATCCACTGTGCTTTATATTATAGATGAGGTTGTGGATTGAAGTTTGTGGTATTTACGCAAAAAAATGATAAATGTGAAAAATTTTGTGGTATTTACGCATTCTCATACCATTCTGGAACACTTCTCTTTGTAAACTTCTCCAATGGTACGAGAATAGCTACACGCAATCTGGAACACTTCTTCTAATCTCTATACCATAAAGCAGAAGAGAATCAAAATATACAATAAACTGGCGAGACATTTTAGCAAATGTTCATATTCAAAATATAGAAACTAGTATATAATTCACTTTTTTTATAACAAAAATTAGCAAATGCTTTTTTTTGTATGGAACAAATAAAATTTTAAGATATACCACCACTATTTAACCAAAATTTTGGCTGATTCACAAAAGAATGTGTACAATTGCTATTTTTTTAGAATATTGAAGTTATATGCTAGTTTCTATATTCGAATGGGAGCATATGCTAAAATATTCCTAAACTGACTTACTAATTAATTTTATCAAAGTGTATGATAAGTTCGGTTCGCTAAATAACTTTTTAAGTGTACAATAAGTTTGGCTCGCCGAATAAATTTTGGTGCATGAATAATTTCTCGTGCATGGGAAGTAGACAACTTCTAAAGATTAGAGGGACCGTGGTGACCAGTGTTTTAAAAATCGGATCGGACCGGCCGGTTGAACCGGTCAACCCGTGAACCAGTAATTTTTTTAGACTTGTTTAATACTAACCCACTATTTTTTTCTTTTTTTCAAATATCGGTTTCTTTTATGTAACCCAGTCGATCCGGCCGGTTAGACCACTGAACCGTCTGATCTGGTTGTGTTTTAAACCGGTCTGAACCTGAATTTTCCAATTCGACTTTTTTTGGAGTTAGCTTTTGACTTTTAGTTTAGATGTTACATGCAGTAAAAGTTTATATGTTTGATTCTTGATTAATTTTAGCATATGTAGTATATGTGTAGTTGTATACTATGTAATATATTCAAATAAAATTATAAGTCTATAAAATTGGTCCAATCGAATTAAACAACTAGTTGAACCGATTTGAGCCAATTCACTGTTTGCATCGGACCAATCTTCGGTCCGATTTTTAAAACATTGGTAGTGAGTCAATTAATTGAATACCCATTTCGTGATGGACATTGGATTCTCAAGTTTTTTTTCCCAGTAATCCATCAGTTAAAAAAATGAAACCTGTTCGAGTAATGATCAAACCTTCGATATATTGTGACTATGATTATCAAAACATCTCAAACCCTTTTATATAATAAAAGCTTACTAATACAATCGCGAACCAAAAATCTAAGCTAGAATGGACTGGAGTGGATTAGGATAGACTAATTATAGATTAACTAAAAAAATACCAAAAAAAATTATACATGAAAAAAACAAACCAATTTTTTTTGGGGGGTGGGTTTTTGTGTCCACCCTTGAATACAATATCACGTCGACTTCTTGACTCAAAAAGTTGATTACTTGCATTTCTCAATAGCTATATACAAAAATTATAACAGACATCACAAAAAAATCAAACCCTTCACTAGAAATCTCTCACCTAGCAACGACTATCCTTCGATTATGATGATGACCATCTCGACTTGACAGAGTAGGCGATTTTTTTTCAGAAATCATTCGTATGTTCTTTCTTATACATCATTCCCATGTCTTGAAACGCAAGAATCTAAAATCACCAATCATTCCTCTTTCTTGTAAACCTTTTAAAAAAAACTATGTCACGTCCCAGAACCAGAATACTGAAGAGTGGGGGACAGACACAGCTAGCTACGTACATTGAAGTGAATCCCACCTCGCAATACGGTCACGGCTGTCTAGATGCATGAGGGTTTACTATAAGCCAATAGTCTCTTAGGGTCAAGAACAAGCCTAGTGTCTCAATTTCAAGCAAGCAAGTAAATATAACAAGATGGTAGATCATCAAACATATAAAGTAAGGCGTCCCATACATTATATATTCAGATGATCATGAAGCTAGTCATACAAAATGCGAAGACTAGCAAGAGTTTAAGTCATACATGTAAGCCCCCTGAATTTCAGGGTTTATTTTTATTTTTCTGAATGAATTATTTTCGATAAATATATTATTATTTAATTGTTTAGATCATTAATGTACCTTTCCGTAGCTTTGACTTCTGGAGCGTCAGGGATACCAATCTCTGTAAACTCTCTTCATAGGTTTTGAAGTAAGCAAGATTATCTTCCTGTTGATATATCGTGTCCCACTTGAACTCGTTCCCTTGTGTTCTTTTTGTATCACGCAAGTTCGGGTCAACTTAGGCCAATTAATCGTTGAATAATTATTCCCACTTTTATTTTTGACCTTCGTTTGCACGTCACCGTGACTTTTAATTTAGGAGCACCAGACCAGTCGTTTTCTCGGAACCAACTTCTCATGAATGATCTACTCGAGACGCTCTCCACCCATGACCTTCGTGTCCCACTCAGACACTTCATTTTGTGCTTCATTTTCTTCGCACAACTTCCGGGTCAATTTAGGCCGATTTATTATCTACCGTGAAACCTGATTTAAATTCCAATTTAATTTCAGGACCCGACATCGATCCAGTCTGTCAACCCGAAGTATGGACGTGGCCCACATGAAACCTACTACCCACATGAAACTCGTGTCCCATTTATTGGAGTCCCCGCATATTAGTTATTTGCCCATTATCATAAATACATATTTAATTCAATTATTGCACCATGTCCGATTTCGACCCGACCCGGCTCGACCGAACCTGAACCCAAGCTCCGTATTGTTCCATCGTGACTGCCCATACCCCCACTGATAAATATCCCTCTCTCTAAAAATATCTTATTTTTCTCTCTCCTTGTATATATATACATATATATATACTTATATATATTTCTCTCTTTCTCTCTCTTCTCTCCTACACACCTACACCTCTCCCCTCTCCCATCAGGACAGCCCCCATGTGTGGCCGACATCTCCCCCCCCTCTCTCTATACTTTTCTCTCTCTATCTCTCTTTATACATATATATATATATATACCTACATATATATATATATATAAACATATATCTAATTCTCACACTCTCTCCCTCACTTTACACCTACACTCACACACACCCCCTCCCCTCTCTCTACCAGCACACTCACCCCCCTTAGCCGACTTCCCCTCTCTCTCACTAAAATATCTTTTTCTCATTCTCTCTCTCTCTTTCTATTTATATCTATACACACACTCATGCATACATATCACTCTCTCTCTCTCTCTCTTTCTCTCAACACACACAACACACCATCACCCTCACCACAGCCGACAGCCCCCCCCATGGCCGAGCAACACACCACCACCACCACAAACACCCACAGCCACCTCCCTCTTCTTCTCCTCCTCCTCCTCTATTATTATCATCTTCCCATCACCCTCACCATCATCTTCCCATCACCACTACCACATCTAACGCCACCACCTCCACAAACTACCGCACGGCCACCACCCCCGGCCGCCGTTTCCGGCCAGGCGAGCCCTTCCCCATGCGACCATACAGCAGCAGCAGCTGCGACAACAACGCAGCAGCGGCGTGCGTAGCCGCGCGCGCACGCGCGGATGCGTGCGTGGCCGTGCGCCACCACGTGGCCGGCCCGCACCACCGCGAGCTCCCCCACCGTCCAGCGACCTTCGACGAGCCACCCCGTGGCCAATGCCCGCTTTCCCGACGAGCCAAATAGGCGATTCGTGCATTTACGTCGAAATCCCGTCGACGCGCGCGGAGGAAAGTTTCAGAAATTGTATTTCGGGACAGCGAGTTCGTACGTATTTTTTGGGAGATCCGACCGTTGGATCGGCGATTTCTTTGCTCCGTCGCAATCTCGGTATATCCATCTTCACTCCTGTCAATTTTCGTCCGTTAATTTTGTCGTTTGTTACCCTAAAACTGGCCACCAAGTTGACACTTTCAATTGAACTATTTTTGGACAGTTTCGTGGAGCCGACTTCGTCAGCTCGTAACTTCGCTGTCGCAGCTCCGTTTGTGCACCGTCAGTTCCGGTGCACAGCTGGTATAACCATCTTCCTGCCTCCTTTAGGTTTCGTTTCATTATAAGCACGTTCGGTTTGGTCGAATTCGACGCCAAAGTTGGCCGTCCGAATTCTTTAAATTGCACTTGTAAAATTCTATTTTTGAACCCGGGACTCCGGATTCAATTTATGACACCACCAGTAGACTCGTGGCGTCGTTCTGGCATGTTTTCATATAAAATTTGCTTGATTTGGAGAACGTGGGTCCTGACACGCATTTCGGTGCAAAGCGGGTCCCACTTTTCGGGTCAACGGGTCACTTTGAGATCGACTCATCGGAATCCACTTTCGGATATACCGTTGAGTTCGTATCGTCATTCTGGACTCGTCGACATATAATTTGCTGAGTTTTGAAGACATTTACTCTGACACGCATTTTCGTGCAAACCGGATATCAAGTGTCGCGTCAACGTATCATTTTGAGATCGGCACATCGGAATCCTATTTCGGACATACCGTTGGGTTCGTATCATCATTCTGAATTCGTGGACATATAATTTGCTAAGTTTTGTAGACTTCTATCCTGACACATTTTTCGGTGCAAAGTGTGTCCAACGGCGGACATCATTTTGATCCGAAATTACCGTTTTGTCCTTGTATCCAAATTGGACTTATGGGTAGGCTATCCTAGCTGATTTGACCGTTCTGGACACGTTGGTGATATTTATTTTATCATCCGACAACATCTGTAGATTTTGATTATGTATTATCCTTAATTTATAATTAATTATTTTTCTAGATATTGTTACTTTCTGGTTTTGAATTTTTATATATATTTTAATTGCTGTAAAAATCTGGGAAAATTGTATTTAAATACTATGTTAATTTAGATAATTTATTATAATTTTTCCAGTATTTAATAAGTACTTTTGGTATTTTATAAAAATGGGAAAATAGAACTCATTTTCAGGATACGTGTGTTTGTTGATTTTTAATAAATATTTATGAGGGTTTATAAATCCCAGAAAAAAATTAGTATAAATTTCTATAATTAACGAGGATCATTTTGATACTTTATTTTATATATATTTAAGCTTTTTGTCTATCTCAAAAATTGTTGGAACTTAGTGTACAGTTTGATTTATTTATTAAATAATTACGACTTTCAATATTTTGTGTTATTTTGAGTTATAGGCGTATTGGATCTCACCCCTCCACTAGTGTAAAGACCCTAGGAAGTTAGTTTGTGTATAGTGGCACTCCACATTAGACTTTTATGCTAGGTCCCCACTTAGCTAGTATCCAGTTAGGAGTCGTATCTCACCACTAGTGATATCTTGATCATAGCTTAGAACTGAGTTTGTATATCACTATTGACAGGATACCAGATATCTATATCTTCGTACTAGTATTCTTGCTTTGCTCGAGGCAAGTACATCTACAAACTCATTTACTGTCTTTTAATGCTAGAACATGTATTAACCGAGGTAGCAAGTTAAATCTTCACATGTTACATTAATTTAGTCCCTACCATGCTTAGGACAGTTATCATATCTTCACATGCTTCTTACTGGTTCCCCGTACATGTTTCACTATGCTTATATCTGCCCGAGTATTCACATGTTTTACTGCTCTCAGTACTTTCACCTGTTTTACTGCTATTAGTACCTACCGTGCTTTATACCGATCCCAGTATCTCTCACATGTTAGAATATGGGTTATGGGAAAACTGATAGTTGAGTACGTGATCATGCCCCTCTACAGTACCGAGCAAAGTTTCATTTTATATGTTACTGCGCCGTAGGCCTTACTCTCAAAGCTGTATTTGTACGTGTGTACATCTATCGCCTTTACACTTGTACGGAAGTACATTTCATTATGTGCCTCAGCACATTGTACATCTATTGACCGATCACGTACTTGCTACAGTTTTAAACATTACATATACATCTGTCTCTATGACATATGTATCCTTGCCATGATAGATTATGAGATATACCATGATTCCAGATTGCCATGTTCCCTGTGTTACTATGATATTGTGATCCCAGTTGTACCATGAGACCATGTTCCTGGTATTTCCTGTTTTATAGACTTATCACACCATGTTTCTTGTTGTACATCTCTTTCATTATATGTTCAGTATTTTAGTTGTAGAGGTTGTACTTGCTCCCGTCCTGACAGGATAACGTTGTAGGTATACTTTTCGAGAAGGAAACGCTATGTGTTACATATTATGGTACTGCATTGAGGACCTAGCCTTAGCTCCAGAAGAGGCCCCAGCGGGGAACCTTGCTTAGTTATTTTTCTTGTGTTTTGAGACTGAGACTTTGGTATGTTCTTATATTTGGATACTGGACTTTGTCTCCAGTTAGATACTTGGAAGTGTATTATTAAGTCTGTGCTTGTTTACCTTCGCTTATAGATGCTGTGTTGTGATGAACATTTAAATATGATTTTAGAACTGTTAGTATCTTAGATCATTTATTGTCTATTCTTAGAACAGCTTACTGCGCTTTAACTAAGCGTAGGCTGGACATGGCTCGGCCCGGCCCAACAATTTAGGTAACGGGTCGTGACAATACATGATCAACCCTAGGATTTGTTAATCATTTTACAGCCATTAGGCAGACATGAATGTAAATTCAATACGAGCTAACACTTGTTCCACCGCCAAATGCCTCAAAAGAATAATTTTACAATAGAGTGGGAGAGCAAAATAAAATCCACTCGTTGTCAGGGTTGCGCCTAGTGTTCGCCATCTGGCTGGAAAGCTGGAAGATCCTCGGGTCCTACTCCAAAATCTGGCCATACAAAACCAGCTGGGTCAGACCCCAGAAAGAGCAAGTGCCATAAGGGAGGCTTCACTTAAGAACAAAACCAGCATATATATTAGCATATGAGTCATAAAGGATAATAAAAGACATAAGTTAGGAAAAACAAGGTGATAACGATAAGACAACTAAGGGACTATTCCGGTAGCCAAGTTACAACCCGTAAACTAAATAAGGACCGGGGTTGTAACCCTTTACCTGAACAGAGCTTAGTCTCCAACCAATTATCGACAAGAGTAAACATAAACAGTAAAGTGCTGAAGTAACCATAGACTGGATTTGCTTAGATAAGACTTGACTGGACTCCATTCATCATTCACTGCCAAACAATGAGTACGGTTTGATACTTTAACTAATTAGGGTTATCACAAGCCTAGTTACTAGCAAGATGCAATGAGACGTTCCAACAGCCACAAGCCCTGCAGTCTTAATCCAGGTTATCCGGTCACAAGTTGAGAGAGTTGGATTAGGTGACTTAGAGGTGCAACACATGACAGTGTGCTGGAAATGTGTCATACTCGACGGCAGGCTACAAGTCCAATTAGAGCGCCTAGATAACGGGACTGCCTGTAGCTGGGAAATCTTTTTATGGATTACTTGATCAATCTAGTCTTTATCCTAGTCAGATTCAGTATGAATCCCTGACCGTGGAAATCAGGAATTCATGTCCTAGACATGATACGAGACGAGACAAGTAGCTTATACAAGCACAACCATCCACGGTGTCAAGACAAGGGTTACTTAGCAAGTCAAGATAGCCGTCGCAACATCGTATCAAGATTTATCATTTTAGGTTACTTATCAAAATTACTTATCAAGTCAAGAGTGCATCACAATGGACCACCATCAAGAATTATCATGTCAAGGTACTTGTCAAGAGTGCACCACGGCGGGTCACTATCAAGGATTATCATGTAAAGTCATAATGTCATGTCGTGTTTATGTAAGTGCACCACAACGGGTCACTGAACATGTAGTTTTCATCACTTAGTTGTGTTCAGATTATCATATCAATATTGCTTGTCTAGGGTGCGCCACAATGGGCCACCATCAAGAATTATTATTCCATTAACATGTCATGCTCACATCGTGTTCATGTCGAGTTCATATCGAAAAGGCGTAAGGATATAAAATGGAAGAATACAAAGAATCAAAAAGGGGGATTCTGGGAACACCATGCACCCAGGGTTATGCGCCTAAGCTATGTGCCTACATATATGAGTGAGGCAGGGGGTATTATGGAGAGACAATTGATTGGGAAGGCATGCACCTGGAGCTATGCGCCCAGGGCTATGCGCCTGCATATATGCACCCAAAGGGTGGAGTTAGGATGACTTGGAGAAAGTCAAAAGACTCACTCTTATGACAAATGTACTGACAGGGTCTATGCATCCAAGGAAGGAGGCATGGTGCACTTGGGCACATGCAAGGTCATGCGCCCAAGCCAGGGGATGGTCAAGGCAACATGCACTTAAGCATGGGGGTGGTCAGGGCAGCATGCGCCCATGGTGGCATGCGTCCAAGAGAATGGGGGTCTGGGACACATGCGCCCAAGAGGATGCATGCGCCCAGTGGGTTATGCGCCTAGCGCCCATGCGCCCACACAAATCGTGGGCGCATAGTTATGCGCCAGCACTGTTCTTCTTCTCCAAAATTTCGAGAAGAAGGCCATGGAACCCATGAACTTTAAACTCCCATAACTTGGTCAAACACAATGAAATCTAACTTTTCAAAGGTCTAAGTTGTGTAAAATCAAATTCTCTACCACATGGAACTCTTAGTTTTCAAAAACAAGATGGTTTACAAGATCAAAATCCAAAAAAACCCTAAAATGGTACAAAATTAGATCTACGCAAATATATACATGAAAATAGAAAATAATAAGAACTAAAGTAGCTTAGAATGTTGCATAGAAGAGATTAGAACAATAAAATAGAGGGTTCCTTCATGAAGCAAGTTGCACTTGCATAAGCTTGGTGGGTGGAGGAATTAATGAAAGAGGAAGAAGTAGAAAAAGAAGTAATAGAGGAGAGAGAGTGGGTTGGTGGGCTTTATAAAGGAAATGGGGTTTAACATGATAAACCAAGCCAAACCAAATAAACCAAGTCAAACCATGATATGCCATGATGAACCTAAGCAATATTAAACTAAAATTAGCTAGCAAGGTAAGATAAGTAAAAATACGGGTCAGAATTCCGTACACGTATACTAGAAATACGTATAATGAAAAACGGGGGTGACAACTCTACCCACCTTAAAATAATTCTGTCCTCGAAATTTTAATCAAGAGGCTAGAGACGTCGGGACAAGCTATACTAATTACAAGTAATATATGACTAAGCAATCAATCATACGATCATTCATGCAAGCAAAGAATTAAAGCATGGGTTATAAGAAAGACATTATACCTTATGAGTCAAACAGGTCGGGATATCACAATCGGATATCATCCTTACGCTCCCCCGTTGACTTACCCAAAGAGTGATGACCCCAAACAACACGGACTAAACTGATAGTCTTGTTCTTGAGTATCTTCTCTCTTTGGTCCAATATGGACACGGGTCTCTCCTCATACGAAAGGTTGGTATAAACAACCAATTCCGAATGATCAAGAATATGACTCGGGTCCGGGATATACTGTCATAATTGAGATATATGAAAGACATCATGCACCTCACGTAGCGACGGCGGAAGAGCGAGACGATATGACACATTACCTACTCGCTATAGAATGTCGAACGGCCCTATATACCTAGGACTAAGCTTTCTCCGTACGCCGAAACGAATGACGCCACGGGTAGGCGAGATTCTAAGGAATATATGGTCATGGATAGAAAATTTAAGGGAACGCCGATGAGAATTGGCCCAATGATGCTGGCGATCTTGTGCAACTCGAAGATGATCTCTGACTTGCCTGACCACCTCGATAGTCCGCGTAACCATCTCTGGTCCAAGCATCTGCCTCTCGCCTATATCATCTCATGCTAACGGAGATCTGCACTTTCTGCCATACAAGGTCTCAAAGGGTGCCATCTGGATACTGGCCTGGAAACTGTTGTTATAGGAGAACTCCACGAGATGCAGGTGATCTTCCTACGAACTACCAAAGTCAAGCGTACAAGACCGCAATATATCTTCAAGAGTCCGGATCGTACGTTCTAACTGACCATCTGTCTGCGGATGATAAGCTGAACGAACTTGAAGAGAGTCGATCCCTAAGCTCTTTTGAAGACTTTGCCAAAAGTGCGATGTAAATCTTGAATCTCGGTCTGATATGATACTAACTGGCACTCCATGCAATCTGACAATCTGCCTGAGGAACATGTCTGCTAGCTGATCCATCGACTGACCAATTCTGAAAGGGATAAATGAGCTACCTTGGTGAGTCTGTCAACTATGACCCAGATAGCATCTCTTCAAGCTGGGGATTTAGGTAACCCAGTTACAAAATCCATGGTAATGTACTCCTATTTCCATTCTGGGATCGATAAAGGTTGAAGAAGTCCAGCTGGTCTCTGATGTTCAGTCTTAACTTGTTGACAAACTAAACAACGAGAGGCAAATCGGGCTATCTCCCTCTTCATGCCATTCCACCAGAAATGCTGACGGATGTCTCGGTACTTCTTCGTACCGTCCGGATGAATCGAATACTGAGAACTGTGAGCTTCGGCCATGATCTTCTGTCTGATATCTCCACTGGGTACACAAAGACGCCTCCCATGTCGGAGTGTACCATCTTCATGAATACATAACTTTGGTTTTCGTCCTGCTACACATTCTGCCCTAAGCCGCGGAAGCTTAGAATCTGTTGACTGAGCTAACTTGATCCTCTCAACTATATTGGACTGAACTTGTATACTGGCCATCAATGCCACACTGAAAGGAAGAACAATTTCAATATCCATCTTCTGAAGATCTGCTAATAACTCTGACTGTGCTGTTAAGAAATAAACTCCAGCTCTCTGCTCAATGTATCTGCTACTACGTTGGCCTTCCCAGGATGATACTGCAGGTTGATGTCATAATCCACAAGTAGCTCTAGCCATCTCCTCTGATGCATGTTGAGATCCTTCTGAGTAAACATGTACTTAAGACTCTTGTGGTCGGTGAAAATCTCCACCCGATCTCCATACAAATAATGCCTCCACAACTTAAGCGCGAAAACCACCGCTGCTAACTCCAAGTCATGAGTTGGGTAATTTCTTTCATGATCACGAAGCTGACGTGACGCATAAGCTACTACCTTACCATGCTACATCAAGACGCATCCCAATCCCTTACCGGAAGCATCAATATACTAAAAATCCTCCTGTCCCATCTGGAAGCGTGAGAATGGGGGCCGTCATCAATCTCTGCTTCAACTTCTCAAATGAACTCTGACACTCTGCTGTCCAAGCAAACGGTACATCCTTGCGGGCCATCTGCATCAGTGGTGCTGAAATCCGAGCGAAGTCTGATACAAACTGCCGGTAATAGCCAGCCAATCCTAGAAAACTCCGAACTTCTGCGACGGTGCTGGAAACTAGCCATGTCTCTATAGCCACTATCTTTTGGGAGTCCACTTCCACTCCACCTCTGGTGATGACGTGACCCAAGTACGAGATACGATCCAACCAAAACTCGCACTTACTGAACTTCGCGTACAACTAGTGCTCCTTGAGAATCTGAAGAACCATACGGAGATGATGCTCATGCTCCGTTTCACTCTTACTATAGACCAAGATGTCGTCTATAAACACTATCATGAACTGGTCCAAATAGAGCATGAAAATACGATTCATGTCCATGAATACGGCTGGCGCATTGGTTGCTCCAAATGGCATAATAAGGAACTCCCAATGCCCATATTTGGATATGAATGCTGTCTTCGGGACGTCTTGCTCTCTGACTCTGATCTGATGGTATCCTGAGCGCAAGTCGATCTTCAAGAATACTGTCGCTCCTCTGAGTTGATCAAATAAATCATCTATCCTTGGTAGAGGATATCTGTTCTTGATTGTTACAGAGTTCAAGGTACGATAATCAACACATAATCTTGACGTACCATCCTTCTTTTTTATAAGAAGTATTGGGGCTCCCCAAGATGATCTACTAACACGAATGAATCCCTTGGCTCTGAGTTCTTTAATCATTTTGTACAAGATCTCTAACTCTGAAGGTGCCATCCTGTAGACTCCTCCTGACACTAGTGCCGTCCCTGGAAGCAAATCAATGGTGAACTCTATCTCTCTCTCTGGGGGCATTCTTGGAAGTTCTTCGAGAAATACATCAGGAACTCCTCTACTACTCTGGAAAACTGAACTGCCACTGCCACTGCTACTGCCATCCACAATACTGGTGGAGAAGGTTCTACTTCGCCTCTAAAAAATGAAAACTCTAGTTCGTCGGGAATACCAAAAATAATTCTACCAATATGGCAGTCTATTCTTACGTATTGATCCTTCAACCAATCCATTCCTAGGACCATATTAGTCGGCCATCGAAAATTCTATCAACCTAGCGAGAAATTCTCTACCGCTAACTACGATTCTACACGAAAAAAGACTCTATCTACTCCCACAAGACCGTTACCAGTAAGTATATTAAGCCTTACTGATAATGACTCGGACTCCAGTCCTATCCGTGTTGCGAATCGTGCAGACATAAATGAATGTGATGCACCTGAATCAAATAATACTGATGTTGGAAAAGAGTTGACGAGAATGGTACCTGCCACCACCTCACCTGAAGCTAATTCTTCTTCTACCGTCAGAGCCAAAGCCTGACCTTGTCCTCTTGGTGCTGGTCTCCTCTGCTGGTGACCTCTCTGCCTGTTCTGAATCTGAGCTTGGATCTGGGCATACTGCTGGGCCTGAGGCGGAAATAGCCTCGGAGGCTGGTACTGGTGCTAGAACCCTAACCGATGGACTGGTTAGGTTTGATGACGATGAACTAGATCTATTCGGATAGGACCCAATCTTGTGATCCAGTGCCCTACAAATCAAGCACAATCCTTGTGCTCTGTGACACTCTGATACTACATGTCCTGGCTTTCCACAATGAGTTCAGCCCATTGCGAAAGACTGCTTCTGCTTCTGCTGCTGAGGATACGCCGGCGTCGAGTGCTGAACCGACGAAACTGTGGTCACCCTCCTAGGAGCTCCAATAGTCAAAGCCCTAGTTGTCGGGGCTGGTGCTAAAGACTGGGATATCACGACCCGCATCCATTTTTCGGATACGAAACGTGTCCAAGCCCAGCCTACGCCGTGTCGGCGGTAGTACGCTGTCTATACTCAAATCACGACAATCTAGAATCACGGGAAAACTATATCTCATCTACAGAAATAATCATGTCACAGTCAAGATCAATGAAAAGACATGAACTGAATATTAAGAATCACTGTCACGTCCGGTGGACACAAATCCACTACCAATAGACGGATGAAAAATAAAGAATACATGGAGTAACTAACTGAATAAAAAAAACTGCTAATCTAGACCACCTCAAGTGCAAGCGATGCGATCTGATGCTGGCTCAACCCTCTGGTCTGCTCCTAACTCAAACTCGGCTAACCTGAAAAGATCATCAGGTCCTCAGAGGACTAGCAAGATACATAAAAACGAGCCTTTCTAACAGTTTATTATGCATGGAGAAAGATACAAAATAAATAAGTAAAACTGAGCAATGAATAAAGCATGAATTTATACACTGTCTACACATAGATGAACTGCCGAACAAGGACTAGAGAACTCATGTCAAGATGTCAACGGATAGCCGAAACGAATACTCAAACCCTCGTCCCTAGCGTGGACTCACAGGTTTGAACTACTAACCCTCGTCCCTAGTGTGGACTCGCAGGCTAGCCTCTACTACTAACCCTCGTTCCTAGTGTGGACTCGCAGGCTAGCATCACCCTCGTTCCTAGTGTGGACTCGCAGGCGTAACCCTATACCACTAACCCTCGTCCCTAGTGTGAATTCACAGGTTAGCATCTACTACTAATCCTCGTTCCTAGTGTGGACTCGTAGATTAGCATCACCCTCGTCCCTAGTATAGACTCACAGGTGTGGACCAATAACTACTAACCCTTGTCCCTATCGTGGACTCGCAGGTTAGCTTCAAGGTTCAAGACACGAAAGCATAACTCAATCAAGGCACGGCCAATAAGACACAAGGCTAACTGTGAACACTGTCTAAAGCAATGATAAAAATATACCAGCTTGATAGAAAAGATACATGGCAACAATATGAGAAAACTGGATAAAATAATAGACAATACATGTAAATAAAGCTGTGTAGAAAGGCAAGGTATACTTGCCTGTGGTCCTGCGCTACTGGCACGGGTCAACTGCTGAGTTAAACCCAATAAACTTGTTTAATAAATTTTCTATGTCAAAATATAAATTGGAATCAAGAAAACCTATCTATTAGGTTTTTAGCTTTAGGGTCATGATGTTGTACTATGTAGAGTCTAAATTTATGGTTGCCATACTTTATTACTTATAAGGCATTCCCTTACTAATTTCTGCTACTACATGTACCCTTCTGATACTGAACACTGATTTTAAGCATTTACGGCATTAGATTGAACATGATATAGGAAAACTTGAACAAGGGGAAATATTTAAACTGAACTTGTCTAAGAGAATTGATACCATGATCTGTTTAGGGACTGAACTAAGTGCCTAGGTCTGAACCAAGCCGAAGACTGATATCTGAACATCCTATAGGAATGACGTAATCATTGGCCACCATTGATACATGAAGACAAGTTCTGATACCTAATATTGAAGGGACTGCACATCAATTTGTAGGACCCTATAGAACTAATGGAAACAGAACATCCAAGATGGAGGTGACTGATACATTAAGAATGATGGAACAACTGAACAGTAGGTAGTTAATATCAACTGTTCCATACTAAAATAAGGTAGAAATGATACTCTAAGACAAGCCCCTGCTCGAACCCCTGCCTGTTGTAGGCTACTTGCCCCTGCTATAGCTAACTGATAAGAATCTAACCTCTGTTAACTGATATGGTTCAAGGATACTTGGTATTCTATCACAACCCACACAAGTATCCTGCCTACCACTTTGCAGTATTCATTGGTTCCAGGTTCCCTCCTTCTAATCAACTGACACTAGTCACTCCTTCACATGCCCCCAATTTACAGTTTACCTATTGTAACCCTGTACTCAGTCCAAAACCCCTTGACTACTTCCTGTTTCTCTGATACGTGCACTCTTTATTAGCCCAAGAATCTACACTACAATATGGCACATATAGAAAAGGAGAATCATTTGCAGGTTTTCTGTGAACGTTAATTACACCATAACTGAGATCATCTACAGATCCAGTATATACCTTTCTCAAGCAATCCTAATAATAGAAAATAAGAAAAGCACAAATATCTACCTCTGTCTAGAAATTTGCATTATTGAATGTTTGAAACGTGTAAATAAATAGTAAGAGTCATATAAATATGTTTATCGTTTCTGATTTGGGACCAATATGCCATAAGGCCTGCGGACTACTCAGCAAGGTATTATGCATATTGCAATATATGGTACTCAACCAGTTATCATATAAAGTTATGGCCAGGAAGTGCACTACAAGTTGAAGATTGTGACCTGTTCTGCCTTGAGAACCTTTTGAATCAAGAGGAACACCCAAGGAAGACAAGCTTACCACATCATCAATGTCATCATATATAAGGAGTGCCCTGATTACACATGACCATGTCTCTTTAACTACTGTACCCTTAATGTTACTTCTTCTTAGGTCTTTGAATTCCTGATACACTTTCCCGTGTGCTCAGTACTCCTCTTGCCTACTGCACTTTACAGTATTCCACTCCTGTCTTGTATCTTGATACTTACCCGTATCAAGAAGGGTCCGATACCCTTATAGAACAGACTCCATGCCATTTGCGACATCTAAACTCAGGTTGGTCCAACATGGTTGCACCTACGATATTTACATAGGTTTGCATGGAAATGAATGAAACCATAATCGTATGATATGGACTGTACGGGTTATGATATATTCTCAAGTCTGATACTACACCCTTAAACCCTGGCTATCGTATTTGGATTCCTAACATGAGTTTAATCGAACACCTGTAATCCCTATTGTATTAAGAAAAACCTATGAGACTAGGGAATCATATGATGCGGTTATGGAGAGGATTACCTGATGGTGCAGCTTCGCCTTTAGGGGAGCAGTTGATCGAGGGAGGTGTCCTGGCTCTTACACAAAAGGATGATCGAGGTTTAGGTTTTTGAGGGAAGCGATTCGGTTGTTCTTCTCCTTATATATATATACTAATTGGTGGATAATTTGTTCTGAAGATTTAAGGAAATCCAACTCGATATTGGATTTGAATTTAAATAGATAGGACCCTTTGGAAATCGACTAGAGCAGATCAGCCAAGATAAGATTCAGAAAGTTTGGATTGGGAGATTTGTGTTTAAACAATTTCGAGCAACTCTATTGGGGATTCGAGAGTATCTCCTATCTGTTTTGGAGATTTAGAACATAGAAAGAAAATCAGCTATAACAGGGTTTATCAACTGTCATAGCAGTTTCGAACTATTTGGGGAGAGTTATCCTGAGTTCGAATTTGAATAAGGGCTTCTAGCATTAAAGCCCATGCCATTACACTTATTTTCTATTTGAACCCTGCAATTATTTAATAGTGAAACAAAACTAAAAATAAACATAAAAAATTTATAAGACAATAAGACTGGCGTAAATTTTAATAAGTATAGAAAAATTTGGTGAGGGGTTGACAACTCTACCCCCGTTAAACAAATTTCATCCTCGAAATTTAATGAGCCGTGATCCACAAGAATGAAAAGTCTAGAATAAATTGCTATGACAGAAATTCAATTAAAACAATTCAATTTAAAATATAGGTCTATCTATGCTACTACTGTAAATCTCTACTAAAATTTCCACCATTAGCTCCTTGTGGTGTCGCCGCCTCTTCCGTGATCATGGCAAAGGCTCGTCCTCCTCCTGCGGTTGGTAGTGGTGGGGCACTTGCGTTCTTCTTCGAACAATTGCGTGACAAATGTTCGTTGGACCCACAAGTCCAACACAATCCTAATTTGCTGCGACAATTTTCTTGAGTGTGGCCTTTCTTCGAGCAATGCTGGCAGATGGAATGTCTTGGACTTGGCGTGGGGCTGCTTGTGGTTGCTGTTGATGCTGCTGTGCTGGTGTCTTCTCAGAAATGTCGGGGCATTTTGTGGTGCTGTTTGGTTGTTGCCTCCTCCAAATGTCTCGATTCCTCTTCGGCTTGTGACTCAGCTCCTCTTCTACAGCTTGGGCGACCTCTAGAATCTCCTCGTAAGTGATGGCTCGACTGGTGGCGATGGCTACGAATTTTGTGAGACAGTCCTTTCCTGAATCGTCGTGCCTTGTCTTCAGGGGTGCTGACCAAGTTTTCTGCGAAGCGGCTGAGGCGAGAAAACTCTGATGTGTACTCGTCGACAGTGTGGTTGCCTTGCTCTAGATGCTCGAACTGACTCACCAACGCCTCTCGTGCTACGTATGGATAGAACTTCTTCTTGAACAGTCGCTTGAATTCCTCCAAGTCACGTCTGTAGCAGAAAATCGGGGTTCACCTTGGTACCACGTTCGTGCGATATCGAAAAGTTGTCCACTGACTGACTCAATCTTCAAATCTTCTGGAACTCGGGCCATCTTCAGATACCTCTCCACGTTCTCTAGCCATTCATCAGCGTAGATGATCCCTCTGTCCCATGGAACGGCATGGGCCTAAAGTCCATGAAGTGCTTGGGATTCCCGGACGCTGTCGCGGAGCATCTCGAATCTGAAGAACCTCTCTCAAGGTGTCACAAAACATGTTGGCCTGCTGTTGGATGATCTCGAGGAGTGTGACATTGTCCAGTACTGGTGCGGAGGCAGAACATGTGCTGGATACATCGTCGATGCTGGATACATCGTCGAGGCTAGATACATTGCCGGCGGTGGGTGCATGGAAAAAGTGGATACATCACTGGTGCGGGATGCATGGCTGGTACTGGACGTAGAACCCCTGGCGATGGAACAGATGCTGGTGGCAGACCGGGTGCTGGTGGTGGAGTCTGCGGAGGAAACTGTGGAGGCGGTGGAATATCGCCTCTGCAGAATCTCGAGAATTGCGGTTGATTACTCGCATGAGTGAGCTGGCCTTCTTGTGTCGGTGGAGTCATGTACGTGAAAGAGCCTCCTATAGCCGGTGGGGTATTCAGTACAGCATTGTTCCTGTCTTGAGAGTCCATCTTAACTGTAACAAGAACAAACACTTTAGCCGTTGAAGAGATTTCAAGCATATGCAAGTCAAGGATTCAATGAAATCAAGGATAGAATTCAAACAAGGAGTCAAGACATGTGGATGAGATCCTAAGTGTCTAATCCTATTCGCAGGCTCACGACGGCACAGTGACGTAACCGAAGTGATTAACGTTGACCTGCATGGGCCACCAAAAAACTTGTCACGACCCGCATCCCTTTTCAGATACAAAACGTGTTCAAGCCCAGCCAACGCCGCAGTGTCGGCAGGTACGCTGTCTATACTCAAATCACGGCAATCTAGAATCACGAGAAAACTATATCTCATCCACAAAAATAATCATGTCACAGTCAAGATCAATGAAAAGACATGAACTGAATAATAATGAATAAACTGAATATCAAGAATCACTGTCACGTCCGGTGGACACAAATCCACTACCAATAGACGAAAGAAAAATAAAGAATACATGGAGTAACTAACTGAATAAAAAAACTGCTAATCTAGACTACCTCAAGTACAAGCGATGCGATCTGATGCTGGCTCAACCCTCTGGTCTGCTCCTAACTCAAATCGGCTAACCTGAAGAGATAATCAGGTCCTCAGAGGACTAGCAAGATACATAAAAACGAGCCTTTCTAACAGTTTATTATGCATGGAGAAAGATACAAAATAAACAAGTAAAACTGAGCAATAATAAAGCACAATTTATACATTGTCTACACATAGATGAACTGCCGAACAAGGACTAGAGAACTCATGTCAAGATGTCAACGGATAGCCGAAACGAATACTCAAACCCTCGTCCCTAGCGTGGACTCGCAGGTTTGAACTACTAACCCTCGTCCTAGTGTGGACTCGCAGGCTAGCCTCTACTACTAACCTTCATCCCTAGTGTGGACTCGCAGGCTAGCATCACCCTCGTCCCTAGTGTGGACTCGCAGGCGTAACCCTATACCACTAACCCTCGTCCCTAGTATGGACTCGCAGGTTAGCATCTACTACTAATCCTCGTCCCTAGTGTGGACTCGCAGATTAGCATCACCCTCGTCCCTAGTGTGGACTCGCAGGTGTGGACCAATAACTAACCCTTGTCCCTATCGTGGACTCGCAGGTTAGCTTCAAGGTTCAAGACACGGAAGCACAACTCAATCAAGGCACGACCAATAAGACACAAGGCTAACTGTGAACACTATCTAAAGCAATGATAAAAATATACCAGCTTGATAGAAAAGATACATGGCAACAATATAAAAACTGGATAAAATATAGACAGTGCATGTAAATAAAGCTGTAGAAAGGCAAGGTATACTTACCTGTGGTCCTGCGCTGCTGGCACGGGTCAACTGCTGAGTTAAACCCAATAAACCTGTTTAATAAATTTTCTATGTCAAAACATAAATTGGAATCAAGAAAACCTATCTATTAGGTTTTTAGCTTTAGGGTCATGATGTTGTACTATGTAGAGTCTAAATTTATGGTTGCCATACTTTATTACTTATAAGGCATTCCCTTACCAATTTCTGCTACTACATGTACCCTTCTGATACTGAACACTGATTTTAAGCATTTACGGCATTAGATTGAACATGATATAGGAAAACTTGAACAAGGGGAAATATTTAAACTGAACTTGTCTAAGAGAATTGATACCATGATCAGTTTGGGGACTGAACTAAGTGCCTAGGTCTGAACCAAGCCGAAGACTGATATCTGAACATCCTATAGGAATGACGTAATCATTGGCCACCATTGATACATGAAGACAAGTTCTGATACCTAATATTGAAGGGACTGCATCAATTTGTAGGACCCTACAGAACTAATAAACAGAACATCCAAGATGGAGGTGACTGATACATTAAGAATGATGGAACAACTGAACAGTAGGTAGTTAATATCAACTGTTCCATACTAAAATAAGGTAGAAATGATACTCTAAGACAAGCCCCTGCTCGAACCCCTGCCTGCTGTAGGCTACTTGCCCTGCTATAGCTAACTGATAAGAATCTAACCTCTGTTAACTGATATGGTTCGAGGATACTTGGTATTCTATCACAACCCACACAAGTATCCTGCCTACAACTTTGCAGTATTCATTGGTTCCAGGTTCCCCTGTACTCAGTCCAAAACCCCTTGACTACTTCCTGTTTCTCTGATACGTGCACTCTTTATTAGCCCAAGAATCTACACTACAATATGGCGCATATAGAAAAGGAGAATCATTTGCAGGTTTTCTGTGAACGTTAATTACACCATAACTGAGATCCTCTACAGATCCAGTATATACCTTTCTCAAGCAATCCTAATAATAGAAAATAAGAAAAGCACAAATATCTACCTCTATCTAGAAATTTGCAATATTGAATGTATTGAAACGTGTAAATAAATAGTAAGAGTCATATAAATATGTTTATCGTTTCTGATTTGGGACCAATATGCCATAAGGCCTGCGGACTACTCAGCAAGGTATTATACATATTGCAATATATGGTACTCAACCAGTTATCATATAAAGTTATGGCCAGGAAGTGCACTACAAGTTAAAGATTGTGACCTGTTCTGCCTTGAGAACCTTTTGAATCAAGAGGAACACCCATGGAAGACAAGCTTACCACATCATCAATGTCATCATATCTAAGGAGTGCCCTGATTACACATGACCATGTCTCTTTAACTACTGTACCCTTAATGTTACTTCTTCTTAGGTCTTCGAATTCCTGATACACTTTCCCGTGTGCTCAGTACTCCCTCTTGCCTACTGCACTTTGCAGTATTCCACTCTGTCTTGTATCTTGATACTTACCCGTATCAAGAAGGGTCCGATACCCTTATAGAACAGACTCCATGCCATTTGCGACATCTAAACTCAGGTTGGTCCAACATGGTTGCACCTACGATATTTACATAGGTTTGTATGGAAATAAATAAACCATAATCGTATGATATGGACTGTACGGGTTATGATATAATCTCAAGTCTGATACTACACCCTTAAACCCTGGTTATCGTATTTGGATTCCTAACATGAGTTTAATCAACACCTGTAATCCCTATTGTATTAAGAAAAACCTACGAGACTAGGGAATCATATGATGCGGTTATGGAGAGGATTACCTGATGGTGCAGCTTCGCCTTAGGGGAGCAGTTGACGAGGGAGGTGTCCTGGCTCTTGCACAAAAGGATGATCGAGGTTTAGGTTTTTGAGGGAAGCGATTCGGTTGTTCTTCTCCTTATATATATACTAATTGGTGGATAATTTTTCTGAAGATTTAAGGAAATCCAACTCGATATTGGATTTGAATTTAAATAGATAGGACCCTTTGGAAATCGGCTAGAGCAGATCAGCCAAGATAAGATTCAGGAAAGTTTGGATTGGGAGATTTGTGTTTAAACAATTTCGAGAAACTCTATTGGAGATTCGAGAGTATCTCCTATCTGTCTTGGAGATTTAGAACATAGAAAGAAATCGGCTATAACAGGGTTTATCAACTGCCATAGCAGTTTTGAACTATTTGGGGAGAGTTATCCTGAGTTCGAATTTGAATAAGGGCTTCTAGCATTAAAGCCCATGCCATTACACTTATTTCCTATTTGAACCCTGCAATTATTTAATAGTGAAACAAAACTAAAAATAAATAACAAATATTTATAAGACAATAAGACTGGCATAAATTTTAATAAGTATAGAAAATTTTGGTGAGGGGTTGACATGGGACATCTGCCCATGAGACCTCTTCCGTCCTTCGCTTCTATCTACAATCCTATGCAAGTATACTCATGCCTCTTTGCTGCTTGCAAGACGACATCGAACGTCTGGTGCTCAAACTGCTCCACTGCTATAATGATCTCTAGGTGGAGTCTCTACTGGAATCGCTGGGCTCGATCCAATTCGGTTGCCACCAAGGTAGGAGCAAACCGTCTAAGTCTAGAAAACTCGGTCGTATATCCATCGACCGTTCTTCCCATCTGCTTCAAATTGGTGAATCTTGTCTGCAAATCATACTGAGCTACTGCGTCGAAGTACTTGGTCTGGAACTTAATGCTGAATATCGCCCATGAGACAGGCGTCGGTAATCCAACTGCTAGCATCGCCCACCAGCTGCGGGCTAAATCCAATAACTGCAGGCGCACAACGGCCACCTTCTCTTCCTCAAGAATCCTAGTTGCCTCCAGGATAACTTCTATGTCCTGAAGTACGCATCAGCAGCGATAGCATCTTCACTGCCATCAAAGAAGGGAGGGTTCAGACGCTTGAAGCTGTTGGCCGCATTGTTCCCTTGTAACCAACTCTGCCCATGGCATCTTGTACTGTCTAGTGCAGGGCATCGCCCTGACAATCTTATGACGCTAGTAATTCCCTGATGAGTCCCACCAGGGTTCCATTGTCAAGCTCTGCAGGCTGGACGGGCTAACTGGTGGCTCTTGACCCCCGGTAGGCATGACTCTGGAGGCTACCCCTGAATGCTGGACTTGGTCTCCAGGTTGCTGCTGGTTCACTGGAGGTGCTCCACCTTGTCGATCGGTAGGACCAGGAATAATACCGCTGAAAAAAATGACATATGAAACAATAAGGAAGGACCATGATAGATCAAGGATATCAGCATGTGAACAGATCAAGATTTCGAAAGATTAGAAGACACGAGTAGAGATCAAGATGAGTGTTGATTGAGACATCTATCTGGTAAAACCCTCACACATCTTGATTTACAAGACCTGCTTGGGCCACCACTTAAATCGTGTCACGTCCAGAACCAGAATACTGGAAAGCGGGGGACAGACACAGCCAGCTACGTACATTGAAATGAATTCCCCTTGCAATACGGTCACGCTGTCTAGATGCATGAGGGTTTACTACTAAACCAATGGTCTCTTAGGGTCAAGAACAAGCTTAGTGTCTCAATCTCAAGCAAGCAAGTAAATATAACAAGATGGTAGATCATCAGACATACAAAGTAAGGCATCCCATACATTACATATTCAGACGATCATGAAGCTAGTCATACAAAATGTGAAGACTAGCAAGAGTTTAAGCCATACATGATCAATCCTAGGATTTGTCAATATGTTACAGCCATTAGGCAGACAGGAATGTAAATTCAACATGAGCTAACACTTGTTCAGTGGCTAAACGCCTCAAAAGAATAATTTTACAATAGAGTGGGAGAGCAAAATAAAACCCACTCGTTGCCAGGGTTGCACCTAGTTTTACCATCTGGCTGGAAAGCTGGAAGATCCTCGGGTCCTACTCAAAAATTTGGCCATACAAAACCAGCTGGGTCAGACCCCAGAAAGAGAAAGTGCCACAAGGGAGGCTTCACTTAAGAACTAAAACCAGCATATTAGCACATGAGGCATAAAGGATAATAAAAGACATGAGTTAGGGAAAATAAGGTGATAACGATAACAACTAAGGGACTATTCCGGTAGCCAAGTTACAATCCGTAAACCAAACAAGGACCGGGATTGTAACCCTTTACGTGAACAGAGCTTAGTCTCCAACCAATTATCGACAAAAGTAAACATAAACATTAAAGTGCTGAAGTAACCATAGACTGGCTTTGCTTAGATAAGACTTGACTGGACTCCATTCATCATTCACTGCCAAACAATGAGTACGGCTTGATACTTTAACTAAGTAGGGTTATCACAAGCCTAGTTACTAGCAAGATGCAATAAGATGTTCCAACAGCCATAAGCCCTGAAGTCTTAATCCAGGTTATCCGGTCACAAGTTGAGAGAGTTGGATTAGGTGATTAGAGGTACAACACATGGCAGTGAGCTAAATGTGCCCTACTCGACGGCAGGCTACAAGTCCAATTAGAGCGCCCAGATAACGGGACTGCCTGTAGCTGAAAAATCTCATCATGGATTACTTGATCAATCTAGTCTTTATCCTAGTCAGATTCAGTATGAATCCCTGACTGTGAAATTAGGAATTCATGTCCTAGACATGATGCGAGATGAGACAAGTAGCTTATACAAGCACAACCATCCACGGTGTCAAGACAAGGGTTACTTAGCAAGTCAACATAGCCGTCGTAATAGCGTATCATGATTTATCATTTAAGGTTAGTTATAAAATTATTTATCAAGGCAAGAGTGCGTCACAACGGACCACCATCAAGAATTATCATGTCAAGTTACTTGTGAGGAGTGTACCACGGCGGGTCACTATCAAGGGTTATCATGTAAAGTCATAATGTCATGTCGTGTTTATATACGTGCACCACAATGGGTCACTGAACATGTAGTTTTCGTCACTTAGTCGTGTTCAGATTATCATATCAATATTGCTTGTCTAGGGTGCGCCACAACAGGCCACCATCAAGAATTATCATTCCATTAACATGTCATGCTCACATCGTGTTCATGTCGAGTTCATATCGAAAAGGCGTAAGGATATAAAATGGAAGAATGTAAAGAATCAAGAAGGAGGATCTTGGGAACACCATACGCCCAAAGGGGTGCATGCGCCCAGGGCTATGCGCCTAAGCTATGCGCCCACATATATGAGTGAGGCAGGGGGTATCATGGAGAGACAATGGATTGGAAAGGTATGCACCTGGAGCTATGCGCCCAGGGCTATGCGCCTGCATATATGCGCCCAAAGGGTGGAGTCAGGATGACTTGAGAAAGTCAAGAGACTCACCCTTATGGCAAATATGCTGACAGGGTCTATGTGCCTAAGAAAGGAGGCATGGTGCACTTGGCCACATGCAAGGTCATGCGCCCAAGCCAGGGGATGGTCAAGGCAACATGCACTTAAGCATGGGGGGTGGTCAGGGCAGCATGCGCCCAAGAGAATGGGGGTCTGGAACACATGCGCCCAAGAGGATGTATGCGTCTAGGGGGTTATGCGCCTAGCGCCCATGCGCCTACACAAATCGTGGTGCATAGTTATGCGCCAGCACTGTTCTTCTTCTCCAAAATTTTGAAGAAGGCCATGGAACCCATGTAATGCATGTGGTTCGTATTGCTATTTTTGGAATACGTGTACGTATTTTACCTTGTATTGCATGGTTCCTTGCTTAGCTCTTCCTTCATGGCTTGGTTATTCGTGGTTCGGGTTGGCTTGGTTCGGTTTGGATTGCTATTGGTTCATTATGAACCAAGGGTGAACCCCTACCTACCACCACCACTACCATTTATTAACCCCACTTCCTTCTCTCTCTTCATTACTCTTCTTCTTTCCTCATTAATTCTTCACCTACCAGAGAGAGGGAGAGAGAGGTCTAGGCAAGTGCAACTTGCTTCATGGAGGAACTCCAATTTTATTGCTTTATTCTCTTTCTTACAGCATTTTAACTTACTTTAGTACTTGGCATTTCACTTTCCATGGCTAGATTCTTGTAGATCTAAGTTTACCTTATTTTCGAATTCTTGGGTTTTGATCTATTTAATCTTGTTATTTTTGAGTTTTGATGGTTCTATGTTGTTGAGAATTTTGTTCTACCCCATTTGACCTATGGAAGTTCGATTTGGACTCCGGATGAAGGTTTTATGGAGCTTGAGGACTTGGCTCTCATGGTGTTCTTTCTCTCTGAAAGTGGAGAAGATGAACTGTGCTTAGACTTGACTTGACCGCATGGCAATCCATACGGCGAGTGATTCAGCCGCATGAGATTCTCAGCCGCATAGGCTGAGTCTCATTCTTAGCCGCATGGGCTCATTTCCATCGGCCGCATGTGTATCCATCATCCCACCATATGAGTCTTTTCTTTAGTCACATAGGGCTCCGAGACTTTGAGCCGTAGGGCATTGTTCCCCGCTGCCGCATGGGACTTCGCCCATCCCGAGCCGCATGAACTCCAATACTCCCGAGCCGCATAGACCGCAGTCTTCCGCTGCCGCATGAGGACTCGAGTCCTCTCAGCCGTATGACTGACTGATCCCCGAGCCGCATAGACCCTGATTCCCTTCAGCCGCATGAGACCCCTCCCTTCCTGACCGCATAAGCTCCTGCAGCCGTATGCGCCGTGCGCCCGTACTGCCTTGAGACCGATCTATCCAAGCCGAATGAACTCGATTTTGGGCCACATGAACCCATATCAATTCAGCCGCATGGGCTGTTCTCTTCCAGCCGCATGAGATCATTCCTGGCCGCATATGCTTAGCCGCATGGCAATTCTATAGCCCTATATATTGAAATGAACTTGAATTTACTTAATATGTTTGGAAATAATAATTGAATATGACATGATAGTGGCCCGTCGTGGCGCACTCCTGACAAGTAAACCTGACATGATTATCTCG